>OZ024740.1:219489204-219504204 GCA_964016885.1 Eledone cirrhosa
TTTCTGTAGATGTGTGTATGCTGTTTTCCTAATCTTTCTTTAAATCTCTCTGTGTCTATATATTGAAGTGAGATACGGAAACTAAAACAGTGTTGTCATATAGAGAGTGAAGAGCGACAGAGAGAGTAAAGCAGTTGAACTATAGAGAGGGGGAATGATCTTAGATACATACATATAAAGTATAGATATGTGTGTGTGTGTGTTTGTGTTTGTGTATGTGTGATTGTGCATGTGTGTGTCTGTGTGTTTTGTTTTGATGTTATCTGGCAATTGGCAAAATCAGGTGTGAAAGTATGTGTGTGTGTGTGTGTGTGTGTGTTACTTATGCGAGCGACAACAGAAAAAGTGTGTGGGATACATACATTATTATATTTGTCTGTATTTTCGTTCTGCAACCATTATATTATGATATTTGTATCCAAATGATTTTAGATGTATGTATTACATGCTGTCATATAGAGTGAAGAGAGACAGAGAGTAAAGCAGTTAAATTATAGAGAGGGTGAAAGAGGGAGAGAGAGAGAGAGATGACGCTTAGCTTTATAATATTAGAGAGTGAAGAGCAACAGAGAGTAAAACAGTTAAATTATAGAGAGGGCGAATGATCTATTATAGAGAGGGCGAATGATCTATTATAGAGAGAGGGAAGAGCAATGGAGAGAGTAAAGCTAAGAAACAATAGGGAGGTGTGTAGTATACATACATAATACATACACACAACACTCAGCTTTATAATATTATATAGAAATATATATATAAACTAAGAATACACAAAGTTTTTCACTGAATCCCCTATACTATATATATCATCATCATCATCATCACCGTTTTACATCCGTTCTTCCACGCTAGCATGGGTTAGACGGGTTGTCCTGTTGTGGGCAGTGTCTGGTCGGCTGATCATACCTTGCTCATACATGAACTGATTTTGGCTTGATTTCTGCAGCTGGATGCCCTTCCTAACACCAACCTCATTTACAGTGAGTGCTGGGTGCTTTTTTCGTGGCGCCTACACGTCCACTTTACAGTGTGGGCTGGGTGTTTTTTTGCTATGGCACCTTCACGACCACTTTGCAGTGGGAGGGTGTGGGGGCATATTGTCTAAATACTTCAGCTTCGGCTTGTACCCATGGGAGGTCGGGTACTCTGTATTACTGCATGACGCCAGAGGTCACGGTCGTGTGTCATCGCCTTTGAGAGGTGTAATTGGGTAAGGTCGGCTTTTATCACCTCATCCCAGGTCTTCTTGGGTCTCCCCACTCCGCAGTTTCCATTGACTTCTAGTGCTCTGCACCTTTTTATGCAGCTGTTATCCTTCATACGCATCACATGTCCATACCAACGCAACCACCTCTCCTGCACACAGCAATTGATTCCTCTTATCCTCAGTCTCTCTCTCAATTCATTTATGCTTTGCCGTTCGCGTATATTACTATTACACATCCATCAGAGCATGCAGGCTTCATTTCTTTCTAATCTACGTAAATCTTCCACCTTTAGCGCCCAGGTCTCACTACCATGTAACATTGCTGTTCGTATACACGCATCATACAGTCTGCCTTTCATTTTGAGGGAAAAGCCTTTTGCAGCTAGCAGTGGCAGTAGCTCCCTGAACTTCTTCCATCCTGTTCTTACCCTAGTTATTGTACTTTCTGAACACCCACCTCCGCTGCTAATTCGATCACCTAGGTAGCAGAAGCTGTCTACTGTTTCTACAGAGCCCTCCCAGAGTTTGGTGGTACTTGTTTCCTGTAGCTGTTTGCTGCTTGCTGTCCCAGCACAGCTGCTACATGTGAAGCCTACATTCTTAATTAAGCTTCCTGAGATCCCGCTACATCTCTTGTGTACATTGTTTGCATTTGGGGCAGAGAATGGAGTTCCTACCTACACCTTTCCTACATACTGAGCAAGGCCATTTTCCTGAGGGGATCTGGGTTCTGTTTTCTCGACTACTTACAAGAACCTTAGTCTTTCTCAGGTTGACTTTGAGACCCTTTCTTTCTAGTCCCTGCTTCCAAGTTTGGAATTTCTTCTCTAGTTCTACCATAGATTCAGCTATAAGTGTGAGGTCATCTGCATACAGGAGTTCCCATAGACATCCGGTCTTAAACTCCTCCGTTATTGCCTGCAGGACTATGATGAACAGGAGAGGGCTAAGAACAGTCCTGGTGGACACCAACCTGTACACTAAATTCCTCGCTATACTCATTGCTAATCCTAACTTTGCTGACTGTTCCCCTATACATGGCTTGTACAGCTTTCACAAGCCATTCATCTACTGCTAGTTTTCTAAGAGCCCACCAGATTATAGCACGTGGAACTCTGTCAAAGGCTTTCTTGAGATCGACGAATGCCAGGTAGAGTGGCTTACTTTTAGCTTGGTACTTTTTCTGTATATATATATATATATATATATATATAAAATAAGAATACACAAAGTTTTTCACTGAAACCCCTATACTATATATATATATATATATATATATATATATATATAATATATAAGATCAAAAGATGGTTAAAAGAGTTCCATGTATTTTATTATGCGCATTTCAAAAACAAATATCATCATGCAATAACATTTGTGTTTTCATCAGATAAAATAGGAAGACATGATATGAAGGTTAAAAAACACTTGTGGATAGTGCAGTTTTAAATC
This sequence comes from Eledone cirrhosa, assembly GCA_964016885.1. Lineage (NCBI taxonomy): Eukaryota > Metazoa > Mollusca > Cephalopoda > Octopoda > Eledonidae > Eledone > Eledone cirrhosa. The sequence continues at coordinate 219,491,864 of OZ024740.1, forward strand.
AATATATATATATATCATCATCATCATTATATATATATATATATATATATATATATATATATATATATATATATATATATATATATATATATATATAGAGAGAGAGAGAGAGAGAGATGGTTGGGTTATATGTTGAGGAAGGATGAAAGTGACTGAATGTGTAAAGACCAGAAAAGACATGTCTAAGAATGAAGGACGAACGTCATTGAAACTGAAGAGATAAGTATTTGTTGCACATGTGAGGTCTGCCATGAATTATGGGAGAGAGACATGAGTGATGAACATGGAGAAGCAAAGATGACTTGAAGATTGGAAATGAAAATGGTCTAGTGAATGAGCAAAGTATCACTGAGAAAGAGGAAGACAATGAATTGCAGAAGATGATTGGAATAGAACTAGTGATGAATGCTGTGTAGAGAAATGGTATAAGATAGATGAGTTATGTGTTGAGGAAGGATGAAAGTGGCTGGGTGAGAGGAGTGATAGAAATGAATGTGGAAGGAAGTAGAGGAAGTGGAATAATGAGAATGACATGGTTAAATATGATAGAGGAGGAAATAAAAATCAGAAGGTATTGTGAGGTGGCGATGTAGACAATAGGGCAAACATGGGGACTGGAAAGCTAAACCCTACTTTAACAAGGAGAATGTCCTTAAAGCACTTGTTGTAACCCAACCTATGCCAGCAGGGGAAAATAGACATAAAAGGATGCTTATGATGATGATGATAAATGTGTAAAGCAAATTGGCAGAGTTATTAAGGCATTGGATTGAATGTCTTGGTATTTGTTTAAGCTCACTGGCCTCCGAGTTCAAATTCCACCAAGATCAACTTTGTCTTTCATCCTTTTGAGGCCAATAAATAAAGAACCAATCAAGTAATGGGGATCAATTCTTCCTCTAGCTGTTTATCACTTTCTTTTGTTAGCTTTCCTTCTCTGGAAGAAAGTGTGTGTGTTCAAACTTGTTGTCCCTCTTCAATAAACATATAGATTGATTGACTTTCAAATATACCATACAAAGAAAATATTGTTATATTTCCCCTAGAATTTTTTTCTGAGATATCATAAACGTTTCAACAATGTTTATTTCTTCACCCTGTATCAGGTTGCTGCTCTGTTGCATTGCTGCACTCTAATGTACACTAAACAGTTGTTGCTCTGTTGCATTCCCGCACTCTACTGCACACTAAACAGTTGTCAGTCTAGGGTCAACAAACCCAGCCTCTGTCAGGTTGTTGCTCTACTGCATTGCTGCACACTAAACAGTTGTTAGTCTTAGATTAACAAACCCAGCCTCTGTCAGGTTGTTGCTCTACTGCATTGCTGCACTCTGCTGTACACTAAACAGTTGTCAGTCTTAGATTAACAAACCCAGCCTCTGTCAGGTTGTTGCTCTACTGGTTGCATTGTTTCACTTTGCTGCTCTCTAAACAGTTGCCAGTCTCCAATGAACAAAACAACAAAACAAAACTTTAATATCTATATAACTTATGGTAGTGAAAATGCCTCCAGTGTACTCCGGTGGGAAATATATTAAGTCAAAATGTTTAAAATATCCTTAAGCTATGTAATATATTCTCTAGACACATAAACAATACATAAGACAACTTAGTTTATCCACTGAGATTGCTCCATGATTAACTCTTAACATCCTGTAATGATATACAAGAAAATATCTAAAAATTAGTTTGTTAATACAAATGCTTATACTTTATTTACTAGTGGACAGATCTTTGTGAACATTTTCAATATTAGAATGAATACTTAAATTTTTAATGTGATGCAGTCATAGAGCAGTACTATTGTGTATGTTTTCCAAAATGTCTTGTTAATGCAGTTTAATGTGGTACAGGATGTTAAGAGTTAACCATGTTAGTCAGGGCTATGACTAATGTCTGTGAATAAAATAAACCGAAAGAGAGAATTTTGAATATATATATATACAGCATGTCTGCAGCCAAATAACTGAAACCAGTAAAAAAATAAAAGAATGCTACATAGTGTATATAAAGGTATCTTTACCCATGGGTATGCTTCTGGAACATCAGGATGCTGCAACAAATGTTTGTCCCGTCGGCCAGTATTGATAAAGGCATGTTCTCATTCTGCTAGACTACAATTAGTAATCAGCCACAAGAAATTACTATATAAAGTGAGTGTAAATTGCACCCAGTACACTCTGTAAACTCCTGTACACTCAGAACACTCCTGTACACTCAGTACACTCCTGTAAATAGGAATGGCACCCAGCCATAGAAAACACACCCAACAAAAAGGTAAAGAGGCTTTTTCAGTTGATCAGAAAAAGGATGACATCTCTAGTGCTGGTGCTATGATAAAATGCATGGTGCACAGTGTAGAGTACAGGAACATATGAAAGCAAGATGTGGCCCTGGTCTATCTCATATATCAATGGCTCTGATTAAATACTGATTTGGTCTAGGGTCAAGGACAAACTATTCAACCCTTGCTAACAGGGAAAATAGACATTAAATGATGATGTTTTTGTTGATGGTGATGATGATGATGATGATGATGATACTAAGTTGGTGCAAACCAAGGAAATAAAGAAATCACTTTTACATATAAGTAAAAAGTTTCTGTTTTAGCAAAGTAGTGAAAAGGTCTCGAGAGTGCTCTACTGGGAAATAGATTAAGTTACAATGTGTAAAAATATCCTGCAGCTATCTTACATCATAAATAGATACACATAAACAATACATTGTATATTTCAATTCATCTGTCTATAAGCATACACTCACTCACACACACACACACACACACACACACACACACACATATATGTATTTATGTATGTATGTATGTATGTATGTATGTGAATATTATACTATTTCAAAACTAAATTATCGGATCATTGAGCTGATTGAAATTATTAGAAAATGTAGAAAATATTGAGAGTCATTTAGCTCAATGGTACAGAGCACTCAGCCGGAATTTGGGAGGTATGAAGCTTGATTGTTTGTAGCAACTGCTGGCCACTTCTTTCCATCTATAGGGGATTTTACCCGATTTTCTACTCTATTATTTATAGCAATTGACTGTGTTTTCTACCATTGAGATTTCTACATTTTATAAGAATATATATCTATATTATATTATTTGTTATGTTCATACATGGAACAAAAGCACTACCCAAGGTCCAAATTTGACCATTACATATATATATTTGACCATTACCATTATATATACTGTTATATTTGGGGAGGGTTATATTGTTATAATATTATAATATGACCCTCCCCAAATATAACAATATTTGTTTCAACACATGATTTCATATCAAAATCTTGCAAAACAAATTCATTGCCGTATATATATATGTATATATATATATATATATATATATATATATATATATATATATATATATATATATATAAGTATGTATACCGACCATTATAATAAATGTTCGGTGAATCCATACGTACATATATATATGTGTGCATGTATGTATATATATATACATACTACTGTACATCTGTATACATATATGTATGTATGTGTACATACTTATATTTAAGTAACAGCCGTACTAAGAGTGAGAAATGAAATTTCGTTTCATTTCTTCCGTTTATATATATATACCCTAAGTATTGAGTACTTTGGTGCGTTATGGTCCACCTGGTTCCTTACCACATTTCCTTCGTTATATATATGTATATATATATATGTTATCTTAAATAGCAACTACACAGCCATTTCTATTCTCCATATATTTCATCATGTTTTCGCTTTGACCCTTCTCCTCTCCCCTTCTACCTACCTATTTCGCTACTTTCTACTCTCACCCCTCTTTCTTCCCCTCCCTTTCTCCCTATCTACTCTTACCCCACTTTCTTCCTCTCCCTTTCTCCCTCTCACTTTCATCCCCTCACCTGACCGTTTAGCAGTTCTCTTCTCACTTACAACTGCAGCGATCAGACGTGTGTCTTTCTCCTTCCTCTCGACCACTCAGTCTTCAACTTAAGTTCTCTTATCGAGTGGTCTTAGATTTCCTACCTATAGTTGCTCGCATATTGCTCGGTTTGTTGTTTTTTTTCACTGTTTAGTTACTGTTATCTCTTTTCTTCCCATTTATTCCCACTGCATTTTAAGTTACCTTAAATAGCAACTACACAGCCATTATAGAAATGGCTTCAACAGGACTAAAACTGTTTCATTCGGGAGAAATCATCAGGATGTTTTCTCCCAAATGAAACAGTTCTAGTCCTGTAGAAGCCATTTCTCTATTAAATATTTATACTCTGCTATGTATTGATTACCTTACAGATGAGTATTGACGTACATGTACGTCAATACTCATCTTTTTTCCATTTATCTGAGGGTTCTAAACCCCATTATCAGACTAAAATTTCTTTAGTCAAAAAATACATTGAAAGCTATTCTATTTTCTAATTTCAAACCTGCTCACTGTTTCAAAACATATTTACATATATATATATATATATATATATATATATATAAATAAAAATATATATATTTATTGGGTGTGTGTGTGTTGGACCTCCATGAGTCTCTTGTCTATGCAATCAACAGAATAGCCTGCTTGTGAAATTAATGTGCTGAACATTCCACAGACACATGTACCCTGGATGAATAGAACCAGTACATACAAAGATGAACAGCTCTATGTATAATTCATTATCATTATCAGGGGGTAGTTTAAGGGATATTTTACTACTATTTCTAGCAGGCTGAGTAACCACATAGAAGCTCCCTTTCTCTTATCTCTTCATGGTTCATTAACTTGCTTCATTAATTGCTTTATATAGAATTACTTTTTATAGAAACACATCAACTCTTGTCTGTTGAAATTAGAGTGATTAGATTTGATTTTTGGTTACAGACTGGCTTTTTGTTTTCTTGATTGAACTTCAATTAATTGAAGAATAAAGAAATGTAGATCAAATTTAGCACTAAAATACCAATAAGATTAGATTGGATATAAAATAAAGCAAAGGATACATTAGTTATTCCACAGACGTATTAAAAATAAATGAGAAAGAAAATGGCCAACTTGCATCTTCTTTAATCAGATTCTAGTTTCACATTTGTATTGTTTCTCATTGAGAATCTTTGTGAAAACGTGGCAAGATGGCAAAGTGCCAGTCTTGAGGAGTTTCCTTCCTTCCTTCTGATAAACAACACTGATTGATACATAAAGGTGCAAAGAGATTCTGTCATTGCGACTGTCAGGATGCAAAAACGTGCAAGAACTGTTCACCCTTTCAGTTGTCTAATCCACAAGAATGGGTCTTGTCATTTTGGTTCTTTACTATAGTTTGTCTCATCAAAGGAAATATAGAAATAAATATTGATTTCTTTGGACTTGACAATAGGCCAATGTCTTAAAGTATTGGTATATATTTGTTGGTGGAACTATTCTGATTATATTACCATACTTTACAAAAATTTGTGCCTACAATTATGTCTATGTCTTGTGCTTTTATACAGTATCACATTGCATCTGTATTTTTATTTTGTTAATATTTTTCTTTATTTGTATTTATTGTGCTGTATATGACTGTGTTAGTTATTTCCATCAATGTTTACACACGGTTCTCTTTCTTATCTTTGTTGTTTGGTTTTCTTGCTTATTCATTCATGTTTGCTTTTGTTGCAAAAGAAAAATCTATTTTTCTTCTTTTGTACGTATGCATATGTATGATGTATGTATATATTTATGTATGTATGTACGTATGTTTGTATGTATGTATATATGTATGTATATGTGTGTATATGTATATGTATGTAGCGTGGAAGATGGATGTTAAACGATGATGATGATGATGTATATATATATATATATCAAGCATTAAACTAATATATTTTTTCTTTGTACTGTGTCGTTTGGTCTGTTATTTCTATTTACTGTTTGCATATATATATGTGTGTGTGTGTGTATTTATGTATATATATATATATATATATGTTTGTGTGTGTGTCTATATATATATATATATACATGTGTGTGTGTTTACAATTTGATTCATAAAAATAAATAAGCTTGTTATCAGGGAATGTTTATTATATAAGGATTAAAGAAATCAATTATCAACTTTGATGTTAGTTATAGAACACACCATTTCATGACTTAAATTTTCTAACTCAATTTTTATCTTAAAAGACCAACTTATCAGTATTGTTACCTGTTAACAGAGAATAGGTTATTGTTATATCAACCAGACCACATTAGCACTGACACAAACTTCCTCTACCACTTCATCATCATCATCATCATCTTTGCAACCAATGTTATTATTGTTTTCATCACCACCACCACTATCATCATCCACATCATCATCCACATCGTCATCATCATCATCATCCTTTCTTTCTTTCTTTCTTTCTTTCTTTCTTTCTTTCTTTCTTCTTCTTCTTCTTCTTCTTCTTCTTCTTCCCCACCACCACCAATGTCATTATCATTTTCTACATCATCACGACCACCACTATCATTTTCATCATCATCCACATCGTCAACATCATCATCATCATCATCATCATCTTTCTTTCTTTTTTCTTTCTTTCTTTCTTCTTCTTCTTCTTCTTCTTCTTCTTCTTCTTCTTCTTCTTCTTCTTCTTCTTCTTCTTCTTCTTCTTCTTCTTCTTCTTCTTCTTCACCACCACCACCACCACCACCACCACCACCACCACCACCAAGGTCATTATTATTTTCTACATCACCACCACCACCACCACTGCCGCAACTATCATTTTCATCATCATCATCATCAGTTGACTCTGATGTTGTCAACATTGGTTAAAAAAAAAAAGAAGTAAAAAATGATATTTTGGAGAAATATATATTGATAAAAGTGTGACTACTGATTTAAAACCGTTAATAACTATTGAATATTATATTAATTTATTTTCCATTCAATATATTTTATTGGTTTTTGTCAATCATATCATTAAGGATCACATGCTGAGTGCCAATTTCACAGTTGTTAATTTTAGATTTGATATAGTAGACAGTCATTTTTTTCCACATGTCCATTGTGAAAATGTATTTGCTAATATAGTTACACAATAGTGGAAGTGAACTTAATTTTCAAGATAGAAATCGAATACAATGTTTTACTAATTAGAGGCAGTTGATTCAATGTTTTAGTTTTAAAATGTAAATCTTTAAAAAATTGGCACCTGTAGCATATTTCTATGGATTTATTAACGATAAAAACCTGACATTAATTTTTAAAGCCGCCATCATCAGCCTTATCTTCATCCACTTCATCATTTTCTTGAAAATAATCATTACCACCACCATCATTGCCACCACCATCATTGCCACCACCATCATCATCATCATCATCATCATCTTCATCATCATCGTTGTTATCAGTATCATCACCATCACCTTCATCATCCTCATCATCGTCCTCATCATCACCCTCATCATCATCACCCTCATCATCATCACCGTCATCATCATCACCTTCATCATCATCACCGTCATCATCATTTTCATCTGTTAAATGTCAATGTTAACATTCTGTCATGGTGTTGATTGTCAGGAAGAAAAAAAAAAAACTTTTTTCAATCTCCTTGTTGTACCAGAACATAATTGTTTCCTTTGTGCAAGGCATAGGTCCAATATCTTTAAGAGTGATATCTATTGATTCCTAAAATATTATGGGAACTTACTTTATTGACAGTTTATGCCTCTGTTCCAAATATAACAAAGATTTGATCCCAATATAATTTGAACATACTACTGACTGCTTACTGATAGGTTTCTTGTTGAACTCATGGGATCCTAGGCCTGCAAACCACCTCCTTATTTAGTTTGATCAGGGTGGGGATGGCTATCTACAAGAATGAGCACTACAAGGATTCTGGCTCTTTCAGTTCATCTCCCCTCTGTCCACTAGGGTCACACATTCACCATTTTTGCCTGTCAGGGCCACAAAAAATGTATGTGATTTTCTTTGTTTATTATATTCACAAAATATGTTTTATTTGAACACATCAGTGAAGAACTAAATTAAACAGCAACAAGTCTAGTATGGTACTCAATATTCTATGTGACTTCCTCGTAGCCTAAATACTAAGAAGTCATTAAAATTTTGAACCTTTTCTTACCATATTTCTAATGAAAAGACACCACACCACCTATGATTTTCAAATATCTTTGAAAATTATCAAGAATGTTGTGGTATTTACTAATATCACTAATTTTCTCATTATTAAGATGGTGCAGTGTGGTGGATTGGCAGTATTGGTAGTGTGTCAGACAACATGTTTTGACACATATAGTTACGGCCCTTTATGTTCTGAGTTCAAATACCATCAAGGTTAGTTTTGCTTTTCATCCTTATGAGGTTGGTAAAATAAAGCACCAGTAATGCAATGGGGTTGATTTAATCAACTCCCCACAAAAGATTGTTGGCCTTGTGCCTAAATCAGAAACCATTATTAAGATGGTGCTTGTAACATAAAGATTCTTACAAATTATCATGGAAGATTTTTAGATAAATATAGACACTTTAAAACAAACAATTTTGTATCTCAAGATCAAGGGCGCTTTCAGGTGAGTTAGTATCAAGACAGTTAATGTTATTGAAATGTTCTATTCTTGTATGTCACAATAAGTTTACTTTGGTAAAACTAAATTGTTACCAAGCTTCATAGCTCTTGTTTCTATTTGAGGAAACAAAGTTGACTTTCAGAAGAAATTCTGGAAAAAGTGCCTGGAAATTTAAATGACTTTGTTGTGTGATCTTGAATAACAATATAAACCATTTATATTTATGTGTTAAATTAGTAGACATAGAAATTGAATGGTCTAGGAATGAGCTTTTGTGTAATAAAATTTCATTGTGTTCAATTAGTCAATGAAATGTAAATAACAATTTTAGTGGAGACTTGATTGTGTTCTGATAACTGGTGATAGATTTTGAAAAGTAACATTTACCTGGATGGGCTTTTGATGTTTATAGCAGTGAGGTATACTATCTTTATGGCTTAACTGCTAGATGGACTGGGTCATTAAGTTTTAAGTGATTGGATCATAGTCTCAATGTAATATCATTTAAAATGATATAAACAGCTAACTCACCTATAAATAATCTACTATTTTATCAACCAACAACCAGCTGTAATTTCTAATTATTATATCCCGCCAAGGTTAACTTTGTCTTTCGTCCTTACGGGGTCGATAAAATAAAGTACCAGTAATACACTGGGTAGTTGCTGGCCTTGTGCCAAAAAGTAGAAACAATTATATATATATATATAAATGTAATCTGAGTATTAATAGTAGTATTCAATTCATTTGCAATTATAGCCATGTCAATAGAATGGCCCCTCATTCTTGCTCTTGTGTTGGCATGCAAACTGAACTGCAGATACTAATGTTTCTGTGTGATTACCCTTCATCAGTACAATATACTGCTTACCTGCCAACTGTCAAAGCTAGTGAAAATATATGATATTTTCTAAAATATACAGTGACTGATCTGCCTGATTTGCACATTAGCAGACTGCCTAATCAGTTTAGATATGCATATTAGCAGACGCGCTAATCAACCAGATTTGCATATCAACAGATAGGCCAGTCAGTCTCATGTATACGAGCAATTAATGGCCGGCTTTGCCATATTCAAATAACTAACAAATACATTATCGCTCTACATGGCTGAATACAATAAATTTATATATGTATATATATATATATATAAAGGCACATGGCTTAGTGGTTAGAGCATTGGCCTTGCAAACGAAAGTTTGTGAGTTCAATTCTCAGACTGGGTGATGTGTTGTTTCCTTGAGCAAGACACTTTATTTCACATTGCTCCAGTTTACTCAGCTGTAGAAATGAGATGATAGGGACTGGGGTCCTTATCATTCCACTGAAAAGTGGACGTGTAGGCGCCACGGCAAAAAAGCACTCAGCACTCGCTGTAAATGAGGTTGGTGTTAGGAAGGGCATCCAGCTGTAGAAATCAAGCCAGAATCAGTTCCCGTCCCACCCTTGCAAGCAGGGAAGGGCGGACATAAAATGATGATGATGATATAAAAATAATATTTAAAGTTTCATCCACTTAAGCATGTATGCATGTCCTTAGGTTTTGGAGTCCAGTTATGGCCTCCCCTGTATAGTGGAGGAGCCACTTCAACACTGGCTTCTCATTGGCTAGCATCCAATAAGAGGCCAGTGTTGAAACAGCTCATCCACTATACAGTGGTGGCCATAACTGGACCCCAAAACTCAAGGTCGTGCATACATGTTCAATGTATGAAACCTTAGATATTCTAAATAAGCTCTCTTGCAATAGATTGGGCACTGTTTTCCTTGATCTTTTATCTACAGATATCTTGCCTACACACACACACACACACACACACACACACACACATATATATATGGCTGTGTGGCTAAGAAGTTTTCTTTGCAACAATGTGATTATAAGTTCAGTCCTACAATGTGGCATCTTGTAGAAGTATTTTCTAATACACCCTCATGTTGTTCAAAATTTTCTGAGTGAATTTTGGCTGTATGGAAGATTGTTATATACGTGTGTGTGTGCATCTGTGTGTGTGTGCATCTGTGTGTGTGTGTATGTGAGTGTGTGCATGTCATTGTGTACATTTATTGTTTGTTTATATCCTGTAACTTAGCAGTTTGACAAGAAGAGATTGATAATCAAGCATCAAAGTTGAAAAAAAAACTAAGCGCTGTGGTCAATATGACCAAATAAATCCCTTGAAAGTTGTGCCCTGGCATGTCTACAGTCTAATGACTGAAACCAGTAAAAGAATGAAGGAATAAGAATATTATCATCATCATTTTTATGTCCTCTTTCCGCACTGGCATGGGTTGGATAGGTTGTCACAGTCTGTGGTCTGAATAGAGCTGCCAATTTCACTCATTTCTTTCTATATTTGGCATGATTTTTTGTGACACCAACCACATATTCTGGTATGGTTGGTTGGTGCATTTTATCATGGTACTGACACTAACACTTTAAAAGGTGTACTGGATGCATTTTATTGTGCCACCAGCCCAACAAAGGCTGCCACATGTTAGGCTAGACTGAACAGTCCCCCCCCCCCATCCCAATATTGGCTACATGTGATTTTGATTACTAAACTGCTAATATATATGTGTATGTATATATATATATATATATATATATATATATATGCTAGTGTGGAAGATGGACGTTAAACGATGATGATGATGATGATATATATATTAAAATAACAGATTAAAGCTTAAGCAAAGAATTGCTGCTTTCACCCTTAATGGGATCTTCTGAAACTATATAAGTAACAAATAGTTTATCGCTCTACATGCCAGAATACAAGAAATGGGAATCTGAGTTTTTTTAATATTAATAATAACTAGCAGAAAAACCACCCTTCGGGTGGTTTTCTGCCAACATGTGTAGTGTGTATATTGATATTATACGCAGGTATATATACATGTACATATGATGCATCAAATAAAATCGAATTAACAATATACACAGAAATTGAACGAAGACTGTGTTACACTATGTAATCAGTAATGTAATCCATGATACATTAAAAAAAGACAATATTATATATAAACTGCATTAGGAGAAAATTAATGAGAGAAATATAGGAATGTTTATTTAAGTGATCGCTAACAGGTAGTGTTGACATTTGAAAATGTTAAAGAACTGAATCTTTAAATAAACAATAAAATATATTTAATAAACAGCTACGAAATTTAGTAGACAAATTATGTAATATTCATTCATTATTTATTCAAAGTAATCCAACTTATTTTACTATTTAAAAGAAATAAACCATACAGAGTCCCACACTCCTTACTTTATTATAGTTTAGATATTCGATTCATTTGCAATTATGCAAACAGTATCTTAAGCCATGTGAGTAGAACAGCCTTGTCATTCTTACTCTTGTGTTGGCATATAAACAGAATGGCACTAATGTTTCTGGGTGATTACCCTTCATTAGTACTATATACTGTTTACCAGCCAACTGTCAGAGCTAGTGAAAATATATGATATTTTCTGGAATATATAGTGACAGGTCGGCCTGATTTGCATATTAGCAGACTGCCTTACCATTAGTGTCTGCCATTCTGTTTATATGCCAACACAAGAGCAAGAATGACAAGGCTGTTCTACTCACACGGCTTAAGAGGCTGTTTGCAGAATTGCAAACGAATAGACTATTATTATTAATAATCACAAGGCGGTGGATTGGCAGTATCGGTAGAGGGTCGGACGCCATGCTTTGTAGCATAGTTACGTCCCTTTACGATCTGAGTTCAAATCCCGCCGAGGTTGACTTTGCCTTTCAACCTTACGGGGTCGATAAAATA
>OZ024740.1:219506704-219511704 GCA_964016885.1 Eledone cirrhosa
CCAGCATATCTACGATTTTGCGTTTTGTTTCGCTTTTTCTACCCGCCGAAATACGATTCTGAATTTATATATATATATATATATATATATATATTTATATATAAATATATAGACATATACATACACACACACATATATATATATACACATATTTTATATAGAAATTACTTCTACAGGACAAGAACTCCTTCATTCAAAGGAAATCTAAGCCCAGATGATTTCTTTTGAATGAAATAGTTCTAATCCTGTAGAAGCCATTTCTATATTAAACATTTATACTCTGCTATGTATTGAGTGCCTTTTACCCCCGATTGAACCCGGGACACAGACACATATCTATATATCTAAAACAGAGAATGTCTGTCTGTCTGTCTGTCTGTCTCCCTAAAACTTTACACATGTAATACTTATGGCCCTGTGAGTGTTTTGAGCAAAAAATATTTCAAATTTTGAATGCCCTAGGGACCGCGTTAGGTGCCGGTTTGTGATCTCTCTGTCTTTCTTAGTCTGTCTTTTGAGATAGATACATAGCTATAATGTCGCACCCTTATAATATCTGTCTGTATGTCTGGCTGTCTGCATTACGACATTATGACACTATCTGTGTGTGTGTATATATATCATATATCATCATCATTTTACGTCCACTTTTCCCTGCTTGCAAGGGTGGGACGGGAACTGATTCTGGCTTGATTTCTACAGCTGGATACATAGCTAACACCAACCTCATTTACAGTGAGTGCTGGGTGCTTTTTTGCCGTGGCACCTCCACGACCACTTTGCAGTGGAATGATAGGGACCCCAGTCCTATCATCTCATTTCTACAGCTGAGTAAACTGGAGCAATGTGAAATAAAGTGTCTTGCTCAAGGAAACAACACATCACCCGATCTGAGAATTGAACTCACAAACTTTCGATTGCAAGGTCAATGCTCTAACCACTAAGCCATGTGCCTCCATGAGATAGATATAGGTATATATATGTATATATATATAGTGTGTAACGGTTTTTTCGAAATATTTACTTCTTCGTTCATAGATTGATTTTTTTAGTTTCAGAAAATCCTGTTAAGGGTGAAAGCAGCGATTCTTCGCTTAAACTTTAATCTGTTATTTTAATATATATATATATATATATATATAATTATATATTTGTGTACAGATATTTTTGCATACACAATAACAAAATATAAAAAAACGTGTTTATTTCATGAGGCTCGACAGCAGCAAAAACAACAAAAAAGAGAGGGAACACAATTACATACTTTTGAAAAATCTTAATGGAAAATTATTTCCCTATTCACCCAAGGCAACTTCACTTTTTATTAGGACTGCATCAATTGGTGAACATACGACGAAAATGTTTCAGAAAGGAGGGATAAACATGCCGATCTATGTTTAGAATCCCGAGCAACGCTGGGCCATTCTGCTAGTATATATATATATATATTTTCAACATCACTGTTAAATGTCCATTTTTCCATACTAGCATATAGGTTAGACAAGTTGTGAGACAAACCAGATCAGATGACTGAGTCTGGCTCATACAGAACTATGTGTGACTTAGTTTCTATATTATCATATGTATAGCCATGATTGGGTGGTTAAGAAGTTTGCTTTGTAGCCATTTGGACTGGGTTCGATCCCACTGCATGGCACTTTGCACAAGTGTCCATATCATATATATGTGTGTGTGTGTCTGTGTGTGCATGTATGTGTGTGTGTGTCTGTGTGTGTATGTGTGTGTGTGTGTCTGTGTCCATATCTATATGAATATGCTGTGTCTCTGTATCCATTGCTGTTAATGAATTTTATCTCCACAAAAACTATTAAGTTTTATAATCCCCTATGTTTGTATTATCCAAGTATATAATAGTGGTGTCTATGAAGGCATATATGATATTTTTATGTATAATAAACATACAAGTGTCTTGCTTTGAATATTTTAAGCTGTGTTCATGTCACAGCTATCTTGGTAGTCAATGAGAATATCAGATATATGTTTCTGGTTGTTTATCCTTCATCAGTGACATCTACTCACTTGGTACTGGGACAAGAATAAAATAAATCTTATATGGTTTTCTTGGATATGAAACACCAGCTGGGGATGGTCATTTGCATATAGTGCAAATAAAATATTGGCTAGAGATGCTCCTTTGTATATAGTGTGAACTTGACTTGCTAGGATTAATTAGCAGTAGCATTAACATAATAGGGTTCATAATAGGTATGTATATGAAGACATATATGATATGTTTATGTATAACAAGCATACAAGAGTATGAATATTGTTCTGAATATTGCTATGAATATTTTAACCTGTGATCATTATGACAGCTACCTCAGTAGACTGAGAATGTCAGACACCTGCTTCTGGATTTTTGTCCAGCATTTGTAACATTTACTCCCACAAGACTGAGTTTAACTCTATATATCATTTATTGAATATCATAACAACAGCTAATAATGCTATCTTTAATTGAACACAGTAATTAAATATAACTCAATTTGAATTGCTCACTATTGTAGATATTCAGATAGTTGTTTAAGTTTTAAGTATTTTTCTCCTAGAAAAAATACAGATTTTATGATGTTATAATTGTTTCTACTTTTGGCACAAGGCCAGCAATTACCTAGTGTATTACTGGTACTTTATTTTATCGACCCCGTAAGGATGAAAGGCAAAGTTAACCTCGGCGGGATTTGAACTCAGATCATAAAGGGATGTAACTCTATGCTTCAAAGCATGGTGTCTGACATTACTAACATTACGTGGTAAGTGTGTTGCTCTTATGATTATAATATCATGGGTTAAATTCCTGGACCAGGAAGTGTGTTATGTTCTTGATATAATTTACTTTTTTATGAAAATAAAATACAGTAAACAAGTAACTAAAAAACCCAATCTAACTCGAGAACAACTATCCATGTGTCTTCTATGTTTGCATGCCAAAGTATTAGCTAACACTAAATATTTTTCCTAAATATTACATTTAACCCGAATGTTATTACAACTGATGTTGAAAATGTTGTAAATCATCAAATCCATGTATATAATAACACTGTGATGAACTAACATCCTGCCTTGTATTCTCAATAGCTGAACCTCAG
The DNA here is from genome assembly GCA_964016885.1 of Eledone cirrhosa. Classification (NCBI taxonomy): domain Eukaryota; kingdom Metazoa; phylum Mollusca; class Cephalopoda; order Octopoda; family Eledonidae; genus Eledone; species Eledone cirrhosa. The sequence goes on from OZ024740.1 coordinate 219,509,815, forward strand.
TGAAACTGGGATAAGTTCCAGTCTGATGAGCCTTTGGGTTCATGACAGATTTTAACCTCTTTTTTTTTTGCCTCCTGACTTAAACTTGAGACTTTGATTTCACAGAAAATAAAAAGGCTTTATTTTATATTAATCTGATGATCTCCAAAAAGAAAGATTTGTTGCTTCAAATGATTAAAACCTTGTGGTTTATATAATGTCTTCATTATTGGTGAATTGGCAGAGTCGTTAGAACGTCGGATAGAATGCTTTATGGTATTCGTTCCAGCTCTCTGCTCTCAGAGTTCAAATCCCGCCGAGGTCAACTTTGCTTTTCATCCTTACGGGGTCGATAAAATAAAGTACCAGTAATGCACTGGGATAATTGCTGGCCTTGTGCCAAAAGTAGAAATAATTATTAAGAACAAAAATATATATACAATGAAATAAAATAAATATAATTTTACAATGGAATGGTAATAACCATAAATTAATTCTGCCTCAAAAATGCCTAATCCAATCCATGCTACCATCGTGAAGAAAATCATCATCGTTTAATATCCATTTTTCCTGCTAGCAATGGTTGGACATATCACAGATAGATCAGTGCTGAAGCAGAACCTCTGACTTCCAGGTAGGCTGGCTGCCTGACATACAATCCCATGCTCTACTAAGTGCATTTTATTGTGACACCAAACACTAGGGAAGTTGTCATGATATTGGAATCTTTTTGTTTGGCAAGTTTTCTATGGCTGAAAGCTTTTCCTATCACCTTCCACTCTACAGTGTGTACTAGATGGTCATTTATCACGTAGATCAGGTTGGCATGTCTATGACACAGCTAAAGAGTCTTCTTGACCCTATATTTAGCAAGTCTTCTATAGTTTGATGCCCTTTTTATCACCAACCTCTTTTCGAAGTGTACTGAGTCCTCTCAAACCTTTTGGCATAGTTTCTACAGTTGGGTGCTCTTCCTTTTGCCAACCACCTTACAGGGTGTAATAGATACATTTATTGTGGCACTGTCACTAGAGAATCTGTCATCATTGACTCAACTGAAGAGCCCTCTCTACTCTATGGACAGAGTTATGGTGTTGCCTAGTGTGGACGTTTTTTTACAGGGTGAGGGGTAGTGAATGAGAGGAGGGATATTAGGTAGTGTGGGTGGTACAATGGTGATAACAGCTACTATGGGATTATGTCTGGTGTGTCAAAGTTAAGGAGTGTATCTAGAGTAGAGTGGAGGATGGGTGGGTGTGACGCTGGGTAGAGTGTGGTTCTGAGAATAGCTACTATAACTGTGGAAATGGTGGCTTGTGGGGTGGGGCTACAGTAAAAGTGATGATAGCTGGTAAGGGGTGACTGTGGTCAGCCCCCATTACTTCATCCCATGTCTTTGTGCATCTGTCTCTTCCACGAGTTCCCTCCACAAAGATTTCTCTGCACTTCTTTAAACAGCTGTCATCTTCCATGTACATCATATATCCATATCATTGCATTTTTCTATCCTACACTAAATTTGATTCCTTTTATGCCAAGTTTTTTTCTCAGTTTACTTATGCTACATAGTTCATGCACACTAACATTACACATCCATTGGAACATACTCACTGTATTTCTTTCTAGCCTTCTCAGGTCTTCTGTAGTCAAGGTGCATGTCTTATTGCCATGTAGCATTACAGCTGACATGCAGGCATCATACAGTCTATCCTCCACTATGAGAGATATTATTCTTAATTTAGTTATCACAGTTTCAAAGCATCCTCATTCCCTGCTGATTAAGTCACATAAGTAACAAAAACTGTCAACAGTTCTAGGGAGCACCCCTTGCAGCTTTGTGTTCTTAGTGCTTACTTTTCTTGTAGTGAATAAATTTCATTGGGAATGAAGACATGTTCAGATGGGTAGAAA
>OZ024740.1:219519204-219586704 GCA_964016885.1 Eledone cirrhosa
GCTGAGAACAGAGCCCTGATGGACGCCAACTTTTACGCTAAACTCTTCACTATATTCGTTGTTAATTCTAACCTTGCTGACTGTTTCTTTATACATGGCTTGTATAGCCCTCACAAGCCATTCGTCAACGCCTAGTTTTCTAAGAGCCCACCAGATAATGGAGCGGGGGACTCTGTCGAAGGCTTTCTCCAGGTCGACAAAAGCTAAGTAGAGGGGTTTACCTTTAGCTAGGTACTTCTCCTGTAGTTGTCGTACTATGAAAAGAGCGTCTGTGGTGCTTTTGCCTGACACAAACCCGAACTGCATTTCATCTAGATCAATTCTCTCTCTGATTAGTTGCGCTATTACTTTTTCCGTGACCTTCATGACCTGGTCGATTAATTTAATGCCTCTATAGTTACTCCTATCTAGGGCGTCTCCTTTACCCTTATAACAGTTAACGATGATGCTGCTATGCCAGTCCTTCGGAACAACCCCATTCTGTACGACTTGGTTAACTATGCGGGTGACCATGGTGTGTCCCACCGTGCCAGATGCCTTCAGCATCTCAGCAACTATTTCCGAAGGCCCAGCCGCCTTACCAGTCTTCATATCCTTGATTGCCTTACTTATTATACTCCCCTCGACTAACACTGCTGGTCCCTCTATCGGGTCGATAAGGGGGAGACTGTCTTTCTCCCATTTATTCTCCTCATTTAGTAGCCTTTCATAGTGACACTTCCAAGCTACCTTCTTATCAGTGTCGGTGATGGCAAGTATGCCATCATCGTTAAGTACACACTTCTCCCCGACAATATCACGGTTTTCCTTGACGCATTGCCTGGCAATCCTGAACACCTCACGTTTTTGGTCATCGCGTTGTAGAACATGCTTGAACTTTCTTTCCTCAGCTTCCCTTCTTGCTAAGTACACTTCTCTCCTAGCTTCCCTCCTGGCCACTTGATAGTCTACTCTACTTCCCCCATCCCGCCATACTTTCCAAGCCTGCTTTTTGGCCTTAATTGACCCCTCCACCCTATTGTTCCACCACCATGTTACTCTCCTCCTGCCTACAGGCCTGCTCCAGCCACAGACTTCGTCTGTCGCCAACAGCAGGTTTGCTTTCAGAAATTTCCACTGTCCCTCTATATTGTCCGATTCTAGATGCTCTTCCTTACTGTCGAAAGCATCAAGTAATATGCTTTGAAATTTATTTCTGGCTGTGGGGTCCTTTAGTTTCCATATTTTCCTCCTGAGGATAGTCCTCTTCTGCTGTCGGGTGCGTCTCGTCCTGACTATGAGGTCGCTAATTATCAGTCTATGTTGGGAGGTGCATTCTTCATATATATATATATATATATATATAATATATATATATATATATATATATATATATATATATATATATATATATATAATATATATATATATATATATAATATATATATATATATATATATATAATATATATATATATATATATATAATATATATATATATATATATATATAATATATATATATATATATATATATAATATATATATATAATATATATATATAATATATATATATAATATATATATAATATATATATATAATATATATATAATATATATATATAATATATATATAATATATATATATAATATATATATATATATATATATATATATATATATATATATATATATATATATATATATATATATATATATATATATATATATATATATATATATATATATATATATATATATATATATATATATATGGAGGCACATGGCTTAGTGGTTAGAGCATTGGCCTTGCAATCGAAAGGTTGTGAGTTCAATTCTCAGACCGAGTGATGTGTTGTTTCCTTGAGCAAGGCACTTTATTTCACATTGCTCCAGTTTACTCAGCTGTAGAAATGAGATGATAGGACTGAGGTCCCTATCATTCCACTGCAAAGTGGACATGTAGGCACCATGGCAAAAAAAGCACCCAGCACTTACTGTAAATGAGGTTGGTATTAAGAAATCAATATGTAGAAATCAAGCCAGAATCAGTTCCCGTCCCACCCTTGCAAGCAGAGAAAAAGCAGACGTAAAATGATGATGATGATTTATATAAAGATTTATATAATGGCTTGTAACTCCTTCATTCATTCATTTGCTTATATATATATATATATATATAACATATATTATATATATATTCCATATATATATAACATATATATTATATATATATATTCCATATATACATATATAATATACATATAACATATAAAATATATATATAATATATAATATATAATATATTATATATATATATATATAACATATATATAACATATATAATATATATATATAACATATATATAACATATATATTATATATATATAACATATATATTATATATATAAAACATATATATATAACATATATATTATATATATATATATATAACATATATATTATATATATATATAAAACATATATATATATAACATATATATTATATATATATAAAACATATATTCTATATATATATATAAAATATATATATTATATATATTCCATATATACATATATATATATTATATATATTCCATATATACATATATATATATTATATATATTCCATATATACACACACATATATATATATATATATAAAACATATTTTAATTCAGTGTTCCTGTATTGTTTTTCTCTTGTTCTTCAGAGAACAGCACTTCACAGAGCAGCATCCTATGGTAATATTGATCATGTAAAGATGCTTATTAAACAAGTAAGTTTCTAAAAATTAGCATATCTTCAACAAAATCCGTCTCTCTTTTTCTCTATGCCTCTCTCTCTCTCATTCATTCTTGTCACTCATTTTCACTCACATCTCTCTCTTATTCTTTCCCCCTTTTTCTTATTTTGCCAAAAAATATATATATGTATCTCTCCCTCTCACTCTCTCCCTCTCTCTATATATATATATGTCCTGCCCTTGCAAGCAGGGAAAAGCAGACGTAAAATTATATATATATATATATATACATTTATGTATGTATATATATATATATATATGTATATATATATATATATATATATATATATATATATATATATATATATATATATATATATTTATATATATATTTATATGTATATATATACACTTGTGTGTGTGTGTATGCAGAAATAAGTGTGTTATGGTGTGTGGGTTTTTTTATATATATTTAAAACATGGCCGATTTTAATCATTTTTATTAATGGCTTTTCATATTTCCATATTAGTCCATTATGTTTATTTTGGAATGATAATATCCCTAATTCCATTAAAGCATCCAGCCTCATCCCTTAAATGAAACTGATAAACATTGCATCACCAGATGATATAGTGTGGTAGTATTATCAACAAATGTTTTTCTATCTAGTTTTCTTTCATGTTCTATAGTATAATGTAGTATAATGTGCCGTAATGACTGCTTGATGTGTATGCATTCAGAACATGAAGCAAAGAAAGTCTTGAATTTTTAATAGACATGAAACGTTGTTTTATAAATATATTCATGCACAAATCTACACACATAGGTACAAATTCATTCTGTGTATGTATGAATTTTTACACAAATGCACATGCACATATACAAATATAGAGATTGAAAGTGTGAGGTTTGTGTCTTAGAGATCTAGTGGAAACTGCAGAAGAGGTAGACCAAAGAAAACTTGGGATAATGTGGTAAAAGCTGACCTCATATAACTTATAAAGGAAATGAGACAAGACAGAGTTGACTGGTAATGACTGCCATACTGCAGATGACTTGCTTCGTTACAAGGGCAGGGTGAAACAAACATAGTGAAGATGGTAGTAAAAAGCAGAGATGTGTAATACCATTTAGGTCCTCTCTATGTTGCCAATATGCCCCTTCACCCCTTCATTTTCTAACCTCCTTCTGCCACATATTATTTCACCTTTCATATTTTATCTCCCTCACCTGAGTCTTTTCCCTACCATATTCACATCCCTAATACCCAATTGATTAACTCATGCTAGCAAGGAAAGACAGACACACTGCCATGGTGTACAGACTGATCTCACTTGCTCACTCTCTCACTCCAAAACTACCTCCATGATCCAATGCTTACTCTCACACACCCCACTCACATCCAATCCCTGAATTCCTTGTCCAACCATGCCAGCATAAAAATGGCAGGTAAACCTCACATTGTACTACCAGACATCATACTTTAAAGTACCTTAGTGTTGTAAAGGGTAATGTTAGTGCCAGTGCCACAATAAAATGCTTCCGTTACAGCCTGTGAAGTGATTGGCATTCAATATGACCCCACACCCCCCACCGCAAGTTGGTCGTGGCGGCGCCACGGCAAAAAAGCACCCAGCCCACACTGTAAAGTGGACGTGTAGGCGCCACGAAAAAGCACCCAGCACTCACTGTAAATGAGGTTGGTGTTAGGAAGGGCATCCAGCTGTAGAAATCAAGCCAAATCAGTTCCTGTATGAGCAAGGCATGGTCAGCCGACCAGACACTGCCCACAACAGGACAACCCATCTAACCCATGCTAGCGTGGAAGAACGGACGTAAAACGGTGATGATGATGATGATGATGATGATGATTCAGCTGTAGAAATTATTCCAGAATGGAATGCATAAGCAAGATGAAGTCATCAGACCTGTCAGACCTCAGAATATGACAATTTCTCTAACTTATGCAAGCATGGTAAATAGACATATTTTCTGGTATGTTTACATGCCTACATATTAGATAGGTATATATATTTATGCTGCGTGCAGGAGAGGAGGTTACGTTGGTATGGACATGTGATGCGTATGAAGGATGACAGCTGCATAAAAAGGTGCAGAACACTAGAAGTCGATGGAAGCCGCGGAGTGGGGAGACCCAAGAAGACCTGGGATGAGGTGATAAAGGGATAAAGACTGACCTTACCCATTTGCACCTCTCAAGGGCGATGACACACGACCGTGACCTCTGGTATCACGCAGTAATACAGAAGACCAGGACCCCCCACCCCCATGGGAACAGCCGAAGCTGAAGCATATAGACAATATGCCCCCCCTCCCCACTGCAAAGTGGTCATGGAGGATTCACAACAAAAAGCACCCAGCCCACACTGTAAAGTGGACGTGTAGGCGCCATGGCAAAAAAGCACCCAGCACTCACTGTAAATGAGGTTGGTATTAGGAAGGGCATCCAACTGTAGAAATCAAGCCAGAAGCAGTTCCCGTATGAGCAAGACAAGGTCAGCCGACTGGACACTGCCCACAACAGGACAACCCGTCTAACCCATGCTAGCGTGGAAGAACGGACGTAAAACGGTGATGATGATGATGAAATGTCGGTGCAGTATTGATTACACACTGTATTTATACAGATATAATTTCATTATACATTTCGGTTGCTAGTGCACTTCTTACTATATATCTTAATTAATTACCAACATGCACTAATTAGTGCATCCATTTCAGAATAATACTAAGCATTAATTCGTATACATACCCATCAAATACATGTTTCCTTGTGGTTGATTTGATGGTATACACGTCTTCTGATGAATGTTCAATAAGATCTGAAAATCAATTAAAGATGCTTATCATTTTTCAATTTACAGGGTTTTCATTGGGTCAGTGCAGGCAGTTATCCCCCACTGCTTCTGCTGGAATCTGCTAGATGATGCTGACCATCAGCCTTTCAATATTCATAGCTTGGCTTTCAAAATGTTTATTTATTAAACATACCGTATATCTTTAGATATACAAAATTCCTATATATATATATCTCATCGTCATCATCATCTTCGTTTAACGTCCATCTTCCATGCTAACATGGGTTAGAATATATATATATATATATATGTAAACGTAGTTGGTATTAGGAAGGGCATCCAGCCGTAGAAAACCTGCCAGACAGTCCTATACGAGCGAGACGACCAATCTTGCCTCAAGTGGGACAATTCCCATCTAAACCCATGCTAGCATGGAAGATAGACATTAAACGATGATGATGATGATGATATATATATAAATAATTATTTTGGAAGCTTCAACAATGCAGATGGGTAAATCTCTGGGTAACAGAATCTGGTGATAGTGAGAGAGATGTAAGAGGAAGCATAGAAAGAGACATAGAGAGTGTAAAAGAATGTAGGAAAAGTGTAAAAAATAATAACACGAGATGGAAAACCCCCAGTTGATGGATGCCAAATCCGAAATATAGGGACTATTACATCACTTTCAAGGTAACTCTATCTCATGTTATTATTATATTTTGCACTAGGGCGGTGGATTGGCAGTATCGGTAGAGCATCAAACACCATGCTTTGCAGCATAGAGTTATGGTTCTTTACAGTCTGAGTTCAAATCCCGCCGAGGTAAACTTTGCCTTTTATCCTCATGAGGTCAATAAAATAAAGCACCAGTAATGCACTGGGGTCGATTTAATCAACTTTCCCCTCCCCCAAATTACTGGCCTTGTGCTTGTAGTAGAAATCATTATCATACCTGCGTTCTTTTACGCTCTCTACATCTCTTTCTATGCTTCTTCTTACATCTCTCTCTCTCATTACCACCTGATTCTGTTACCCAGAGATTTACCCATCTGCATTGTTGAGGCTTCCAAAACAACTATTTTTATTATTCCACAATGCTTCAAGCAAACTTCAACACTCTCATAAATATAATAATTGTTTCTACCTTTGGCACAAGGCCAGCAATTACCAAGTACATTACTGGTACTTTATTTTATCGACCCCGTAAGGATGGAGGCAAAGTTAACCTCGGCAGGAATTGAACTCAGATCCTAAAGGAACGTAACTGTGCTGGAAAGCATGTCCGACCCTTACCGATACTGCCACTTCACCGTCCTCATAAATATAATAATAACATGATTTCCTTGTACGGCAATTACAGGAGAAGTATCTAGCTAACAGTAAACCCCTCTACTTAGCTTTTGTTGACATGGAGAAGGCCTTTGACAGAGTCCCACACACCTTAATCTGGTGGGCTCTTAGAAAACTAGGAGTGGAAGAATGGCTTGTGAGAGCTATACAAGCCATGTATAGAGGAACAGTCAGCAAGGTTAGAATTAACGATGAATATAGTGATGAATTTAGCGTAATAATAGGGGTTCACCAGGGCTCCGCTCTTAGCCCCCTCCTGTTTATTATTGTCCTACAGGCTATAACAGAGGGGTTTAAGACTGGCTGCCCATGGGAACTTCTATATGCAGATGATCTAACTCTAATAGCTGAATCCATGGCTGAACTAGAGAGGAAGTTCCAAACATGGAAGCATGGCCTTGAATCAAAAGGTCTTTGAGTCAACTTCTCTAAGACTAAGGTTCTAGTATGTAGAAAGGAAAATAGGGGGTAGGTACCCTCTGGGAAATGGCCATGCTCAGTGTGTAAGAAAGGAGTAGGCAGAAACTCCATTCTATGTCCCAAATGCAAACTATGGGTACATAAAAGATGTAGTGGGACCAGAGGTAAGCTATCTAAAAATGTAGATTTTATATGTGGCCAATGCGCAAGTGCAGTAAGTAGCAAGGACCCACTCGGTGATATCTCCTTCAACTGCCCAGATGGTTCTATAGAAATAGTAGACACCTTCCGTTACCTGGGTGACACAATCTGTAGCAGAGGCAGGTACTCTGAAAGTGTAGTAGCTAGAGTTAGAACGGGATGGAAAAAGTTGAGGGAGCTAATACCAGTGTTGGCCACAAGGGGTTTTTCTCTAAGAATGAAAGGCAGATTGTATGATGTATGTATACAAATGGCAGTATTATATGGTAGTGAGACTTGGGCATTGTGTGCTGAAGACCTGCGTAGATTAGAAAGAAATGAAGCTTGCATGCTCCAATGGATGTGTAACAGTAATGTGCGCGAAAGGTGAAGCATAAACGAATTAAGAGGGTGACTAAGCATAAGAGGTATCAAATGTTGTGTTCTGGAGAGGAGATTGCGTTGGTATGGACATGTCATGCGTATCCTACCCCATCCTTCCTCTCCTATTCCACCCACTGTGTTGATGACACAACAGTCCATATTGTCAGGTGGCCATGGAGGAAACACGGTGAAAAGGCTCCCAGTCCACACTGTAAATGTGGTTGGTGTTAGGAAGGGCATCCAGCTGTAAAAAAAACCTGCCAGAGACGCTTCTGTGCAAGTGAGACATGGTCTTTCAACCATTCCCGCATCAAAGGGAACAAATCCGTTTAACCCATGCTAGCGTGGAAGATGGACGTTAAACGATGATGATGATGATGATGATGATGTTGATGATATATACATATATATATATATATATATATATATATATATATATATATATATAACAATAATAATACTGAAACAAAGACATCGGATAGAACCGAAGTACCTTTGATCTTTTTCCCCCTTACTCAATGCTTTAATTAAGCCAGTACCATTAGGAAAGCAGAGTACACACTTATATGTTAAATAGTTAGAAAAACAATTTTGTGTGGGTATAGAGTTTGATTCTCTGGCCCCGGACTAATGCATTAGTTTCTGCTACTCCATCTGCTGGTGACAGTCCATATAGAGCTGCCGGGCACAGAAATTTGGTAATGCCATTAAGCATTATGTAATTGGCTAAGAGAAGTTTCATCAGCGAGGAATTTACCTCTTCAGAATAGGTCAGCATGAGCCTACTGTCATGGTTTGAACTTGCCATTACAGCAGTAAGCTCAACTTTCAGTATCATGTGACAGTGAAGGAGTGGTAAGTTCAAAGAACACGTTGACACATTTTTTTTTTAAATTGAAAAAAAAAAAAGAACCACAAAGCACTTTTAGCAGGCTATGAAACAATCATCATCATCATCATCATCATCATCATTTTGCGTCCACTTTTCCCTGCTTGCTAGGGTGGGACGGGAACTGATTCTGGCTTGATTTCTACAGCTGGATGCCCTTCCTAACACCAACCTCATTTACAGTGAGTCTGGGTGCTTTTTTTCCGTGGCACCTCCACGACCACTTTGCAGTGGAATGATAAGGACCCCAGTCCTATCATCTCATTTCTACAGCTGAGTAAACTGGAGCAATGTGAAATAAAGTGTCTTGCTCAAGGAAACAACACATCACCTGGTCTGAGAATTGAACTCACAACCTTTCGATTGCATGGCCAATGCTCTAACCACTAAGCCATGTGCCTCCACAATGATATTTATATTTGTATTTGTATCAACAGAGGTCACCAATATAGCAGTCATTTAATAGTCACCAGTTTAGCTATTAAATAATATTATGCCATGTAATAATAATATCAACAACAATAATAATAACAATGATGTATTTTGTTGTAGCAGGGAAGGTATGGTTTGTTATATCAATAAATGTAAGTTGAATTTAGGTCCGGCTGTAGTCTTGGGTTCTGTTGTTGCTGTGATAATAACTCTAGAAAGAATCTTTCCATATCACATTTAAAGATTATGCTGTGGTAATAACATCACAAGACTTTACAATGTTTTTACATATTTTATTTACAAACCGATTACAAAGGTTGAGCTGGCATGCCAAACAAAGAAATAAACAAATTAAGGGTTTAGAAGGTATGGTCAACTGGTTGAAGTGTTAGCCAGGCCCCGTAGTTATGTTGTTGTCGTTACATATTGGCTAGTGGTTTCACGGCAAAAGAAAAATAGTGTTTACCTTTCCATGATCAAAGCTGCAAGAGAGAGAGTTTATCGAAAGTAGCAGGAAAATCTCAGTTTAGGCGTAAGTTGAAAATACAAATCTGTGTGCGGCTCATGGTTGGCCTGACTTAACCAAATCACGCATGAATAGCCTATCAATGCACCAAAGGAAAGTAGCTTGCTACACACTCAACCAAGGCTTCCAAAAAGAAAGCAAAGACAAAAATTGCAAACAATTAATAAAAATCAAACTATAATAAACAGAGTAAAAAGTTCAACTTACAATTTGGATGCAGGTTATCCCTGGGAGTTTAAATAATAATACTGAAACGAAGTCACTTAATAAGACCAAAATACCTTCTATCGTGTTTCCATTCACTCAATTCTTTAATTAAGCCAGTATCATTAATATACCAACCAAAGGTAAAGCAGAGTGAACACATATATAGGTCCCCTTTGGTCATGAATGACAATGGGTGTGCACCTAGAAATTCCTCTCCCAGGCACAAGCCTGCACAAAGTATTTCTATGGAAGACCAGTGGTCACTCATGCATATCAGTGTCTCCTTGCCATGGCATTTGTGTTGTCCAAAAGAAAAGCAAAGTCCAATACAGCTTGGCACCAGTGATGTCGCAACTCATTTTTCCAGCTGAGTGAACTAGAGCAATGTTAAATAGGACACAATGCATTGCCTAGTTCTGGAATCAAATTCACAACCTCACCATTGAGAGTTCAACACTCTAACCACTAAGCAACATACCTTCACAAACCCCCACAAATACACATAAGCAATAGGTTTTCTTACATGATTTCTGCCTACCATTTTTACATTTGCATTTATAAATTTTATTTCGGGAAAAAATTCATAGCATTGTTGCTTTCTGAGGCTCAAATGTTAAGTCTCTTTATTCATCTATTGTTGATATAACTCTAAATTGGTCAAACATACAGAAAAAGAAAGCAGTATTGGAAAGAACTATAAATGCCATAAATGAGAGGAAAAGGAGGAGAAGAGGAAGAATTGTTAGACAAGGGAAGAAAGAAGGGGAGAAAGGGAGAGGGTGGCAGACTTTACATCTAGGTCAGAGTGGTGTTTCATTTGCACCCTGCAGACAAAATGACAAAGGCATTTCCACGGATAAGGGCCAGCAACACCCGCTGCAACAGTCACCCCACATCACATGGCCCCTTCCACAGATGGGCTGCTATTGATCCAATTTTATGAAGGCGATCTGAAGCCATTGTGGAAAATAATTGCCTCAGGTGTTATGCAATGTGATAAAACCCAAGAGTACATAGTTTGCAAAAGAAACTTCTTAACCACACAGCCATTTTGTTATATATACAGTATATATATATATGTATATAACAAAATGAAACAACAAAATAAATAAATAAGTCATTTTTCTATGAATAGTTTATATCTCAAGCCAACATGTTGTACTATCACATTTCCTTGATCTTTCTCTTTCTATTCAACACTATTTTGTTTACCAATTATATTCTCAATCTAAACTATATCTCTCTATTCAATGATAACGGAAATGATTACTCATTCTTTATATTCGTCCTTTATTGATTTGAAATGACAAGCACAACTCATTTCTTGAAAATTTAATTTAATTTTTTATTTTCTATTAACATTTTTCTTGTAATTTTTTTTTTTTTTTCATATTTTGGTATTTCTAAAAAGAAAACGAAAAAGCAAGAAATTTATTTCTTCCTAATTTTTATCATAAAATAAAGTCAATTTCTTTCTATGCAGATTATTGATTAAGACATGACTGCTAGAATCTGAATGAGGGTATACCTCACCATCTGCCTGTCTCTGTTATCAATACTGTTTTTAAAATATTGTATTTCAAAGACATTTTTTAATTCAACTTTTTTTTGTTTTTTTTTGTTTTTAATATTCTGACTTTTTCTTTTCCTGTCACAAATCATGTTCGGTTTCACAGATGTAATGGGTTTTGTATATTTTATGTATGTATGTGATAAAAGATATTCTTGGCAGTCTCTAAATAAAGGAGCTAACTGAAATTATATAGGAAGCTAGCTGATATGTTTAGCCAGCTAGAAGAGAAATTGAAAACTGGAAGTAAGCTGTAACAAGTATTTGAAGATTGAATATATATATGTGTGTGTGTGTGTGTTTGTAGTTGGCATTATGAAGAGCATCCAGCTGTAGAAATCTGACCAGAAACAGTTCTATATGAGCAAGACATGGTCACCTGACCTGACTTGTCTTGAATGGGACAAGCTAGCATAGAAAATAGACATTAAACAATGATGACGATGATGATGATATATATTTACATTGTTTAGTTAGAAGGGAAGTGCAATGCATTTAGTTCTTTTTAGGGTATCTAAGACAGATAGGATGGAGAGTAAGGAAAGTGTCCTCAAACCAGAGATCAAGACCTGATCTGAATGCTTACAGAGTAGACTCTGCTAAAGGCACCCATGAGCCAGATGGTGATGTTAAACTGGATGATGGATTAAGTCTACAAACCTATGGTAGAATTTGAACTTTGCACACAAAGGGCTGGAACAAATTCTGCAAGGTACCTTATTTGCTGCTCTAACAATTCTGTCAGTCTATTCCGCTGGAATCGTGCCTTATTCATTGACCCCCAAAAGAATGAAAACAAAGTTGACCCCAGAAAGGGAGGGATTTAAACTCAGAATGTAAGGAGCTGAAATAAATACTATAAGGCATTTCATCCTACACTTTTGTGACTATTGATTTATAGCCTATGTTTTGAACAGAAACATAGTGAATGAAAACTATCCAGAACCATTTGGTAAATAGGTGTCTGAAGTGATATATATCAATGGAAGGTTAGAAGTTTGAAAGTATTAATATGACTGGCTTTTGAAGAAACAATAGGAAGGGCACAAGAAAATATTACTTTATGAAAAACTGACATTATATATAAATAATTATGACTGCCAATTGCCCCAATTTGAATCTAAACAAATCTACACCAAACTAATGCTAACCCTGATGAACTCAGTTCATAAACCTACACTCAACCTCATTCAGAAGACATTTACTGCACAAGATATAAAGTAAAAATCCAATCCATCCTTCAAAACCATGGGTGTGATAGGCATCATCAGGCTACAGCTGTTGTGTTACAACCATGACTGTGTGGTCAAGAAGTTTGCTTCAGAACCACTTGGATTTGGGTTTAACCCCACTGCCAATGTTCATATGATGACGATGATTATGGGTATTTCAAAACTTGATGTTATTTTTTAGTGAAGTATATTATAAATTGCGTTGCTGGGGTATTAAATTTTTTTTTTAAATGTTTGTTGTTTTTATAATGTTGTGTGGGTAATTACAAAGTTTATTTTGGAACCACATGGTTTTGGATTCACTCCTACTGCCTGACATGTTGGACAATATCTTTAATTATAGCCCTGAGCAAACCAATGCCTTGTGAGTGTATTTGGTAAATGAAAACTTTAAGGAAGTCTGACACATACATGTGTGTGTGTGTGTGTGTGTATGCCAGTTCCAGTGCAAACCAATGCAATACTGTCTATAAAAAAGGGTGGCGCTTATGTTCTCCAAAGATAATACATCCTACAGTGTACCAGTTCAATAAACATATATATAAACACATATATATACTAGACATGAAAAATGCGCAAGCTCAAAAGTGCCACAGAATGTTATAATAAACCTTCAAAAGTGTGGGACTAGAGTTGTTGCTAAAAAATATTGTAATCATTATATATCGTACATTCTGTGGCATCCTTTATAAAAATAGCTTAAACCAACGAAGCCTTTATTTTTACGCTATTTCACTTAGTTAATTCTTAGAGTGTAACATATAAAAATATCATTTACAACTATAAAATAAATTAATTAATATAATAACAGAGCTGCGGAGCTGAAATTTAGGAAATAATGGAGTATCGGATCCTGAGTTGGAGCCAGTCAATTTTTGGCCGACTCCGCAGCCCTGTATAATACATTTCATATTAAAGTTATTAATAAACCTATTTTACACTTCATGCAAATTACCACGAGATATTGATATTAGATATAAGATACAGCGCAATATCTACAGCTGTAAAAGTACGAAAGCGAAGTAATAATAAGTGGCTTAAGGTAATTCCAATATGAAAGTTTGTAGTGATAAAAATTTGATAATGCAATACGATTGTTAATATTATAGTTCTATGAAAATGTAACAATAGATAACTAAATTATTTTACTATTAGTATATTTAAGAAATTATCATTATAGATTTGATCGTTCATATAAGCATCATATTAAGTTTCAACACAATTATTTTGTTACTATGAGTATATGATAATAATATTACGTAATTATTTATAGCTGTTATTACATTAAACATAGATGTATTTATTTTTATATGTTACACTCTAAGAATTAACTAAGTGAAATAGCGTAAAAATAAAGGCTTCGTTGGTTTAAGCTATTTTTATAAAGGATGCCACAGAATGTACGATATATAATGATTACAATATTTTTTAGCAACAACTCTAGTCCCACACTTTTGAAGGTTTATTATAACATTCTGTGGCACTTTTGAGCTTGCGCATTTTTCATGTCTAGTTTAATATTTTTTTAAGGCAACGCTTGTAATAACTCTAGTTAAACAGGATATATATTAATAATAAATTATCGTTGTAATGTAATTAGATTATGTAATTGTTATTATAAATTATCTTATAAATATTAGTGTAAGATGTATAAAAATATTTTCAGACTTTTAATATAAACAACTACAAAAAACAATCAATATTAAATCAATATATTATACATAATAGAAAACATAAAATATACAATACAAAAACAAAATATTTACATACAATTGCAATTATCAGTGTATATACATTTTCTTTATATTCCCTGAGCAAATTAATAAGATTTGTTTTTATTGTACATAATTTGATGACTTGTTGGAGTGTATTAAAAGATAGCAACAATTTGTGATTAAATTGTTATCTTAAGCAACTCACTTTTTAATAGTTGTTGGCTGAGCGAAATTGTAAAAGCCTATGAGCAAATATAAAAAAAAATACACAAACAACATTTCCTTGTGTTATTACAACATTAGATAAAATAATTGAGCAATGTCGTTATATTTTGCTCTTATTGCACATTAATAGTGTTTCTATTTTTCGGCACAAATCCATTACGGCAGTCCATTACTGGTACTTTATTTTATCGAATTAGTAAGTATGAAAGTCGAAGTTAACCTCGGCAGGATTTGAACTTAGAATGCAAAGGACCATAACAATACTGCAAAGCATGGTGTCTGACGCTCTACCAATACTTGTGTTGAGCTGGTCATTAATTTATGGTGGTCGTGCGTGGAGTAGAGCAATCGCTAGTTGAAATATTATGAACAAAACATTTTTATTTGCCGAAGAACATATTTTCAATACTGTTTGTGAATGTGACGAAGGAAATACATTCTGATATGGAACAGTGTACAAAGTGTGTCTGTGAATAACATAATGTTACCTCATGTTGTTGTCAAGACATAATGGATTTCGTATATCCAGTTAGAAGATGAAACCTAGCCATCTCGGATTAGTTATATTTCATGCCATGTGTAAACGTGTTTGATGATAGCAAAATATGCGCGTTAATTATAATAATTAGTTAATAATATTACAAAATATACCTAATTAAACTCTTTGCTTGAAATTTTATCATTCTTCGTTTATATATATATATATATATATATATAGAGAGAGAGAGGGAGAGAGATTTATCTAGTCCTTCGCTCAAGATTAATCTATAAGTTTAGATGTTTGCCTTCGTTTAAGTAAATATTACAGTAAGATTTTTAATATAAACAACTACAAAAAACAATTAATATTAAAACGAAAAAATTATCAATGATAAAAGAAGCGGATGCAACTTTTTTTTTTATAAAGTTATATTCCTGTTTCTTTAAAGAACATTTCATTTTTGTTCTATTGTAGGCGAAATAATGCAATGGTTTAATAGGGAAGATATAACTTACGAATTATGTCTCTAACCGTGTAACGCTTTTTAAGTAGATAACTACAATTGAAAATACTAAAGAAATGGAACCAACAATTCAATTTGAAAGTCGTCTAGTGACAGTGTATTACTGGTACTTTATTTTATCGACCCCGTAACGATGAAAGGCAAAAATGCAAATGCTTAAAATTTAAATTGCCTTAATTCTATCGTCTGCTGTTTCATTAAAGGGAGATTATCGTCTGTATTTAATTCTATCGTCTACTGTTCCACTAAACAGATATACCTCCACTATCGTCTCTATTTATACATTTTAACTTATAACTTATACACATTTGATTTGAAATATTTTATCTAGTCCCCCCTCTCAATATTATGATGATTTCTTTCGAATGAAACAGTTCTAGTCCTGTAGAAACCATTTATATATATAATTGAACTGAGTTAAAAATTCACAATATTTATAATTAAATAAGCTCATATATATATGTGTGTATTTATCTGTTTATTGTATTATATATAATGTGTGTATATACAGGATGTCCCCCAAAAATATATACACACTTCAACAGCATTCTAATAACTATTGCCTGTACAGGTAATCAAAGTGTCAATCGAATGTTAGTTTCGTGTTTTAACAGTACAAATTTACAATACACACATAAAACCAGTGTATATACATACATGAGTGTGTATACACATACATGAATGTGTATATACAATATATATGTATATATATATAGACACATATATTCACGGTGCAACGGTACATTAAAATATAGATGCGGGAGAGGGGGGGGGTGTATATATAGGGGCGCTGGGGATAAAGGAGTGTAAAGCGTGTGTAATTGATATATTGAAGGAGAGGAGCGTGCAGCGATAGAGTAACAAATATATAGAGAGGGGGAGAGATGGTATTGAAGGGGAGGAGTGCAAAGCGAAAGAGTAAGAGATATATATAGAGACGGAACAGATAGAGAGAAACAGGCGTAAGTAACAGTGGAAGAGATATAGAGAGAGGTACTCTGATTGGTTGAAAATTAGCCAATGACATACGATCACCACCACCACGGCTATCCCCGAAACATTTTTTAAGAAGCTACGCATATATGTTAGAACACGAAAAGTGAACATTCTGTTGTTTCACACTTTTCGTGTTCTAACAGATAAGGGAAATGACTCCTTAGGGGATTCACACCTAGAAAATTTCCCTTCCGAGGCACAAGTCTGGGTAAAGTTGTTTGTGGAAGACCAGCAGTCGCCCATGCATACTAGCCTCCCCTCTCCATGCCACTAATGTTGTCCAAGGGAAAGGCAATGGCCAATACAGCTTGGCACCGATGATGTTGCAACTGATTTCTACAGCTGAGTGAAATGGAGCAATGTGAAATAAAGTGTCATCTATCTATCTATCTATCTATCTATCTATCTATCTATCTATCTATCTATATATAACGAAGGAAATGTGGTAAGGAACCAGATAGACCATAACGCACCAAAGTACTCAATACTTAGGGTAGTAGAGTGGGTAATAGGAACAAGTAAGACCCCAACGGCAGAGCTCAAGCCATTTCGACGGCTGATTCTGGACTAAATAAGAATTTTTAGCCTGGTAAATAAATAGTCGAACTTCTCAGGGGGTAATTCCATATATGGGAAAATAGTAATTGTCAAGAGGATTGGTCAAAAATCTGTTGTAAAGACAGTTGATTTTATCATGGCATTTAGTGGAAGGTGGGGTGGGGGTAGCTGAACTTGCCGGTAAAACAAAGAGGGAGTGGGGGAAGCCCAGTCAATCTTTGAAAGTGAAATCTATTACAGCAGATAGTGTATAGACGGTGGAAAAAAGTGTACTGGAGAAGAGGGGGGGCGGGGGGTTTGAAAAAGTAGGTAAATCCAAAGGGAGTAAACAAAGAGCCATTATAAACAAATATATAAACAAACAGCAATTTCTGGCCACTACTCCATCCCCAAATCTCTCATTGGTATTGTTAAGCTATAGAAAAGTTTAATAGGTGGAGAAAAATGCTAAATACAGGATTGTAGTGAAAGCACTTTATAAAGCCATCTTTACATGGGGTCTGACACCACTACAAAAGTTAGTAGTAATCAGCCAATGCTATCTTACAATGACAGGTTAATAAGTTGAGGACACACATACTAAAAACCTAATACGAACTATTAATTCAGAATGCTAATACATACTAATACCAAGAATACTAGAGCAAAAATACCACTAAGAATTTTATAAAGCCATCTTTACAGGGTGTCAAACACCACTGCAATAGTTAGTAATAATCAGCCAATGCTATCTTACAATGACAGGTTTATAAGTTGAGGGCAAACATACTAAAAAAACTAATACAAAATATTAATTCAGAATACTAATACAATAAATACTAATACAAGAATACCAATGCAGAAATACCACTAAGAAACTTAGAAACCACTGAAATGGAGCAGCAACCAGAAAGAAGACAATTATCTGGGGTCTAACACATCTTCTATAAAAAACGTAATCGGCCAATTCTATCTTAAAATTAGGTGGGGGTGCTGAGGCTACAGAGGACTGATGGGCTGCATCAGGGTGGGCGAAGATTTGAAAAAAAAAGACGACAAGGGAGGAGATCTGGGGTGGAAGGACTAGGAAGAGAGGGGGGAAGAAGGAACTATAGAGGAAAAGATTAAAAAAAAAATATAAAAAAGTTATGTCTACCTTTGTAAGCAGGGGTTACCCCTTACAAAGTCGGAAAGTGGGGGTGTTTCAGCCCTTGTCTACCCCCCCCCCCCGGGTCATTTTGGGGTTTGAGGGCGAGGTAAGTCCTACGCAATCTGTGTTTGCATGCAGTTACCAGTTCGTCTTTCTTGTTTAGGAGTTGGTCCTTCGAAAACACCATTTGTAATGTTTCCTCCGAGCATAAGTTACACGGACGGCATTCTCCCATGTAAGAGTTAGCTCTGGACAGTAAGCTCCAAGTGAGATTGTATGTTATATTATTAGCTTTGAGGTCCCAGATGTGGCCCGAGAGTGTAGTGGTGTGATGCCGGGCCGAGTTTCGGAAAGTATGTCTGTGTAGGTAGAGCCGGGTCTTGAAGTCACAAGCGGTTAATCCTATATAAGCTTTGTTGGAGGTGTCCGTCCTCACATTGCACTGGTAGATCACATTACGATCTTGGCATCTGTTGTTGAGGGGGCAAAGGGATCTATCAGGACAGTTGTACCTCCTGGTCGGCTCTCCACTGCTGTCTCAGTTATTTCTTCCATAGGGGTTGAGTTTTTTGTTGTTAGAGGAGACGATGTTTTGTGCAAAGTTAGGTGCTGTGCTGTAGGAGAGTTTAATGGTGTTTTTGTTGATTATGTTGTGGTAGCGGTGTTGTAGTGGGAAGTGTTTTTCAATGAGTCTAAAGAAGATTTTCGACCTTCTATACACTATCCTTAGAATCTGCTGTATAGATTTCACTTTCAACGCTTGACTGGGCTTCCCCCACTCCCTCTTTGTTCTACCGGCAAGTTCAGCTACCCCCACCCTACCTTTCACTAAATGCCATGATAGAATCAACTGTCTTTACAACACATTTTTGACCAATCCTCTTGACAATTACTATCTTCCCATATATGGAATTACCCCCTGAGAAGTTCGGCTATTTATTTACCAGGCTAAAAATTCTTATTTAGTCCAGAATTAGCCGTCGAAACGGCTTGAGCTCTGCCGTCGGGGTCTTACTTGTTCCTATATATATATATATATATATATATATATATACATATATATATATATATATATATATATATATATATATAAAATTAGTCCTTCATCAGTGATCTTCCAACCTTCATTGGTATTTCATCGCTTTAAAAATCATATACCTCTGGTTGGTGCGAGCAATAACTAAATAAAGTTATTGGGACAAGTAAAATAGCGTGAAGTGAGCGAGACATGTAAACAAACCAAGATGGTATTGCAAAGGAAAGATAGGAACAGACAAGTACATGATATCTATAAGCTTAAGCTTGGTGAATTCATGGACGAGAGATACAGGCCGTCCGACATGGCTGAGATGTGAGCGAGAAAAGGATGTCACACAGGTCAAACGGGAGGGAGTGAGAGAGGAGGAGAAGTAGAGAGTGAGTGAGTGAGTGGAAGTGTGAGGAAGAGGCCAGCCGAGAGAAAGTGTGACTGGCAGAGGGGGTAAAAAGAAGGTGAGAGATACAGAGAGAGGGGAAGTAGTAAGAAAGAAACAGACAATCGCAGCAGAGGGGGTAAAAAGAAGGTGAGAGATACAGAGAGAGGGGAAGTAGTAAGAAAGAAACAGACAATCGCAGCAGAGGGGGTAAAAGGAAGGTGAGAGATACAGAGAGAGGGGAAGTAGTAAGAAAGAAACAGACAATCGCAGCAGAGGGGGTAAAAAGAAGGTGAGAGATACAGAGAGAGGGGAAGTAGTAAGAAAGAAACAGACAATCGCAGCAGAGGGGGTAAAAGGAAGGTGAGAGATACAGAGAGAGGGGAAGTAGTAAGAAAGAAACAGACAATCGCAGCAGAGGGGGTAAAAAGAAGGTGAGAGATACAGAGAGAGGGGAAGTAGTAAGAAAGAAACAGACAATCGCAGCAGAGGGGGTAAAAGGAAGGTGAGAGATACAGAGAGAGGGGAAGTAGTAAGAAAGAAACAGACAATCGCAGCAGAGGGGGTAAAAGGAAGGTGAGAGATACAGAGAGAGAGGAAGCAGTAAGATAGAAAGAGACAATCGCAGCAGAGGGGGTAAAAAGAAGGTGAGAGATACAGAGAGAGGGGAAGTAGTAAGAAAGAAACAGACAATCGCAGCAGAGGGGGTAAAAGGAAGGTGAGAGATACAGAGAGAGGGGAAGTAGTAAGAAAGAAACAGACAATCGCAGCAGAGGGGGTAAAAGGAAGGTGAGAGATACAGAGAGAGGGGAAGTAGTAAGAAAGAAACAGACAATCGCAGCAGAGGGGGTAAAAAGAAGGTGAGAGATACAGAGAGAGGGGAAGTAGTAAGAAAGAAACAGACAATCGCAGCAGAGGGGGTAAAAGGAAGGTGAGAGATACAGAGAGAGGGGAAGTAGTAAGAAAGAAACAGACAATCGCAGCAGAGGGGGTAAAAGGAAGGTGAGAGATACAGAGAGAGAGGAAGCAGTAAGATAGAAAGAGACAATCGCAGCTGAGGAAAAAATATAAATATAAGAAAAATGGAGTGCTGCGTGGTTGCACATGGGTTACATATGAATAAAATTAGATCCTTTTCTCGCTCACATCTCAGCCATGTCGGATGGTCTGTATCTCTCGTCCATGAATTCACCAAGCTTAAGCTTATAGATATCATGTACTTGTCTGTTCCTATCTTTCCTTTGCAATACCATCTTGGTTTGTTTACATGTCTCGCTCACTTCACGCTATTTTACTTGTCCCAATAACTTTATTTAGTTATTGCTCGCACCAACCAGAGGTATATGATTTTTAAAGCGATGAAATACCAATGAAGGTTGGAAGATCACTGATGAAGGACTAATTTTATTCATATGTAACCCATGTGCAACCACGCAGCACTCCATTTTTCTTTTATATATATATATCATCATCATCATCATCATCATCAGGTTTAGCGTCCGTGTTCCACGCTTGCATGGGTTTGGACGGGGGTTTTCCCACTTGAGGCAAGAGTGGTTGTCTTGCTCGCATAGGACTGTCTGGCGGGTTTTCTACAGTTGGATGCCCTTCCTAACACCAACCACATTTACAGTGTGGGGCTGGGAGGTTTTTACCGTGTTGCCTACACGGCCACATTACAGCGTGGACTGTCTGGCGGGTTTTCTACAGCTGGATGCCCTTCCTAACACCAACCACATTTACAGTGTGGGGCTGGGAGGTTTTTACCGTGTTGCCTACATGGCCACATTACAGCGTGGACTGTGTGTTTTTTTGTCGTGACACCTACACGATCTCATTTGTTTCAGCCTGGATGTTGTGGGACCAACATAACTTTACATTGAAAGGGGCGGTGTGGATGGGGTGGAGGTGGTGGGACGGGAGTGTGTTTTGATAGAGATGCCTACTGACTGTAGTAGGTTTTTACTTTGTATTTAGGTAAGGCGGGTCTTCTCTATTACTGAGTACCGCCAAAGGTCTCGGTCCAGTGACATTGTCTTGGAGAGGTGTAAGCGTGTGAGGTCGGAATTTATCAGCTCGTCCCATGTTTTTCTGGGTCTGCCTACTCCGTGGCTACCGTCTATCTTTATTGCCCATATATATATATATATATATTATACTTGGGGAGGGTAATATTTGTGTAATATTGCCAGAATTAATAACAGAACACACTCACTGATTGGTTGGTTTTCACTTTTCGCTGCTGTGTTTTTTATATCGGTAATCTAATTTATTCGGTCCTCAATGTTGCCATTGACTGACCAACGGTCAAAAACGGGAGGAAACAATAGCGCCACAGACGATGTTGCAGATGTGCAGTGAAAGAACTTTGATAAACTATATATATGTGTTTGTGTCTATATTGTATCTGTATTATTTTTGACTGTTGGTCAGTCAATGGCAACATTGAGGACCGAATAAATTAGGTTACCGATATAAAAGATACAGAAGCGAAAAACGAAAACCAACCAAACAGTGAGTGTGTTCTGTTATTAATTCTGGCAATATTACACAAATATGACCCTCCCCAAGTATAACAATATTTGTTTCGACTTGCAATCGAAAGGTTGTGAGTTCAATTCTCAGACCAGGTGATGTGTTGATTCCTTGAGCAAGACACTTTATTTTACCTCCAGTTTACTCAACAGTAGAAATGAGATGATAGGGACTGGGGTCCCTATCATTCCACTGCAAAGTGGTCATGGAGGTGCCACGTCAAAAAAAGCACCCACCACTCACTGTAAATGAGGTTGGTGTTAGGAAGGGCATCCAGCTGTAGAAATCAAAGCCAGAATCAGTTCCCATCCCACCCTTGCAAGCAGAGAAAAGCGGACATAAAATGATGATGATGATGATATATATATATTACTTAAAATAAAACATGGATTGACATCAGGCAGTGTATCTAGCCATAATTAAAAAAATAAGTCTAAAACTGCTCTATGACTATATTACTCTGATACTGTAAGTTTTCACAATGATCTGTACACCAGTGAAGATACTATAGATATTCGAATTGACAAACTGGTTTTTTATATATTTTCTACTAAAACATTATAGGATGTTAAGAGTTAAATAAGGAGATAGATAGTGGGGCATTGCTGGGTGAGTATATCTGCCATCATTTACAGTGAAGCCTGTTTTAGATATTAAGGGTTGTGACAGCAGTTATCATCAACAGGCATGAGCAAACACTTAGTGTTTGGAAAGATATGAGACTGCCAAAACAGCTGATTCTGATGAAGAGAAATGGATGAGAAAGAAATGGTGATGCCATCAGTATCTGATACTGAATTTAAAATGTATACTATCATGGTATTTCCTATTCACATATGGTTTGGTGGCAATCCCCCCCCCATCTCTCTCTTTCTCTCTCTCTCTCTCTATATATATATATATATCATATATGCATGCACATGTACACACACACTCGAAAATACACTCATGCGCACACATGAACAAATACACATATACATACACATGCATGCACACACACAAATACATACACATGTGTGCACACAACTTATAAATGACTTTGCTGTATTTACAATTTTTCCTTTTTTTTCCTCTTAAT
This sequence comes from Eledone cirrhosa, assembly GCA_964016885.1. NCBI lineage: Eukaryota > Metazoa > Mollusca > Cephalopoda > Octopoda > Eledonidae > Eledone > Eledone cirrhosa. The sequence continues at coordinate 219,542,594 of OZ024740.1, forward strand.
TGTTCTCCACATACACACACACTCTCTCTCTCTCTCTCTCTCTCTCACACACTCTCTCTCTCTCTCTCTCTCCTGTCTATATTGACCTAAAATGTTTTGTCTAACAAAAGTAACAAAAAATCAAAAGCAGACATAAATTCTTCTGTGGTGTATGTCCTACTTTCAACTTTGTAGTGGTTCTTTGCACTTTGTAGATTCCTACCAGCTGTCATGTCAAAAGTATATCTCATTCTCATCTTTAACCCTTTCTTTACCCATATTGCTAATATTTCTAATGAAATATATACCAAGGTTTTCAAATCATTATGAAAGGCGGTGAATTGGCAGTATCGGTAGAGGCTAGGACATGCTTTCCAGCATAGTTACGTCCCTTTATGATCTGAGTTCAAATCCCGCCGAGGTTAACTTTGCCTTTCATCCATACGGGGTCGATAAAATAAAGTACCAGTAATGTACTGGGTAATTGCTGGCCTTGTGCCAAAAGTAGAAACAATTATGAAAGTAATCCAGATTTTTTTTTGTATTTAGTAATATAACTAATTTTCAAATTTTTGTTCTGGTGTTTGGAGCATAGCTTAACAGAGTTTCTTAATTGAAATTATTATGGAAGGCTTTTAGATAAATATAAACGCTTTAACCCTTTAGCATTTACATTACTCTATATTTATTATTGTATTTTTCATGATAAAGGCTTGACCTCACATAATTATCTCACATGTTATCGAATCTATGAGATTTTGATATTATTTATTAGGGGAACAATACCCTAACATCAGTATGAATGGCCAGTTACAGCTGGTTTGTACTGAAAGAGGTGAGAGAATTCTGGATAAATATGGCTGGTTTAAATGCCAAAGGGTTAAAATAAGTAGCTTTTTATCATAGAAATAATCAGGACTGGTTTTAGATGATTTGATATCAAAAGGGTTGAATTAATATGTTGTCCACAATACTGGGATTTTGATGTGTGTGTCCAGGTGGACTGAACAGTGCCTTGTGTACCAGAGTAAGACATTCCATTTCACATTACTCCAGTTTACTCAGCTGAAAGTGAGCACCAACTATAGTTGGGGAATTTATCCTATAACAAACTGTTTTATCTGCCAGATAGGAGTCTTATACTCTCAGTCTTATAATGCTAATGAAACTAAATGCTGGCCTGATGAGCATTTGGACTTGGAACAGACTTTAACTTTAACCTTTCATTATATAAGTCTATGTAAGGGTGGTAGATTGATAATATCAACAGAGCACCAGACAACATGCTTTGTGGCAATGAGTTATGGCTCTTTACATTCTGATTTCAAATCTCGCCGAGGTTAGTTTTGCCTTTCATCCTTAAGGGGTCAATAAAATAAAGTACCAGTAATGCACTGGAATTGATTTAAAAGACTTTTCCCTCTCTGAAAATTGTTGGCCTCATGCTTAAATTAGAAACCATTATATAAGCTTACTCTCGAGTCCCAAATGATAAGGGTGGGTTGGAATAAGTAGGGGAGGGGCCAATCAGTAAGTTTTTTAGGTTGTTTTTTAAAAACCAGAATTAGTCATTTATTAAGACCCTGATCCACCGTATTTATTTTATAATGTATGAGATTTCTAGTAATGTACTTTTTTTGCCATCTATAATGTTTCTTTAATTCATAAGGAAAATTAATTGTCGCAGGAATGCTACCATTTAAAATAAAATTTTGCTGGAGATAGATTAACAAAATTTATTAAGGAGGGTGCTGGGGGATCTGAAAAATTAATAAGCATGGGGGTGGGGGAAGATTATTTGAGACCCAAGAGTATGTCTCTTCATTCAAAGTTGTTTTCTTTTCTGACAAAGAAGGAATACATCTGATGTTAGTGAGTGATTAACATTGCAGCTGGCATAGATTGCTTAGACTGAAAACTGCTTGTTTTGTTCCATCATTCATAATTTATCTATTGTATATTGTCACATGACTTAGACATGAAGTTTTGAGAGTGATGAAGGCTCTATGCCTTCTTCTTTGTTTAGTTATTCCTGAGAGGGTTGTGGCGGCAGAGACCTCAAACACTCCTTCCAGTAGGTCCTGTAAGAAGCAACTGTCTCCAACTGATCCGGCTGGATGTCCAAACAAGACCAACCAAGTTTATGTGTGTTATCCAACCATCTTGCCCAGAGTCTACTCCTGGGACTCCTGCCGGGTGGTTTTGCCCGTAAAATCTGTCCAGCGATTCTTTCCTGAGACATTCTAACCACATGCCCATAATATATCAGAGCTGTCATCTCTCAATTTGGAGGAGTAGCAGCTCTACCTGGAGTGACTCTCTGATTTCCGAGCTATGCACTCTATTGGGTAACATTACTCCAAAAACCCTAACCCTAACCCATTTCAGTCGCTTGTATTTGCAATTGTATTCTTTCGGTCATTACTCAAGATTCAAGACCATAGGTAAGGGTTGGCACAAATATCGAATTGAAGGCTTTTCCACCTACCTCTATTATTCTCATTACTGAAAGCTGAAGCTGGCACATTACTGCACCAGCTTCTGCAATTCTTGCACTTAATTCGGCCTCCTGCCTTCCATCACTCGTGAACATGGCCCCGAGATAATTTGAGGATATAATTCCCCCCTCTCTCTCAACATCTCAGAGGTCATGTCATTTTAAGCCCACAGAAATTAATATAACTAATATGAATATTATTTTTAAAAAGGCTCTATGTGAAAATAATTATTCCTATTAGTTCTATTAATTTCTGTGTGCTTAAAATAGCTTGACCTCTGAGATTGGTGGGAGAGAGGAAGGAATCATATCCTCAACTGGAGACCTGGCCTGAATACTTGCAATAGACTGATCTTTTTTAAAGACACACAAGGACCAGGAAGTAGTGTTAAACCAGGTGATAGACAATGTCACACAAATGAGTAATTACTTTGATAATTTGGTAGAGATTGAAGCCCTCATCTATTCCTTGCATACCGTGCCTTAACCATGGAGTTGAGGCATAGCTGTGTATTATAAATACTGTAAGGTTTATGAACAGATACCATACCTGCCCAAATTGAACCACAAGGAATGTGTAAAAATGGACTGTTCAATTTAATCAGTAAAATTATTATCATTTTATTTAAATTATGCAAATTATACTGACTAAAAATTATTCATAATAGTTTTTCTGTATCTTTTTCTAAAATCTGACAACTGATCTGCTGGTTTGGTTAGACTATGGTTTTATTATGCTGATGAGGTACAATAAAACCAAAACATGTCCATAGTTGTCCTTTGCATGCCATGAAATATCAGACATAAACATGTGAATTACTGTATATAATCGAATATAATCCTATATTGACCCCTATTTTATGTCTGAGAAATGGGCAAAAATTTAAACACCATTTATAAGCTGAGGCAGCTGATCAACACATCATTTTACCATTGATTTTTTGGTCACATGTTCCTCAGCTTATATTTGAGTATATATATGGTAAATATGATAGATTCATTTTTAAATTCTTGAAATGATCTCCCCTTTCAGTATCTCTAGCAATTGTTCCTTGGTTTTAGCTTTCTTTCTCCAACTATGAGGAAAATTTCTATTAATTAAGAATTTTTTGGCATAAGTCATTTAGTGCATCTAATGATACATTGTATGAAAACAAAATAACAAAAATACAGTTTAATAGAATTCATTTCCAGCATTAACTTCCTGCGACTGCTCTTGGTGTTGTTACATAACTGTTTGTTTTAAAGTGTTTGTTTCTATTGAAAAAGTTCACATTGTAATTTTATATAAAAACCTTTAAGTTATATTCCAAACATCAGCTCGATGATGAAAAAGTTTGCTATATTGATTATTTTCAAAATTATTTGAAAATCCAAAGCTGTCTTTTATCATAAATATCATAATGAAAGGGTTAAAAATTTGACAGATAATTTTCTCCATTTGAAGAAATGTTATATCAATACCGGATATACTGTTTCCCAGGATTCAAAGATATGTTATTTCAAAGAGATAAAAGCAATATAAAGAAATGTTATTTCACTACAGGATATATCATTATATATTGTTGCTTCTTACTAACATAATTTCCTAGTTATATATATTTTAAAGAAATGTTATTCTAATACTGGACATAGCATTGTCTAATGATTCTAGATGGAAGCACTTTGAAGAAATGTTATTTCAATATTGGACATATCATTATCCAGGATTTAAAGAATCATTATTTCAAAACAGGACATGCCATTACCCAGTGTCTATTTGAAAGTAAAGTGAAATGATTTAAAGAACAATTATTTCACTACTGGATATAGTGCTATTTAATGTTCCTTTGAAAATAGAGTGAAATGATTTGAAGAAAGGTTATTGCAATATTGCCATTATCCAGAATTTGAAGGATTGACTCGAGAGAATATTTTGATGTCTGGCAGCAGCATCCTTAGGGACAGAGGGGTACATTGGTTCTCACCTAATTCTCACTGGGTTCTGGGACGTTTTTCAGCCAAACCCTGAGAATTGCTTATGGTGGCAGGCTAAACTTAGTGAGGGACTGGACACTTGGAGAGCAGACGGGCACTGCCAAGCATTTCATTGAAATGCCATGTTAGATACATAGTAAGATGTCTAGAGTGGCACTTCACTGACTAGCGGTACCAGTTACAGGAACTTGATTCACTGAGATATCAGAGTCAGAAGTAGGTTGGCCATTGGGGTGTTCTCTGTAGGCCTTGGACCAGGAGTGTTCTCTTTGGGCCTTGGACCAGGAGTGTTCTCTTTGGGCCTTGGATCTGGGTGTATTCAGTGAGTCTTGGTTCTAGAGTGTTCTCTGTGGGCCTTGGACCAGGAGTGTCCTCTGTGGGCCTTGGATCTGGAGTGTGCTCTGTGACCCTTGTATCTAGAGTGTACTCTGTGAATCTTGGACCTGGGGTGTTCTCTGTGGGCCTTGGACTTGGGGTGTTCTCTGAGGGCCTTGGATCTAGGATGTTCTCTGTGAGCCTTGGATTGGGGTGTACTCTGAGTCTTGGCTCTAGAGTGTTCTCTGTGGGCCTTGGATCTGGGTGTACTCTGTGAGCCTTGGACCTGGGGTGTTCTTTGTGGGCCTTGGACCTGGGGTGTTCTCTATGAGCCTTGGATCTGGGGTGTTCTCTGTGATCCTTGGATCTGGGGTGTACTCTGTGAGTCTTGGCTCTAGAGTATTCTCTGTGGCCTTGGATCTAGCATGTTCTCTGTGAGCCTTGGATTGGGGTGTACTCTGAGAGTCTTGGATCTGGAGTGTACTCTGCGGGGCTTGGACTTGGGGTGTTCTCTGTGGGCTTTGGACCTGGAGTGTTCTCTGTGGGCCTTGGAACTAGGGTGATCTCTGTGGGCCTTGGTCCAGGGGTGTCCTCTGTGGACCTTGGAACTAGGATGTTCTCTGTGAGCCTTGGATCTGGGGTGTTCTCTGTCAACCTTGGAACTAGGGTGTTCTCTGTGAGCCTTGAATCTGGGGTGTTCTCTGTGAGCCTAGGATCTGGGGTGTATTCTGAGTCTTGGCTCTAGAGTGTTCTCTGTAGGCCTTGGATCTGGGGTGTTCTCTGTGAGCCTTGGCTCTAGAGTGTTCTCTGTGAGCCTTGGATAGGGTGTACTCTGTGTGACTTGGGTGTTAAAGACAATTTCTTAGCTAGGCCCCAGTCTAATTACTGAAACCATTAAAAGAATAAAAGAATAATGAACATGCCACACACTCAACTCAACTGTTTGTAACAACTGTGTTGAGAACTGTTAAATATTTCTATCATAACCAAGTTTACTTGCATTAATCAAAATATTTTCTAGATTCAATTTTCTAAGAAAAACGATCAAATAATAATAAATCTGTTAAGTTATTAATTCATTTCTAAGTATCTGCTTCTAAGTTGATGACACTGCCATTATCACTGTTCTTTCACTGAAAAATCAATATAGAGTTCATTGTTTATGCCATGTTTTATTCTCAGACTTTTGTCTATACTTCTGATAAATCCTCACAAGACTATAGTCAATAATATCATGTGCTTTGGCTTTCATCTACAGGGTCATTCTCAAAAAAGAAAAAAATTCTTTTTTGATAATGAAGATTAATTCGTTTTTAAGAAGGCATGACAAATTTGAGACAATTGATATAAACAGTATTGAGTTTTTGTGAAACTTTCTATTCTGTATACAATTGAAAATATTCGTAGTATAGTAACTCATTTTTTTTTTTATTGTTTAGTCTGATCCTTTTTATGTGTTGAGCTTTAGATGTTTTTTTCTTTCTTTATTTTCTTTTTTTTTGGTGTGTGTGTGTGGGGGGGGGGATTGCTCTTTTCTAACCACAAGCAAGGTAATAAAGCCACTAAAATGTAAGAGATTACTGAGAATGTTTTTCCTTTACTTGGCAAGGCAATAGAATTACTAAAATACAAAGGTTAGGGGAAGGAAGGAGGGGAAGGCACTACCAATAATCCTTTTCATGTTATTTTGTTTTTAGCTTCAGAGGGTTTTTTGTGGGGTGTTTCTTTGTTAGCCACAAGCTAAGAGAGTACGTTCGAAGCAGTAGAAGCAAACCTCAACTGAGCCCTGGATGAGCTACTCCTCTACTACAAGAGCAACCACCTGCACACAAACCCTGCGAAGACTCAATCCTGCTCGTTCCATCTCAGGAACCAGGAAGCCAACCAACCTCTTAACATCACATGGTCAGGAACACCACTTGAGAACTGCACCAATCCTGTCTACCTTGGCGTAACCCTGGACCACACCCTCTCATTCAAGGAACACATCAAAAACATCAAATTGAAAGTCAGCTCCCGAAGCAACATCCTACGGAAACTGACCAACTCCAAATGGGGAGCCACAGGACACACTTTAAGATGTACTTCCTTGGCCATGTGCTATATTCCTCTGGTGAGTACGCGTGTCCTGTTTGGGAGAGTCAACCCATGCCAGTAAACTAGACCCAGCATTGAACAACACCTGCCGTTTGATCACTGGTTGCCTGAAGCCTACTAACCTGAACAACCTGCATCTCCTCGGTGACACTCAACCACCTGAGAACAGGAATGGGGTGATCAAAAGCTGCTATGGCCAGATGGGGCAACAAGACCGGCCCAACCATCTGCGAATGTGGAGAGGAGGACCATATGATGCAGCACTGCCTTGTTTGCCCTCTACTACCCAACCAGTGCAGCTTCAAAGATCTCGCAGAATTTAATAATAATGCAAAGGACTGTGTAAAGAAATGGGAAACTGTCATATAACCACATGCTTCGAAGATACGAAAAGAAGAAGAAGAAGCTACAAGCAAGGCAATGAAGCCACTAAAATGCAAGGGGCTAGTGAGTATGTTTTTCCTAAGTAATGCAATACTGCTAATAAAATACAAGGGGTTACTGAGAAGGAAGAAAAACAAGACAGAGAGAACATAGTTCAAGGAGAGAGAAGGTGATGATTGATATTGCTTTTGAAGTTTTGTAAATTATATCTCCCCTTGCCCGGGGAGAAAAAAACTAATTGGAGTTACTTCCTGTTGAATTCTAGAGGATTCCTTGAACTTCCGGTCTAGGGATTATAAAGGAGGGAGAAAAGAGACATCTTGGCTTATTTGGCGACCAGCTCTTGGACAGTTCACTCATGAGCGAGTTTGTTAACCTTATTATATCTGTATCAAATTAAATTAGTGGTTGGCCTGCAGTGGCGTTTTACCAAAGTAAATAACCCTGTGATCAATTCACTAAAGTCGACGTGATATGAACACGCAGCCTTCTGATTAAATTAGTGAATTGGTCACAGGGTTATTTACTTTGGTAAAACGCCACTGCAGGCCAACCACTAATTTAATTCGATACAGATATAATAAGGTTAACAAACTCGCTCGTGAGTGAACTGTCCGAGAGCCGATTGCCAAATAAGATGTCTCTTTTCTCCCTCCTTTATAATCCCTAGACTGAAAGTTCAACGAATCCTCTAGAATTCAACGGGAAGTAACTCCAATTAGTTTTTTCTCCCCGGGCAAGGTGGCGCTAGTCGCTACAAGGCTCCCCTCCAGACGATAGTCGATAATAACCGTAAAGTCATTGTAGCGAGGAGCCGTAGAATAAGGAACAAGCAAAACAAAAGGTGCATAAATTACAATGGTTTGTAACAGAAGCAAAGTATGAAAATTAGTTTTTTCTCCCCGGGCAATGTGGCGCTAGTCGCTACAAGTCGTTAGGAAGGCTAGAAGCTGGAAGAGAATTCCATAGGTGAGATGTGAAAATTGTAATGAATTTAACCCAGTTTCCATATCTGGAGATTTAGTAGTCTTTGTATGAGTACAAAGATTTCTTCAGCCCATAGATGTTTGATGTGTATGCTTATCATTTTGTCAGGTCCTGGGGCTTTTGTGGACTCTAGATTTCCCTTTTGCTTTTTGGATCTTCAATTTATTACTTTTTTTGCTGTTTAATTGCAAAGACCTGTTTAAAAGCAAAGACCTGCTCCAAATGCTTGCAGCAGAGGGGACTCCTCTAAAGGCACACAAAGGTCAGATGGTGATAGATTAAGTCTACCACCGAAGTAGACCATAGCAGTTAGTGAATACAGAACACAAAAACCCAGATCAACTATTTCTAGGTATTTCATTTGATCCACTGCTCTGGGCTGGAACATTATTTTATCAAGCCCCAATGGACGAAAAACTAAGATGACTACATGTGTGTATGACTAGATGGCTTTGTTGTATATATTGGTTTCTGAATTAGGCAGAATGCTAACAATTTATGGGGAGGGGAAAGTCGATTATATGAACCCAGTGCATTACCAGTACTTTATTTTATCAACCCTGTCAGGATGAAAGGCAAAACTAACCCGGGCGGGATTTGAACTCAGAACGTAAAGGGCCATAACTATATGCAGCAAAACATGTTTTCCAATACTGCCAATCCACTGCCTTTTTGTTGTATATAATAATAAACAATCTGAGATATTCTCTTTTCAATAATTATTTTGCATATAATTAATCAGCATCTTCATTACCATTATTTTCACATAAAATGTTTTGATGATCAGAAGGTTTAATCTCACACTGAATTCAAATCCCATTGGTGTCAACTTTACCTTTCATACATATGGGGGTGACAAACTAAAGTAACAGTTCAGGGTGGTGAATTGGCTCAACTGTTTGAGAGTTTGACAAGATTCCTTGTGGTAATTGTTCTAGCCATTTGCATTCTGAGTTCAAATCCTGCTATGGTGTAGTTGATTGGTAGACTTAATTTATTCCCCTAGTTTAACACCATCATCTGGCCCTTTGATGTCTAACTGAGTTTGCTCTTTTGTAAGCATTCAGACCAACTCTCCAATTTGAGAACTGAAGAGACTTTCCCCCCTCTCTCGTATGTGTCTGAGAGCCCTTGAAAAGAGTCATGGCACTGCTCATATCTCCCTAAACAATAAAATCACAAAAAAAAAGAAAATAACATCTCTTATCTCATCTGTAATACTGAATATTATGTAACCTGATTTCAGCTTTTTTCAAATATAGATAGCTTCCATTATCAGCATATCAAGGCTTTTTCACTCAGCATGTAATGTCTATTCATACTTGTGCAACTACCTTTTAAATGCATCATCTTATACCTTCATAATACCCAGCTGTTTTCTCAGTTCAGATGTGCTGTATAGCTTACATGTAAATTAATGTTCTGTATCTAATGGATAATATTCAACTTATTTCTCTCCAGTCTTCACACATCTTCTATATTTAATGTCTCAAAATGTAGCATCTCAACAATTACAAACACTTTCTAGTGCTAGTGCCTTGATAAAATATACCCAATTCACTGTTAGGTAGTTGATTATCAAACAGAGACAATGTAGGGTAGAGGAGACTTTCTAGTCTTGCTGAGGACATGACAACTTCTGTAGCGCTGGTGTCATGATAAAATGCCCCCAAAACACTCTGTAAAGTAGTTGGTATCAGAGAGAGTATCCAACCATAGAAACCATGCCCAAATGTTGAATGTATGAGCATCCCATGGTCTTTGGTCATCTAGGAAGGCAGTAACTCTTAATAAGAACTTACTGGGACTGCAACATTCCATCAAACCCACACCATCATGGAAAGTGGATGTAAAATGACGAGATGATAAAGATGATGATGACTTTATACAGTCCTGATTTTCATGTGAAAAACAAAACTCTGTGTTATCAATAGAGATAACAGTTCTCTGAAATTTGTCTCCCCTTTTCTTACACTCTCCCTCATACACTGAATACAAGCATTCTAGCTTTAGCTATATCACCTATCTTCAAATACTTATCAATACTGTTGCCTTACTGTCAGAATCAAGAGCATCAGATAATATTTTGTGGTATTCATTGTAGTTCATTATGTTTTGAGTTCATATCTAGCTGAGGTCAACTTTGCCTTTTATCCTTCTGGAGTTTTATAAAGTACCAGTCAAATAGTGGGGTCAGTATAATCGATTTTCCCTTAAAATTGCCAGCCTTGTGCCTAAATTAGAAACCATTGTTGACAACAACAAAGCTTTTGACTCTGCTGTCCACTTAGTCACAGCTTCTTAACCCTTTTGATACCATATCTCCAATGAAATACAGTATATACTCAAATATTTTGAAAAACGAAAAAAATTAGATAAATTTAGTAATATTGCTTGATTATCAAGCTGATGTCAGATCTTTATGTTCTGGGTTCAAATCTCACCGATGTCAACTTTGCTTTTCATCCTCCCATGGTTGATAAAATAAAGTTCCAGTCAAATACTGAGCTTGATATGATTGAATGTTCACTCTCCATAAATCACTGGCTTTTCACCTAAATTAGAAATCATTATCCTTATTATGCTGAGATTTGGAATATAATTTAAAATAAAATTGTAATGCAAGATTTTAATTTAAATAAGAGCACTATAAATGGAGCAGTTATATTTCATAAAACCAGGGACAGTTTCAGGCAGGTTGGTATCAAAAGGGTTAAAAACAGCACTGTCTAGTGAACTGTTTTTCTAGCTACCAAGACCATGCCAAGACTTTAGAGTTTGTTGCTAGAGTTAACTCAAATATCCACAATCCCTGCATTAGTTTGCTGAATAAACCCCAAACAAAAAGACACATCTCCAACATACCTCTACACCTGTTTAATACAACACAGAAATATCACCATTCTCATTGTCACCATCTTCTTCCCCTCCTCCTCCTCATCATCAGCAGTAACAGGAACAGCAACATCACCTTCACCATCATTAGCATCTATCCTCCTCTTCTCCACCTCATCATCATCATTATTACCACCACCACCACCATCATCATCAATAACCCCAATGGTGAGTGTTCTGGCTAAGTCCACCATGTCTGTCTCTGTTATGGCCACCACCAGAATCTGTAAGCATATGAGCCAACAAGGGAGTCTCTAAATAATCTAAATCTGCTAGAAATAGTAGCCAAATCTTCTTAAAATGACACTCTACCATGTTAAAACAAAGGACACATTTGATGATGTGATCATATATATACTCATATCTAAAATAAAAAAAACATGACAGGATGGTCACACTTAGAATTACCTTTCATCATAGATCTGTTTAATAAAAAAATTCCTAGGGTTAAACAACAACAACAACAACAACAACAACAGGCATACAGAAATAGACTGGACATTGAAGAGACTGCAACATACCCAGGTTGTCACACACTCCTATGATAAACTACTACATGTTGGAATATGCAGTATGGTATAATAGAATCCAGTGGAACCTTCGTCCATGAACTTAAATCATTCTTGAATGCCATTCAACATCTGAGATGTTCTTAAACCGAGACTATTTTTCCCATACAAAATGTTGAAAAAGAAATACAGTGAGTGGGGGGCTTGAGAGGCTATGTGTGAAAGACAGATAGATATAACCATAGTAACTAACTACACAATAAATGATGCCTTCCTGTTGATACTCCCAGCTTGTTGCCAACTGTTGTTGGTGGCTTGTGTGTTTGTTACTCAAGACACCGTTCATCACCCAAGACGCTTTATGTTCCGAAAAACTGTGTGTGAACCAATTTATTTATGATTAGAGCCATTCATGAACCGAGGTTCCATTGTATATATAATATAGCCATGGATTATTTGAATTACTTGATCTGTATATCATTATCTGAGCAGCGTTCTATTGGCCATATGTCAACTTACTCATGGCTATCCTAGGGTTACACAATGTCAAACAATTCTGTCAATTAGTTAACAAATTCTCTTAACTATGTCTAGCAATCAGTGCCTCCAGCATTTTTATTTCAATTTCCAAATAAAATTTTTAAAGATTGCTTTTGTTTTGTTTTTTTAATTGTCTTCTGTTTGATGCCTCCAATCCTGAACGGAATTCTTAATTAGTGTTATATTCACCTTAATGACATTGCAAGAAAAGATCCATACTCGTAGTTTGTGGAAATACCTTTTGGCAGAATATTGAATTTTGAAAACAAATGTTGGGGTTCAAGCAATTTAAGGTGTCTTTTAATAAATTTTAACCCCTTTGATACCAACCTGCCTAAAACTGTCCCTTTATTCTATCGCATGATGCTATTTGTTTTAAAGTGTTTAAATACCTTTCAGTATAATTTCATGCCAGAACCTTTGTCAAGATATGCTCCAAATACCAGCTTAATAATGAAAAATTGAGTTCTATTACTAAATCCCTACAAATTCTTGATTATTTTCAAAATTAATTGAAAATCACAGGCAGTGTCTTTTATTAGAAATATGGTAACAAAAGAGTTAATAAAATCAATTATATGTTTTTGTTTTATCTGAATAAAGTCTCCTTCTAAAGCATTTCTTGATTCTCTTAATGTTTTAATAAAATGAAGATGGTGCAGTTTTCCATAAAATATAGGCATGGGTTCCAATATTTTTGTAAGATCATATAAGGGTTCTGTGACAAAATTAAGTTTGTACTAAATGAATATGATAAAATAAAATATTTTGAGCAAATAGTTTCAAATAAATGGAAGCTGATATAATAAAGAAACTAAAGATCAAGTGATGTCTGAGTTATTGTTAATATAATTATAACTTTCCAGACTATTAACCTCGTTAGAGATGAAACATTTTTTTTAATATTTACATTTGCATTATGTTTCTATATTACATTACTATGCCACTGTAGCTTTGGTGTTAATAACATTACTACACTATTTAGTTTAGAAATAAAGCTTCTGTGTTCCAACCCAGTTCAGTACTTTGTAGACATTCAGGAATAAGTCATCTGGTAACAATCAAAGATCAAACTAATCAAAACGTAGCATAGATGTAATTATTGATTTCTAGCAGATGTAAATATTAAGAAAACTAACTGATGTACCCAGCTTCGCCTGATAGAGAAGACAGGTAAAAGAGAAAATGACTGAATTGGATGTTTGTCTGGTTACAGCATGAGGCGAGTCCATGGTGTCTGTGTGATACAAAAACAGTAAAAACAATCTTCCAGATATACCAGATACTTCGTTGTACCATTTGTGCATAGTATATGAACAATTCTAAGTGCTCCCACCCAGAATAGTGACCTCTAGGAGATGGTTCATCTTCTGCCTGACTGTAAAACATGTATCATTGCATAGACGTGGTTGTTCCACGTTTCTCAAAAGGATGACGGAAGTTTCAATCTTTTATATTATATGTAGATATAGATATAGATAATTAATATAAAAGATGTCCGTCAATGTAAAAAAGGTCCCTATTTACTCCCTTCACAACTCTGTGTATGTTAGACTGACAGACAGGCACACAGACAGATAAACTGCATGGCGATTGTGGGATGCCACACCTACACACATGGAAACGTGCACACGCACGCAAACTTACACACACACCCGTGCACTTACACACACGCACACACTCACACATGTTGATAGTTTTTACTTTCTGTGGAACGCTGCACGCACACACACAAACATATGCGCACGTACATACACATGCACACATGTTAATAGTTATTGCTTTCCTTCCCCTCTTATTTTCACACACATTACACACACACATGTTTCTACACTGACACATATACATAGTGTATCCAAACACAGCGTTCACTTTGCCTCTCTCTCCCCTCTCACTCCCTCATTGGCATTATGCATATTAATTTAAGTTTGGCGTCGTTGAGGTGAGCGGAGTCATTTGAAACCTATGAACCAATGATAATCGAGAATTATGACACACGGAATACTGACATTGTTGAAATTAATATATAGATTGTATCATTTCTTAAGAAAGATTATAATTGTGAAAGATGATCTCTTGTGTAGCTGAGCCATGGGAAATCATTTTCTTAAAGTAAATGGTCCCTATTGGATAAAGTTAACTAGGATGGTAAGTGAGAAGGGTGAACATATCAGATATGTGAGCAGTATTAAATGGTTAAGCAAATATTGCCTATGAATGCTTTGAGTTAAAAGAAATATTTGCTATAGTTTATCATAGTTCTATATATTCTTCTAGTTCTTATATGCTTTTTCTCTTGTATCTCCACCTTCTATTGTAAATTACATATACTGATATGGTTTATTTGGATTTAATGAAACTGGAATGGCTGAATGGTAAACTTTGCAACCATAAGGCTTAGGTTCAATCCCACTGCATGGTATATTGGGCAAGTAACTTTTATCATAGATTGAGGTCAAACCAAACATTGTTAGCAAAATTGGGTGACTGGAACCTGTTTGGAATACCATTGGAGGGATTGCATCTGTAATTCAAAGGGCCAGTCTTGTCACATACTGTATCATGCTGAATATCCTGGAGAGTGTACATGTGTCTATGAAATACTCAGCCACATATATGTTAAGTTAACTAGTAGGCAATTTTATTGGTCAATCAACTGGAGGTCTCATCATCAAAACCAACAGATTTATTTAGTTTGTATTGCATCTCAATTACGATTTCACAATTTATTAATTTCTATGCCAACATGGGTTGTATGGACCATTACAATCTAACTCAGTTCTTATTTAGTGTTACTGCCCTCCTTGATGAGTCAAGAGATGACATCACATTTGTTCATTTCTATTTTGGCATGGTAATTAAAGCCTGACGACCTTTCCTAACTCCAACCATTTTATTATGGCACCGGCTTTAAAGAAATTTTCATGACCTTGATAAAACTGAAACAGTCCACGCTATTCTATGTTGTTACTGTTCAACCAACAACCACTTCAAAAAGTGCACTGAGTGGATTTATAATGAGATTAGCACTAAAGACAATACTCAAAAGTTCCCCCTATATTACATTGCACTTGTTCAATCATGAATCACTTTACAGAGTGTACTATAACTGCAATAAAGTAAATAGCAAGATCAAAGTAAACTGGTGATGGTCTGAGTCAACAATTAGTGAGTATAAACAGTTCAAATGTGAAATGAATTGATCTACTGTGAGAAGGAGAAAATATCTGTTTCAGGTAGAAGCGTTCATCAGACGGTACTAAATTGATAAGTTAGGTTTAACTTTATGATAGATTATGTTTGTCAATGCTCATCATTATCATATCATTATTCAACTGCATGAAACAATATCTATCTGATGTTTTGTAAGGGATGTGAAATGCAGAGGATATGCAAAGGCTAAAGAGATGAGGACAGCATTCTTTGGTAGATATGTGATGTTAATATACATGATCAATGAAACATGGATGAGCTGAGAGTGAAATTTAATATAAGAGAAATTAAATGTTGTATGAAAAAGAGAAAACTGAGCTGGTATGGATATGTGATGTGTATGAAGAATGATAGTTGAGTGGAAGGAAATTGCAGTAGAGAAAGACCTGTGCAGAAGTGATGAGAGCAGATCTCAAAACACTGAACCTCACAGAGGAGATGACAAAGGAATGCAATGAGTAGAGGAAAGTTGTTCTGAAAAAGACACAACTGACCCATGCAGGCATGGAGAAATAGGTGTAAAATGGAGGAGGAGGATTGTCTACTAGATTAGATATATATTTAGGTGAGCATTTCCCTATTAAGCTTTTTATCCTGCTCTTTAAATTTTTCTCTATATCATCATTATTCACCAAACCCTCTACCCTATACTGGCCCATTTACTTTTCTCTCGGCAGGTAAATAACAAATCCACAATTTCTAAAATTCATTTAACTCTTTAATGTTCAAACCGGCCAAAACCAGCCAGAATTCTCTACCTCTTTCTGTTGAAACTGGCTGCAACTGGTCGCTGTAACTGATGTTAAGGTATTGTTCTCAAAATAAATACTTTCAAAATCTCATAGATACGATATTATGTGAGATAATTATGCGAGGTAAAGCCTTTATCATGAAAATGTAATAGTATATATAGAGTAATGTGAATGCTAACGGGTCAAAGCATTAGGATTTATTGTATGTCTAAAGATAAATTCATTTGCACCCATTCACACACACACATATATATATATATATATATATAGAGAGAGAGAGAGAGAGAATAGAATTAGGATTTAGCTTCAAGCCTAGCTGTATACAGATATGTATTGGAATTACATATTTCTAAAGAAATACAGTATGTTTATAAATAAACATTTATATAGTTTTCTCGTCTGTGTAAATGAGGTGATTCATCTCATTTACACAGATGAGAAAACTATATATTCCCGCCTGTTTTCAAAGTCCAGCAGTTGCAAGAGTAAGAGGGATCGTCCTGACAAGAACCAGTTCAGTTTGAAATGCGCATCGACGATTGTCCTCCTTGCTTCTGCTGGACACCACCAGATGGCAATAGCCGCGACTGTTTTTGCATAGCAACGGCTTTCTAAATGTTTATTTATAAACATACCACATTCCAATACATATATATATATATATATATATGAAGAGAGAAAAGACTTTCTTATTTTTACAGTGTCTTACAGATAGTCTTATCTATACTTTTTATCAATTTGTGGTCTTATTTTGACTATAAGTACTAAAATAGTTTGAAAACTATTGTTTTATCTGTGCTAAAAGTGAAAAATGCTTCATGAGATATATTTTGTTTGACTGTTTTGATTCTCCAGCTTTGAAAATGAAATCTGATTGAATTATTTCTGCTCTGAATGAGAAGTTTACAAAGAACAAAACTCTTCAGTGAATACATTAATTCTATCCTTATAAAACTGTCAACCATGTAACACCAAGAATTGCAATGTTTTCAGGTCATTAGATATTCAGACACTCTATGTATAGCTTTGTTCATCATTTTCCCTTTTGCTTCTTGGCTTTGCTATGAATACAAAAACTGATGTAAAATGGCAAATTCAATAACTGCAGATTATTGTAGATAAAGTTATTCCTTTATGTATAATTTTTTCCATTGTATTTGTTATATGCATTGATCATTTGCAAAATAGAATTAAGAGGTGTCATTCTTTTATATACTTCTGATGTTTAACAATAGCTCTCCTTTAGCTAGAGAAGACTGAGAAAAATAGCCTAGTTATCTAATAAACTAACAAAGCTTCAATTGATAAATTGTTAGGGAATAAACTAATTTGTATTGAGGAGTGAAAGAATACAACTATAACTGCATGAGAAAAGCTATATTTGGTCTCTTAAAATGAAGGTTTAAATGATAATTCTCCTCTAACATCAAACCCACAATAATTTAAAGACAATATTGATTTTTTTTTCAGTAGGTACAAGCTTTTTGTATCATTATTATTATTATTAGTGAAAAGGTTAGCAAATGAAATCAACCCCAGGGTATAATAAGAAAGCTGTCAGTTCTGGAGTGACTTACTATGATCTCATGGATATTATAGTTTCAAAAACCATCTAGATTTTGCCATTACTAGTGGCGTGTTCTCAGTGGAATTGTCAGTTGATCAGATCAGCTAACAAAATAGTGTCAGTTTTTGACTACATCCACAGCAGTAGTTGCAGTAGAAATATCTCTCCAAAACCAGAAATAAGATTTCTTCAGTGAGGAAGGCAAGCAGCAAGAAACCAAAACATTAAATTTTTCTATCCTCATGGCAATTCTACTTACCAACCACTTCTAGAAACTTTTGTATTCAGTGTTGCTAATGCAGACAATTGTTAGTTTTCTGGGATTTCTGATTTTATCAAAGTTACAGTAAAATACCAATACATTGGTGTCTGGCTAAAGTGAGATATGGATAGAAGAAGTTCCAAGAACTGAGTGGTGTGCTAAATGATGAGGGGAGTGTCCCTGAAACTGAAGGGATTAGGTGTATCCTACATATGTGAGGAGTTCCATGATTTATGGGAGAATGACATGGGTGATAAATGTAGAATAGCAAAGAAGGTTAGAAAGAATGGGAAAATGTATAGTCTGGTTGATGAGTGAAATACTGCTGTGAGAGAGGAAAACAAGCAATAATTGGTAGAGGATGATGGGAATAGAGCTAGGGATGAATGTTGTGAAAAGAATTGGAATGAGATGGTTAGGTCATGTGTTGGGAAAGAATGCAAATGACTGAGTAAGAAGAGTGATGGGAATGAATATAGAATGTAGAAAAAGAAGACAAGAAAGACACTGCTAATGGTGATGGTGAATGAAAGCCAGGGGCTTTGTGAAGGAGATACAGAAAACAGGGTAAAAGGAGAAGCTTGTCATGGAGCCTGCAAGGCTAACCATTGCTTTAGCAGGCAAAATGGCTATAAAACACTTATTGCTGTTGTAGTGTCTGGCTGAATTTGTTTTTTTAATGTATTTTATTGTTTATCTAGAACAGTTAAATATTTCTTGTGTGAAATGTCATTTAGAAAAGAAAAGTAAATGGTCTGTTTCATTTTAATGTATAACAATAGACTGTAAATATATATATATACTTAATGCATATATCTTTACACTCTATTGTTATATACACTAGTTGTGTAGTGACAGATAGAAGAAATTTAATTTCTAAATCCTAGATGGTCTCTAAATATTACAATTGCTGATATTAAATTGCTGATACCTTTGTATTCACAAAGTTAATGTCTGCTGAAGAATATTATTCTCTTCAGTAGTCTTCTCTTCAGCAAAATTAATTAAATTTAGCTTCATTGATACCAATTTCTAAAGACCCAAAAGAACCACTCAAAATATATTTCATCAACTTTATGTATGTATAATTTTCCTATTTCAAACTGTTACTCGTTATTTGAACCGGTGAATTGGCAGTTTCGGTAGAGGGTCGGATATGCTTTCCAGCATAGTTACGTCCCTTTACGGTCTGAGTTCAAATCCCGCCGAGGTTAACTTTGCCTTTCATCCATGCAGAGGTCGATAAAATAAATACCAGTAATGTACTGGGTAATTGCTGGCCTTGTGCCAAAAGTAGAAACAATTATTTGAACTGATGGGGTAACCTCTACATAGTTGCTTGACATGTTAAAATTAGCTACCAAATCTTCCTCAAATCATACCACTCTGTTTTTAAGAACAGTACACATTAGATAATGTTGTCCTAAATCTACTAAGACTACATTCTGAATTAAAAGTGGGATGGTCATGGTTGAGAAGAAGTGCACTGGGGCTAAACAATAAATGCTTCATATATGTATATTAAATGGGTGAAGTAAAATCCTGATAGAGGCTAGAGTGTTTTGAACATAAAAAAGTTACTATAAAAGTTCAATATAGCTGGCATTAAACCAAAAAATTTCAAAGAAATTACTTGTATTTATTGAAGAAATCATCAAAGAGAAAAACGCTTTTCTTCATAAGTAAACTGGTTCTCTCTTTCTTGCCGTATGTACTTTACCATTACTAATGCCTACTGTTTTTTTAATAAATTGAAATTGATGTGAATATTTCAACAAGTGAGAAACAAAGAGTAAGGCAGTTTGGTTAACAACCAGACAAAGACAACAGTTCTGATATGAACTTTATTGTGTTAGACAAAGTAGCTCGTTGATAAACATATTTTACGGACTCAATTTTTCATGAAAAATAGGGCTTCAAAAGGGAAGATATTTAATTGAATGTTAGTTTTTCTTTTATTCTTTGATGATGGATTTAGTTATCAGCAATAACAAATCTTGCCCTCCAGACTGCCTAAGATATCTATGTCCATGATAGCTAAAGAGTCCTATGTATAATCGACAGTACCAATTGCATTTAGGACATTTATGCTGATGTTGTGTGGGTGACAATGATGCTAGTGGAGGTGGCTTGCTTGGATATGTGTAATCCCTTTTGAAGTGAGCAGTGCCTTTGTGGTAGATATTTTGCTATCATGCCTGGTTGATGGCCAGTGTTTCCCACCACTTCATTTGGTAAATTTTCGATAAAACACCCATCTCCAGTTCTGTTAGAAATTTTTCCGGTTTTTTTTTGTTTGTTTTTTTTTCCTTTATTTTAAACTAATCTGACCTCCAAAAGTGTTGTGAATAAATTTTTTTCTGGAAGCGCTAACTCTAACCCCCTGACAGAAAACTGGGTAGACTCGGCCAGAAGGCATGTGTCAATTACAGCAGTAGGATTTTAACTCATTGCTTATGAGATCTCAGGGTATTAATTGTTGTTTGTTTTAAGGAAACCTCATAAACCTTGAAAATCCTATAAAATCTCGTCACACAATACTATGAAATCTTGTTACACAATCCTAAAAAAACTTGTTACACAATACTATGAAATCTTGTTACACAATGCTATAAAATATTGTTACAAACTATATGTACACTAATGATTTAAAACTTACATGTAAGTATTCAGATTCTTATCAATTATTGTATATTTCTGTTAGAACTATTTTCCAAATATTTATTCTGAGATTTATAAAAACTCTATATAATATAACAATATACGATTATATAACAATATAATATAATATAACTGAAGCGAAAACCATCCCAAACCAAACAGTGAGTGTGTTTTATATTTCTGGCAATATTATAACAACATGACCCTCCCCAAATATAACAATATAATGTAATATAATAATATAATATAACAGTTCTTCATCTCTTTACTTTCAGGGATCCAATATCAGCATTCCAGACAGTGAAGGTAAAACTCCCCTCCATTGGGCTGCCAGCAGTAGAGATCCCACAGCTGTCTCCTGTGTTAAAGTCCTTCTTGTAAGTTATTAGTATTATTAGATTGCTTTGTGGCATATAGTTATGTCTCTTTATGTTCTGATTTCAAATCCCACCGAGGTTAGCTTTGTCTTTCATCCTTACGGGGTCGATAAAATAAAACACCAGTAATGTACTGGAGTTGATTTAATCGACTTTTCCCTCCCCCAAAAATTGTTGACCATGTGCCTAAATCAGAAACCCTTATTGGAATTATTGTTAACTTTTAGGTTAAGCATATATGAACTTCAGGAAAAAAATTGGCAAAATTGGTACAGCATCAGATTATAAGGTTTTGTGATATTAATTCTGGTTGTCTGTACTCTGAGTTCAATTCCCACTAAGGCCAGCTTTTCCTTTTATCTTTCATGATTGATAAAATAAAGTACTAATCTAAGGCAATTGTTAGAGTCAGTCAAGATATTTTGTGGTATCTGTTTTGGTTCTTTATATTCTGAGTTCAAATCCTGTACTGTGTCCAACCTACACTTGACCAACATAGACAGGTATACCTGTGGCCAGTATAATAGCTGAGGTTTCATCAAGCAGTGGATCAATACTAGCTTGGTAAAATTTACATAGACAATTTCAATGTTGTCGTATAATGACAATTCTATTTAGAATTGGTATAGTATGATCCTATAACTCCTGATAGAGTCGTAGGGGCACTGTATTGACATACAGCATTTCTTGGGCATTTTAAGCCTCGTGGAGTCCATCTCTCCTCCATGTCTGAATACAGCAAGTTTCTTCCAGAGAAAGATAGAAAGTGAGATAATTGAAGTGAGAAAGAGATATAAGAGGAAGAATCCTGGTACTTTTTTTTATTGACCTCGATAGGATGAAAGGCAAAGTTGACCTCGGTGGGATTTGAACTCGGAGAGAAGAGATCCGAAATGACTACCATAAAGCATTCTATCTGAGGTTCTAATGACTGTCAATTCACCACATATTTAGAATCAGGCATTGGAAAAATATTTAAAATATATTAATCAAGTTGTGAAGAACTTAGCATTAATTCTTGGATACTTATAACAGGCTGTGAAATTTGTTACAAAACTTAAAATGAGATAAACTTAGAATTCTGAAATAGTATTACCTGTTACTAATAATGTTAATATATTTTTGATAATTTCTGTAACCTTTCTCTGAAAGTGTTATACTGCTGTCTTAACTTAACTTGATTTACTGCTTCTGCATACACTTTTTGTTATGTAATCTGCTGAGCATTGCATTGTCTTACATAAGTAATGGTTTGAGTAACTTGTGTTGACATAAATTTCATGCGTGAAAGTGATATCAGCATTAATAATAAATTTGTTGAAAATTTGTAATGTTAAGTAGCTACACATTTAAGATCAGTTTATTAAATCCATTGAGAACAGAAATGAAACTTTTTGTTTATAAATCATACGGTAGTCAATATTATAAGAGTCCTCAGTAGAATTTGTTGGAAAATAAAGATATTATGTGTTAATATTGAATATAATGCTATATGTATATATATGTATGTATATATATATATGTGTGTGTGTATGCATGTATTTCTGCATATATATATATATATATACATACACACACACAAACACACACATATATATATATATATATATATACATGCATCTATATATATATATATATATATATATATATATACATGTAATGAAATATTCATAGGTGATTACAGCCTTGCCAAGACCTTATATATTTATATACATGGAAAAACAACATTTTATTTGCAGAAAAGAATTAGATAACATTCAGTATGGTAAATAATGTAAT
Source organism: Eledone cirrhosa (assembly GCA_964016885.1). Lineage (NCBI taxonomy): Eukaryota > Metazoa > Mollusca > Cephalopoda > Octopoda > Eledonidae > Eledone > Eledone cirrhosa. Next base: position 219,565,385 of record OZ024740.1, read on the forward strand.
AGGAGGAGTGTTTGAATTCTATAGAGACTTGTAGATAATTCCACTTTTACATGTACATGCACTCGTATAGCAAGCCAAATCATACATCTTGAATTACTTGGAGGTCAATGCAATATAAAAAACAAATATGAAGGTACATATCATTAATGATGCTTGATTAATTCTCTTATCATGTGGACATAATAAATTTAGATTTACAGTAATAAATATTAAAGACAAAATAAAAATCATTTTCCGTTATAGATAATTATTTGTAATCTAGCTTCTGCTACCTAGGTGATCAAATTAGTAGGCTGCATTGAGAGCATAGTAGCTAGAATAAGATCAGGATGAAACAAGTTCAGGGTGCTACTACATTTGTTTGCAACAAAGGTCCCTCTCTGTGAAAGAAAGGCCAACTGTATGATGTCTGTGTGCAAAGTGCGATATTGCATGGTAGAGACATGGGCAATAAATGCAGAGTTATGTGAAAGCAAGAGAAAAATGAAGCAAGCATTAGGGAAAGTTGATTAAATCAACCCCAGTATTTGACTGGTACTTTATTTTATCAATGTTGGAAGGATGAATGGCAAGGTTGACCTTGCTGGGATTTGAACTCAGAATGTAAAGAACAGAAACAAATGCTGCAATAGCATTTTATCTGATGCTTTACCGAGTCTGACAATCCATCACCCTTTTGCTGTTAAAGATAAGGAAAACTAAGCTTGAGGAGTTTGACACAATATACAGAAGAATGTAGTATTGTTTCTGTAACATTTACCATATATACTCGAATATAAGTGATCCCACCCTATTTTATGTCTGAGAAATGGGCAAAATTCCAAACCCCATTTATGAGCCAAGGCAGCTAATCAACACATTGTTTAGATGGCATATATAAGCCACCCACCCTCCATTTTACCATTGATTTTTTGGTCACTTGGTCACATATTCCTTAGCTTATATTTGAGTTTATACTGTACATTTGATAACCAAATCTGTGAAATAACAAAATTTTTCAAAATATAGAGAAACAAAGCAAAGTAGTGTCCTAAATTCAGTTTATTAACTGATAAATAGACTGGTGGATCGGCAGTATTAGTAGAGCATAGGGGAAAATGTTTACTGGTATTTAGTGGTGTTTTCTATATTCAGTGTTCAAATCCTGCCATGGTGAACTTAGCTTTTCACCCTTCTGGGTTTCATAAAATAACATACCTTTTAAGTAATGGTGTCAATGTAATCAACTTTCCCCTTTCCTCCAAACTGCTGCCCTTATACCAATGTTAGAAGGAATTATTAATTTATAATAAAATGTGAACTCTAGTAGTTCCTACTTTCCCTGTTGACTACATTTCATGGAGCACTAAACAGATAACACCCATGTATGGCCTCATCCTGGTAGATGGACATTCTGACAGGACAAAAAACAACAGCTATATAGCTGAGTAAATGAACACAACAAATAATTAAAAGCTATTCATCAAACCTACAAAATGTAGCAGGGTCCTCTTTAAGGATTTTAAGTTTAGCATTACTTGTATCTCTTAAACATACTGATTTTACTTTTCTTCTGACCCAGGAAGGCTCAAGTGAGAGAAGTTCCCTGATAAGTGTGCAGACCACTTAAAGTAGCTTAAATCAGTCCTGGCTAAAATTATTATCTCAACTTCACATTATTAGAAATAACTGGCCTATGCTGTTCCAATTATCATTATATATATATATTTTACATCTGTTTTTCATCCTGGCATCGTATATGTCTTACTTGAAGGTCAATAGATTTAACAAGAACTCTATGCAAACACAAGCTTCATGATGTATTCTTGAATTTAGATATTGAATAGTTAAGAAGTTCCCTTCACTGTCAAGTCCTGGGTTTGATTCCACAGAATGGTATCTTGGGTGAGTGTCATTTACCATTGCTTCAGATCAACCCAAGCCATTTGAGTGAAATTACGAATATTGTTTGGAAACCCATCAGATGGACTGTAGCTGTAATTCAAAGAGTTAGACATGTCACACACTGTACTAATCTGAATCTCCCTGACAATTACATTAAAGGTGCATGTGCCTGTTGAATGCTAATTAATTTTATGAGCAGGTTATTTCATTGATCGGACAACTGTAACACTCATCATTGAAAGCAACAGAGTTCCATTCCGTTGTATATATATATAACAGTGGTGGTGGTGGTGGGATATGATGTAAATATATTGGCACTTCATCTACTTGGTCAACACTCACCTCTGACACTCTAACTTAAGTGTGACTCTCAATTTTAACATTTGACACATTTAAAATGTAGTAGATGAGAAGTCTTGTTTTATTTGGAGGTGAATAGATTTTAACTAGAGTTCTGTACAAACACAAGCATCATAACGTGTTCTTTATTGGTTTTTCAGAAATTGTATCGAAAAAGTCCATTGGGAACTGCTAGTTTTTGTTTTTGCTTTTGTTTTGTTTTATTTCCTTTTCTTTTTTTTTATGATTTTATTCAATCACTTTTGGTAGTATTGTCTGAGATACTTATATTTACTTTGGATAGAAATCTCAGAAGTTTGGTGAATAGTAGAATCTTATCAGCAGACTATATTGAATTGTGTTGCTTAACCAACTATAGACATCTTTAGAATTGTCTGCAGACTTGTATAATATGACTATACTATTAAACATTGCTATTTGTTCCTTTTCGTAGTTGTTTTTGTTTGTTGGGTTGTGATAAATTAGTGAAACCCACTAATCTATATAGCAAATTAATGTGTTTACTCCTCTTGCTTTAGACTTAATTATTTCCTATGTCAGTCAGTCTGACTCCTAGTTTATCTCTCTGTTTCGTTCTTTCTCTCTCTATCTCTCTTTCTTTCTATATATATATATCTGTGGTGTTTTTGTGTGTGTGTGTTTGTGGTGTATATGTGTGTGCGTGTAGAAAGTGTCAGTGTGCGTATGTTTTGTTGATTATATGAGTAAGAGAGGCCAGTTATAAATTGAGTATTCCACCTCTGTGTTAGAGAGAAACAGTTTTCTTTGTATGATGGTGTAAATAATGTTAATAATATATATATATTTCGTTTCTGAATTTGACCCTCCCAAAGTATAACAATATATATATATATATATATATATATATATATATATATAGAGAGAGAGAGAGAGAGAGAGAGAGAGAGAGAGAGAGAAATATTTCTCTGTAATTTTCTAAAATTTATATGCAAAAATATACAAACAGAGGCACATAATGCATCTCCTATCTCACTCATATTACTACAATAAGAAATTTGCTTTCCAGTCAGAAGGTCATAGGTTCTAACCCTACATTTGTCCCTGTAAATAGTTATTTCTCTAAATTACTCATGCATTAATCCTGTATGTTATTTGTACACATGCTGTAATTATATCATAGAAACAAATTATCAAAATATCATTCTTATTTTAATCACTTCCACGTGTCAGTAATCAGCATAAACTATAGGGTTTCTCTTATGCAAACGATTAATTAAAACAAATTTTCCAGTGTGTAAGCCTGTTCATATATCCAGTAAACATGCTGTATATAGCATGTCAATCTTGGACTCCAAAAATTAAATGTGTTCACCATTCATCATTATCACCGTTTTGCATCCATTCTTCCATGCTAACATGGATTTGACGGGTTGTCCTGTTGTGGGCAATGCTAGGTCAGGTGACTATGTCTTGCACATACAGAACTGATTTCAGCTTGATTTCTACAGCTGGATGCTCTTCCTAACACCAACCTCATTTACAGTGAGTACTTGGTGCTTTTTACCGTGACACCTACATGACCATTTTACAGTGTGGACTGGGTGCTGTTTTGTTGTGACACCTACATGACCACTTTACAGTGGGAGGGGGTGGCGGCATACTCTCTATATGCTTCAGCTTCAGCTTGTACCCGTGGGAAGTCGAGTCTTCTGTATTACTGCATAACACCAGAGGTCTCGGTCCTGTGTCATCACTTTTGAGAGGTGCAATTAGGCAAGATCAGATTTTATCAACTCATCCCGGGTCTTCTTAGGTCTCCCCACTCCTAGGCTTCCATTGACTTTTAGTACTCTGCACCTTTTTATGCAGCTATCATCCTCCATCCGCATCACATGCCCATACCAACATAATCTCTTCTCCTGCACACAGCATTTGATTCCTCTCTCTCAATTCGTTGTGCTTTGCCGTTCGCATATACTACTATTACACATCCATTGAAGCATGCAAGCTTCATTTCTTTCTAATCTACGCAAGTCTTCTGCACACAATGCCAAGGTCTCACTACCATGCAACATTGCTGTTTGTATGCATGCATCATACAGTCTGCCTTTCATTTTGAGGGAAAAGCCTTTTGCAGCTAGCAGTGGTAGCAGCTCTCTGAACTTCTTCGATCCCGTTCTTACCCTGGTTACTGTACTTTCAGAACACCTGGCTCTGCTACTAATTCAGTCACCTAGGTAGTAGAAGCTGTCTACTGTTTCTACAGAACCCTCCCAGAATTTGTTAGTGCTTGTTTCCTCTGGCCATTTACTGCTTACTGTCCCAGTGTAACTGCTACATGTAAAGCCTACATTCTTAACTAAACTTCCTGAGATCCCACTACATCTCTTGTGTACCCATAGTTTGCATTTGGGGCAGAGGATGGAATTTCTACCTACACCTTTCCTACATACTGAGCAAGGCCATTTCCCTGAGAGGATCTGGGTTCTGTTTTCTCGTCTACTTACAAGGGACCTTAGTCTTTGTCAGGTTGACTTTGTGACCCCTTCTTTCTAGTCCCTGCTTCCATGTTTGGAATTTCTTCTCTAGTTCCACCATAGATTCAGCTATAAATGTAAGATCATCCATGTACAGAAGTTCCTATTGGCATCTGGTCTTAAACTCCTCTGTTATAGCCTGCAATACGATAATAAACAGGAGAGGGCTAAGTACAGAGCCCTGGTGGACAGCAACCTGTATGCTAAATTCCTTGCTATAGCCATTGTTAACCCTAACTTTTCTGACTGCTCCTCTATATATGACTTGTACAGCCTTCATAAGCCATTTATCTACTCCTAGTTTTCTAAGAACCCACCAGATTATAGCACGGAGCATGCTGTCAAAGGCTTTTTCCAGATCGACAAATGCCAGGTAGAGCGGCTTACTTTTAGCTAGGTACTTTTCCTGTAACTGCCGTACCAGGGAGAGAGCACCAGTGGTGCTTTTGCCAGGCACAAACCCAAACTGTATCTCATTTAGATTTACCTGGTCCCTAATCAGCTATGCTATAACTCTTTCTGTTACTTTCATGACCTGGTCCATCAGCTTTATACCTCTATATTTTGTTATTGATGGCATGGGTCCATCTCCTCTCCAGGTCTAAACACAGTTGATTTCTTCCAGTGAAGGGTAGAGAGTGAAGGAAAGGAATTGAAAAGAATTTACCCCAGTACTAGAGTGGAATTTTTTATCAACCTCAAAAGGATGAACGACAAAGTTAACCTCGGTGGGATTTGAACTCAGAGTACAAAGAGCTGGAACGGATACCTCAAAGCATTCTCTCTGATGTTCTAATGACTCTATGCATATATATATATATATATATATATATATATATATATAGTAAAAAGTGATTCATTTTCAAATAGGAAAACAGATAATTGTAGGTGAAGAAGTTATAAAGCTAAAAAATATGAGATTTATTACAATAACGCTACATACAATTTTATAGAAAGGTATGAAATCCTAATATAAACGATTATGAATTCACATAGAGTAAGAAATACTTTGAAAAAAATTAAAACCAAACACTTTTAAACATATTTTAATTTACATATGTTTCATCATTGATATTAAGAGCTCAATATAGGGATTCCTCAGAATTAAATAAGATATAATTACCTTAACCACAGCAGTTCTTCCAAAATCATATCGTATCAGAACATTTTGTTACTTTAAAAAAAAAATGCAGCATCATAATAGGAAGTAGTGCTTATCACAAGAATCACAACTATAATTATTCACATGGGCCTTCAAACGAATATGAATATTATAATCATAGTTATAAGCAATATATCTTTTTTGCACAATAAATTCACTACAAATCTTAAAGTTTTCAAGAAAGCGACTAAGTTTCACATACTAAATTATACACGCACCATCACACATATAAGCTAATATAAATGGTACCATACATATGTATACATTTCGAGTTAAAAATTCTACTATTTATTTGTTTGGTTTTAATTTTCAATACATACATATATATATAACAAAGGAATTGTGGTAAGGAACCAGATGGACCATAACGCACCAGAGTACTCAATATTTAGGGTAGTAGAGTGGGAAAAAGGAAAATGTATGACCCCGACGGCAGAGCTCAAGCCGTTTCGATGGCTATTTCTGGAAATAGCCGTCGAAACAGCTTGAGCTCTGCCGTCGGGGTCATACTTTTTCCTATATATATATATATGATATATATGCATATGATATAATATATATATGCATATGATATGATATATATGCATATGATATATATATATATATCATATGATATGATATATATGAATATGATATATATGATATGATATATATGTATATGATATGATATATATATGGCCTAGAATCAAAAGGCCTTAAAATTAACCTGTCTAAGACTAAAGTTCTAGTTTAGGAAGGAAAATAGGGCACCGGTCCCATCCGGGAAATGGCCATGCTCAGTGTGTAGGAAAGGAGTAGGTAGAAACTCCATTTTATGTCCCAAATGCAAAGTATGGGTGCATAAAAGATGTAGTGGGATCACAGGTAAGCTAACTAAGAATATAGATTTTATATGTGGCCGGTGCTCTGGTGCAATAAGTAGCAGCAAGTGCCCACGGAATACTAGGTCGTTCCATTGCACAGATGGTTCTATAGAAATAGTGAACACCTTCCGTTACTTGGGTGACAAAATCAGCAGTGGTGGAGGGTGCTCTGAAAGTACAGTGGCTAGAGTCAGAACTGGATGGAATAAGTTCAGAGAGGTTATACCACTATTAGCTGCTAAAGGGTTCTCTCTAAAAATGAAAGGCAGGCTGTATGATGCCTGCATACGAACAGCAATGTTACATGGCAGTGAGACCTGGGCATTGTGTGCAGAGGATATACACAGACTGGAGAGGAACGAAGCTTGCAAAATTAGAAATAAGAGGGATCAGATGTTGTTTACTCGAGAGAAGACTACGTTGGTATGGTCACGTGATACGCATGAAAGACGATATCTGTATAAAAAAGTGCAGGGCAATAAAAATAGATGGTAGCCACAGAGTAGGCAGACCCAGAAAAACCTGGGATGACTTGATAAATTCCGACATCACACACTTACACCTCTCCAAGACAATGTCACTGGACCGAGATCTTTGGCGCTACACAGTAATACAGAAAACCCGCCTTACCTAAGTACAAAGTGAAACCTACTACAGTCAGTAGGCATCTCTAACAAAAATACACCCCCATCCACACCACCCCTCTCAATGTAAAGTTATGTTGGTACCACAACATCCAGTCCGAAACAAATGAGGTCATGTAGGTGTCACGACAAAAAAACACACAGTCCACGCTGTAATGTGGCCGTGTAGGCAACACGGTAAAAACCTCCCAGTCCCACACTGTAAACGTGGTTGGTGTTTGGAAGGGCATCCAACTGTAGAAAACCCGCCAGACAGTCCTATGCGAGCAAGACAACCACTCTTGCCTCAAGTGGGAAAACTCCCGTCCAAACCCATACAAGCATGGAAGATGGACGTTATACGATGATGATGATGTATATGATATGATATCATCATCATCATCATCATTTTACGTCCGCTTTTCCCTGCTTTCAAGGGTGGGACGGGAACTGATTCTGGCTTGATTTTTACAGCTGGATGCCCTTCCTAACACCAACCTCATTTACAGTGAGTGCTGGGTGCTTTTTTGCCGTGGCACCTTAACGACCACTTTGCAGTGGAATGATATGGACCCCAGTCCCTATCATCTCATTTCTACAGCTGAGTAAACTGGAGCAATGTGAAATAAAGTGTCTTGCTCTAGGAAACAACACATCCCTCGGTCTGAGAATTGAACTCACAACCTTTCGATTGCAAGGCCAATGCTCTAACCACTAAGCCAAGTGCCTCCATATATATACAATTAGCCATGTGAGAAACAGCCCTCTTCTAGATGGGGGCCAACAACCATCATATTATATATGTATATAATATGATATATATGTGCATTTATTCATCATCATCAATATTTTCTTGTGTCTTTCCATATTTAAATGAGTAAAATGAATTTTCTCTAGTGTAGCATCTACCTACTTGTTGTTCCTTGTCATCTTCACTTTACTGCACTAGCTTTGTTTTCTTTCTTGCACACCACATCCCTCTTATACCCAGTTTTTCTCTCACATCATTTATGCTCTGCACACTAACATAACACAACTAGTGAAGCATGCTTTCCTCATTTCTTTCCAGCTTTCACACATCGTCTGCATTCAATATAATATATAAGGTTATTTGCATTTGCGCTTACATATTTTTCCCTTATCTGTCTTTATTTCTCTACATTTAGTTAAGTATTTCTCATCACTTCCATAGCTATTGCATATTAATATCATCATAATCATCACCAACATCATCATCACCATTCTAGTCATCATCATTATCATAATATCTACTTTTTCAAACTAGCATGGCTTGGATGAGATATTTTAAGCAGTTTTTCTGTGGTTGAATCTGTTTATAAGGTATCTATTGGCATCTATTTATAAGACACATATTGAATTAAAACATGTTTAACCCTTTAGCATTCACATTACTCTATATATACTATTGTATTTTTGCAGTAAACACTTTATCTTACATAATTATCTCACATAATACCGAATCTATGAGATTTTGATATTATTTATTTTGAGAACAATACCTTAACATCAGTATAAGCGGCCAGTTTCAACTGGTTTGAACAGAAAGAGGTGAGACATTTCTGGCCGGATACGGCCGGTTTGAGTGCTAAAGGGTTAAAGGTATTTGAATATTGCATAACATAATTTTAAAATTTTGTTTAGAATATCTATATATAGAAAATAATAAAGAAAATAACAGAGAAATGTATTCTCTGAAAATTATAAAACTTTCAGAACTTCAGTATATGCAATGTTTTTAACTTTTTTCTTTGGAGCATATATGAAGAGCTTGTGGAGGCTTCCTACTCTGGAACAACCTATATACAATTAACCATGTGAGAAACAGCCCTCTTCTAGATGGGGGCCAACAACCTGCAGTGTTTTACCTGGGGACATTGCATAACTGACTCTGACTAAAAATTGCAATCATTTGAAACAAAAAGGGACATCTGTTGGTATTAGTAGTATTCTAGGCATAAAGACGATGTCTCCTTTATCACACTCAGTAAGGATTTGGGCTTTGATAATGTGAGGCTGTAGTTCAGTCCCAACCATATGCTTCCCATTGCACAATCTTGGCTGAGAAGCATGATGACTGTGTCATCCTTCAATTCAAAGCTGTAGTGGCAGCATACCAGATGCTTCCAGACTGTTGAGAAATTCGACGGGATAATGAACAGTTTCATCCTCGTCGACAACTTTGTCGACAGATTTATAGGTTTGGCTACTCCAGGGATCATTTGTCAGAGATTTTTGTTGATGGCATTCAATGTGATTGCTCTTTCCCACAGCCACACCTTGTTGGAATGGTGGATTTGTAAATTGGGCAACACTTGATTAATTAAGTTTACAACACTTTCCTTCAGTATCAAGGGGTTGTTTTTCTATAAATTTAAATCGCTGAGAGGTACTTCTTTGTAACTCTGAGGGTTCCCCTTCTCTCTCATCTCTGTCATTCCCACTGAAGAAATCTCTGAAGCTAGTAAAATCCAATCATTACCTCCTCCCAATTCCATTTTCAGAAAAGAAGGTGATTGCGAGCATGTCAGATTTCAAATTAGTTGATAAAACCTAGAAAAGAAAAAAATTCCCACAAAAAAAATCTCCGAGGCTGGGAAAATCCGAGCGTCAACGCCTCATCCCCCACCCTCAACTGCTGATATATCAGCCGTGTTGTAAGTTGGACACTTCGTCAGATATATTTCATTTTTGTAGTTCAAACATGGCAGCATCGGAACCATTGTTGACGTAGTTGCACACATACTTTATAGATTCCACTCTTATCTCCATTCCGTTTTCAGAAAAAAAGTGATAATGAGCATGTTGGAGGTCAGATTAGTTGAAGACATACGAAAACACCTATGAAAAAAATGTTCTTCGCGAACCCTAACGGATGATTTTCCATGAATTTAAATGACAGAGATGTGCTTATCTGTGATTCTAAGGATGCCCCTTCCTTCCTGACTCTGTTTTCAGAAAAAGAAGTCATTGGCAAGTGAGTCAGATCGGTCAACAATAAATGAAAACACCTAGAAAGGTTTTAGTTAGTTAGAGAGAGGGGGAGGTAGAGTGAGTGAGAGGTGGAGTAGTATTTCCCTCTCTATATATAGATAGCATGACAGATGAACTGACAGTACCTGTATGCTAGAAAGAGCAATATATTCTCCCCCAACTAGCCAACTCCCAACCCCCCATTCAGTTTTCAGAAAATAATTCGATAGAAAACACGAAAAACCTTAATTATTACCAATTTCATTTAGTGTCATTAGTGGTCAATGTACAAACAAACTTCCTTTTTATAAGTATTATAGATATATATGTTCACTAATATTTTACTTAATTAAGATAAGACTTATAATGCTGGTAGAATTAAATGTAGTGTGGATATGAATATTTCATCGAAACAAGGTGAAATCTATTTTTGTGGAAGAATGGAATCTTATATTTTGTTGAGTATTCAAAGAACTACAGAGTCAGATATGAAGATTTAACAATGAAAACAAAAAGACAAGGTTCAATGCTTAAATAATCCATTGATTTATAATCTTTTCAAAGGGTTAAATGAACCATGAAATTAATGACATTACGGTTCATTTCACCCTTTGAAACGGTTGTAAAACAATTGAATAATTAAGTACTGAACATCATCTTTTTGTTTTCAATACATATACAGGGTGTCCCCCCAAAATGTATACATACTTTAATTACCTGTACAGGCAATATTTATTAGAATGCTGTTGAAGTGTGTATATATATTCTTTTGGGACACCCTGTGTATATATATATATTTCATTTTATTGAGGCTAAATAGTGAGTCTTGTTAGTCTGGAGTTTTACCTGTTTATCACAGGGTCATCAGACAAGAACTAACATTTCAATAGCAGACACTGTATAAATGAAGGAAGACTCGGGGTGGGGGAGTGGGGGATTTAATTGAAGAGGGGTAATTAAGGTAGGGTAGATAGGGTGGTGGTGGCAGTGAGAGGGAGGATAGAGCTGTGTGAAAAAGAGATAATTCTTTCTACTTTTGGCACAAGGCCAGCAAATTACTCAGTACATTACTGGTACTTTATTTTATCGACCCCGTAAGGATGAAAGGCAAAGTTAACCTCGGCGTGATTTGAACTCAGATCATAAAGGGACGTAACTCTATGCTTTAAAGCATGGTGTCCGACTCTCTACCGATACTGCCAGAGATAATAATGGGTTATACTGAACGTAGCCATAAAATAACAACTACACTAACTTATCGTTGTCTTATCAAGTGCATCTGCGCATTGATGTTCTCTCTCTTTTGCTACTGTCTCCATCTTTCTTGCTCTTTGCATCTCTAACTATTATAAACAAATGGGAGCCCACACGCTAGCCACCTCATGGTCCTGGCGGACAGAATAAAGAGGGCATTTCTCGGGAGGATGCTGAGAGAAATGGACTGGAAGAGCCATTCCAGGTCATGAGGCTCACACCTGCGGGTAGCCAACTCTGGGCTGGTGGTGAGTAGGGAGGTGGTCCTAGGTCCAAGGACACCAGATGTTTCCACTGCTGCAGGCTCAACCGCAAACCTGTTGGAGTGTGACCGATATTTGGAGAGTTTACCCTCCACAGGCTGAAGTGCAACAGAGCCTGGATTAGTTGCAGATTGCACCAGGTTGCCGCTGGAGAAAGTGTCCCTGTCTATGGCATCCCAGATGAGGGGTTTACCACCATGGAATGGCCAGATGGTCATGCCATCTGGCCATAAAATCCTGACTGGTCAGTGGGAGGCAGGTGATGAATGTGAAGGTGTGTGTATAGGAGGGTTGGTGAGATTGGCAGAATGAGGTGGTGGATAGAATATACATATGTATACAATTGCACATGTACGCACAAATACATACATATAAACATGTATGTATATACATAATACATACTAAGTACACATATGTAGGTGCTTACATATATGTAAATAAATATATATATACACACAAACATACATATAAAAGACATACAAGAAAATATATTAAAAATGTACTAAAAATATTTTAAAAAATTGTAATATATATATATATTGTTTACAGTAACCACACAACCCGTTACGTTTCTTGTAATTTTGTATTTACCGCTGTGACCCCCCCCCCTCTACCTGTTTTGCTCGATTTGTGGTCCCACCGCGCTTCCATGTTGACTCTCTCCTTCTCTCTCTCTCGTTCTCCCCCACCTCTCTCTCTCTATCCATCGGCTCGTTTTCGACCGTGTTTCACACGTCGTAAAATGCTTTTGGATTATCTCCCTTTCCCTTCTCCCTCTCACTTCCGTTTTCTCCGTCTCTCTCTCTCTCTCTACACTCACTCTGCTGCGATCGCATGGAAAAACATAGCTCCTCAGTTATTTGACCACAAGACTTAAGTCTAATCGGTTCATTGTAACTTATTTTATTTTCTCCTCGGTTACTCACTTGCATGTGCCATTGTCCTGTGTCCCCCTCCATTCAGTTTGTTTACTTCGTTTTTTCCTCTTTCTTCCTCTCTCTTCACTATTTTTTCTTTTCTTTACCTCATGGCCTTTTGGTTGATGAAAGGCCTTGGGTGCGCTGCTGATCGGTTTCGATGTCCTGTTTTAAGCGCCGAAACAGCTATGATCACAGTTAACAGCTGATGAAGGGTTTCTTCTCTTGTTTACGTCCATATTACTATCTTACACTTTGTTTACAGTAACCACACAGTCTGCTACGTTTCTTGTAATTTTGTATATCATCATCATCATCATCGTTTAAAGTCCATGTTCCACGCTTGCATGGGTTTGGACGGGAGTTTTCCCACTTGAGGCAAGAGTGGTTGTCTTGCTCGCATAGGACTGTCTGGCGGGTTTTCTACAGTTGGATGCCCTTCCTAACACCAACCACATATATATATATAACAAAGAGGATGTGGTAAGATACCAGGTGGACCATAATGCACCAGAGTACTCAATGCTCAGGGTAGTAGAGTGGGTAATAGGAAAAGAGACAGGACCCCGACGGCTGAGGTCTGGCCGTTTTTACAGCTTGATCTGAACTGTTCAGATCTAGCTGTCGAAACGACCGGACCTCAGCTGTCGGGGTCCAGACTCTTTTCCTATATATATATATATATGGAGATATAAAAGATGCAGAAGTGAAAACCAACCAAACAGTGAGTGTGTTCTGTTCTTATTTCTGGCAATATTATTACAACAATATGACCCTCCCCAAGTATAACAAACTACAAAAACAAAGACGGTTGAACTGCTTTACGTTGAGTACTCTCTATATTATTACATTACGATTGACCATACGGAACAGACCAGCTCTATACAGTGGTGAACCTCAAACCTGAATAAATATATATATATGTATATATATACATATATATATATACATATATATACATATATATATATATGCATATATATATATATACATATATACATATATATATATACATATATATATATATATATATATACATATATATATATATACATATATATATATACATATACATATATACATATATATATATACATAAATATATATACATATTTATGTATATATATATATTATAGCTAGAGTCAGAACTGGATGGAAAAAGTTCAGAGAGCTTATACCACTATTAGCCACTAAAGGGTTCTCCCTAAAAATGAAAGGCAGGTTGTATGATGCCTGCATACGAACAGCAATGTTGCATGGCAGTGAGACCTGGGCATTGTGTGCAGAGGATATACGCAGACTAGAGAGGAACGAAGCTTGCATGCTCCGCTGGATGTGTAATAGTAACATACGTGAACGGCAAAGCATAAGCGAACTAAGGAAAAAATTAGAAATAAGAGGGATCAGATGTTGTTTACTCGAGAGAAGGCTACGTTGGTATGGTCACGTGATGCGCATGAAAGACGACAACTGTATAACAAAGTGCAGGGCAATAAAGATAGACGGTAGCTACGGAGTAGGCAGACCCAGAAAAACCTGGGACGAGCTGATAAATTCCGACCTCACACACTTACACCTCTCCAAGACAATGTCACTGGACCGAGACCTTTGACGGTACTCAGTAATAGAGAAGACCCGCCTTACCTAAATACAAAGTAAAACCTACTACAGTCAGTAGGCATCTCTAACAAAATACACCCCCCGTCCCACCACCCCCACCCCATCCACACCGCCCCTTTCAATGTAAAGTTATGTTGGTGCCACAACATCCAGGCCGAAACAAATGAGATCGTGTAGGTGTCACGACAAAAAAACACACAGTCCACGCTGTAATGTGGCCGTGTAGGCAACACGGTAAAAACCTCCCAGCCCCACACTGTAAATGTGGTTGGTGTTAGGAAGGGCATCCAGCTGTAGAAAACCCGCCAGACAGTCCACGCTGTAATGTGGCTGTGTAGGCAACACGGTAAAAACCTCCCAGCCCCACACTGTAAATGTGGTTGGTGTTAGGAAGGGCATCCAGCTGTAGAAAACCCGCCAGACAGTCCTATGCGAGCAAGACAATCACTCTTGCCTCAAGTAGGAAAACCCCCGTCCAAACCCATGCAAGCGTGGAACACGGACGTTAAACGTTGATGATGTTGATGATGATGATGATTATGGAGGCACATGGCTTAGTGGTTAGAGCATTGGCCTTGCAATCGAAAGGTTGTGAGTTCAATTCTCAGACAGGGTGATGTGTTGTTTCCTTGAGCAAGACACTTTATTGCACATTGCTCCAGTTTACTCAGCTGTAGAAATGAGATGATAGGGACTGGGGTCCATATCATTCCACTGTAGAGTGGTCGTGGAGGTGCCACGGCAAAAAAGCATCCAGCACTCACTGTAAATGAGGTTGGTGTTAGGAAGGGCATCCAGCTGTAGAAATCAAGCCAGAATCAGTTCCCGTCCCACCCTTGCAAGCAGGGAAAAGCGGACGTAAAATGAAATGATGATGATGATATATATATTACTAAAACAGAGAATGTCTGTTTGTCTGTCTGTCTGTCAGTCTGTACAATCACTAAAACTCGAGAACCTCCCAACCGATTGTTTTCAAACTTTACACATGTAATACTTATGGTCCTATTGAGTGTTCTGAGCAAAGGGACCACATGAGGCGATTTAGCGATCTCTTTCTCTCTCTCTTAGTCTTTCTCTTTTTAGATAGCTACATATATATTACGCTCCGCCCTTATAATATCTGTCTGTATGCCTGGCTGTCTGCATTACGTCATTATGACGCGATGTGTGTGTATATATATATATAGTGTGTGACATTTTTCGAAATATTTACTTCTGCGTTCACAGATTTATTATTTTAGTTTCAGAAGATCCCGTTAAGGGTGAAAGCAGCG
Source organism: Eledone cirrhosa (assembly GCA_964016885.1). Classification (NCBI taxonomy): domain Eukaryota; kingdom Metazoa; phylum Mollusca; class Cephalopoda; order Octopoda; family Eledonidae; genus Eledone; species Eledone cirrhosa. Next base: position 219,581,097 of record OZ024740.1, read on the forward strand.
ATTCTTTGCTTGAGCTTTAATCAGTTATTTTAATATATATATATATATATATATATAATTATATATTCGTGTACAGATATTTTTGCATACACATATAAACAAAAGTATTTATTTTGCGATGAAGTATTGATTTTCTTCGCATGGAAAAAAACCCTGGTAATGTACGACAAATTATTTTTATAAGCACAAAATGTAGACACCAACCCGAGGCCGAGGTATTCCGTACTTCTCTGTACTGTTATTTATATATATATATATATAATTATATATTCGTGTACAGATATTTTTGCATACACAATAACAAAATATAAACAAACGTATTTACTTCACGAGGCTCGAGAAGGATAAATATATATCAAATATATAAGAACCCTAGAGCAAATCCCGAGCAATGCTGGGCCATTCTGCTAGTATATATCTAAAACAGAGAATGTCTGTTTGTCTGTCTAATCACTAAAACTTGAGAACCACCCAACCGAGTTTTTTCAAACTTTACACATGTAATACTTATGATCCCGTGTGTGTTTTGAACAAAAATAATTTCAAATTTTCAATGCTCTAGGCACTGCATTAGGCGATTTAGCGATCTTTGTCTATAATTCTTAAAATTTCTCTTTTTAGATAGATACATAGATATAACGTCGCGCCCTTATAATATCTGTCTGTATGCCTGACTGTCTGCATTAGGTCATTATGACGCGATCAGTGTGTGTGTATATGTATATATAGTGTGTGTATATATATATATTCTTATGCCAGGGAACGTCTTCACAAACCAAAGTATTGTCTTCCTGTTTTCCTTCGGCTGCAATGTTTTTCGAAATATTTACATCTGTGTTCACAGATTGATTTTTTATTTTAGTTTCAGAAGATCCCGTTAAGGGTGAAAGCAGCGATTCTTTGCTTAAACTTTAATGTTATTTTTATATATATATATATATATATAAGTATGTATACGTACATACATATATGTATATAGACGTACAGTAGTATGTATATATATATACACACATGCACACATATATATATGTACGTATTGATTCACTGAACATTTATTATAATGCTCGGTGTGTTTGTAAATGAACATCCCGTATTAAGCCGTAGTGTCTAGCAACCATCGTTGCTCGTTTGTTCAACACTGACAAAGGAACACTGTACTAGTTTCAAGCTTATTAGCTATCATCAGCAACGTATACCTTCCAGCCAGATTATTGAATGTCTGAAAGTATATACTTTCCTGATGCATATTAACGGCTGAGTAGCCCAATTTGCATATCGGCTGGGACACCGAAAACGATAAACGGAAAAAATGAAACAAAATTTCATTTCTCACTCTTAGTACAGCTGTTACTTAAATATATGTATACGTACATACATATATGTATACAGACGTACAGTAGTATATATATATACATAGATGCACACATATATATATGTACGTATGGATTCACTGAACATTTATTATAATGCTTGGTGTGTTTGTAAACAAACATCCCGTATTAAGCCGTAGTGTCTAGCAACCATCGTTGCTCGTTTGTTCAACACTGACAAAGGATACATACGTATACATACTTATATTTAAGTAACAGCCGTACTAAGAGTGGGAAATGTAATTTCGTTTCATTTTTCCGTTTATATATATATATATATATATATATATATATAATTATATACTCGTGTACAAATATTTTTGCATACACAATAACAAAATATATACAAAAGTATTTATTTCGCGATAAAGTATTGATTTTCTTCGCACGGAAACAAACCCTGGTAATCTACGACAAATTATTTTTATAAGCACATAATGTAGACACCATCCCGAGGCCGAGGTATTCCGTACTTCTTTGTACTGTTATATATATATATATATATATATATATATATATATATATATATATATATATAATTATATATTTATGTAGAGATATTTTAGCATACACAATAACAAAATATAAACAGACGTATTTATTTCACGAGGCTTGATAAGGATAAATATATATCATTTTTGCATACACAATAACAAAATATAAACAAAAGTATTTATTTCGCGATAAAGTATTGATTTTCTTCACACAGAAAAAAATCCTGGTAATCTATGACAAATTTTTTTTATAACCACAAAATGTAGACACCATATATATATATATAGTTATATATTCGTGGAGGTACATGGCTTAGGGGTTAGAGCATTGGGCTTGCAATCGAAAGGTTGTGAGTTCAATTCTCAGACCGGGTGATGTGTTGTTTCCTTGAGTAAGACACTTTATTTCACATTGCTCCAGTTTACTCAGCTGTAGAAATGAGATGATAGGGACTGGGGTCCCTATCATTCCACTGCAAAGTGGTCGTGGAGGTGCCATAGCAAAAAAGCACCCAGCACTCACTGTAAATGAGGTTGGTGTTAGGAAAGGCATCCAGCTGTAGAAATCAAGCCAGAATCAGTTCCCGTCCTACCCTTGCAAGCAGGGATAAAGGGGACGTAAAAGATGATGATGATGATGATGCATCACGAGGCTCGATAAGGATAAATATATATCAAATATATAAGAACCCTAGAGCAAATCCCGTGCAACGCTGGGCCATTCTGCTAGTATATATATATATTTTAATATAGAAAAGCTTCTACAGGACTATAACTGTTTCATTCGTGAGAAATCATCAGGAAGCTGACTGTCCAAGTAAATGAGTTGATATTTATATCTTTTCAGATAAACATTTAGACTCTATTATGTATTGAGTACCTTACTTACTGTGGTTACCCTCGATTGAACCCAGAATAACTTATATATATATATATATACGTACACACACACATGAAGGCGTGTGACCTAGTGGTTAGGGTATTTAACTTGTGATCATAATGTCATGGGTCTGATTATAGGACCAGCTGCTGCATTGTGTTCTTGAGTGAAACACTTTATTGCATGCTACTCCAGTCTACTTAATTGAAAATCTGTACCAACAGCAACTGCAGATTAAACCTGTGATGGACTGACATCCTGTCCAGGGGGGAGGTCTTGAATTCTCAGTTAATTAACACCAATACAACTGAGATAAACACCAGTCAGATGAGGCTGGGACTGACTTTAACTTTATAAAAACTTATGCTAGCGTGGAAAATAGACGTTAAATGATGATGATGATGATGGTGATGATGAAATATATATATAAAGAACAAGATTAACAAAGATTTTTAATTAAATCATTTAATTGATTTATGACTGTTTCGTTACATTAACAAGAACATCACATTGGGTTTTAAAATGTCCTCTGCTTTTATATGGTTGTATTATCAACTCTTTAAACTAGTGTATATATATATATATATATATATATATGCACATCCATATATATATATATGCATATATATATATACATATATATATATATATATATATATATACATATATATATATATATATATATATATATATATATATATATATATATATATATATATATATATATATATATAGTAATAATAATAAATTTGAAGACTTCTGCGTTCACAGATTTTATATTTATATATGATTGATATAACATGTATAGATATGTAGGGTAGTACTAAGTACTAGCCGGTTACCGGTATGACAAAAGGCTCAATGCAACTTTCCTCATACATGCATTATTGACTGTATTGACTCCTGCATTGTACACCAATTGTCCTTGCTTATAACTTCTTTCCCTGTGGTTTTTTGCTTGTGCTTTTTACTTTTACTTATACCTATTACACTTCCAACCAGTGCTGCCTGTAATTGTGTTATTTCAGGCGGAACATATTTTTAACTCCTGAATCTCCACATGATGCCTTTGACACTAATAACAACTATGTACCCTAAATGTTCTAAATGACTACGATTCTAGTTACACGTTTTCAACATTCCTTATGCTCCGATGATTCCAGTCTTCCCCCTGGAAGAAACAATTGTCAGCTAATAAATGTACTAAACTAAAATTTCATCGTTTTAACACTTTCTATATATATATATACAATGGTACTGTTGATGCTGGTGATACATACATGCACATTATTTTCTTGAGAACAGTACTCATATAAATCCTCTATCTAACATAAAAAAAAAGAAAAAAACCTGAAGACATGTATATTAAGAAAGTAGCAAGCCATGACATATTTTGGGTTGCCAACAATTATTGATTGTAATCTATATGTATGTGAGGTCTTTATGCATGCAGCCATTGTCCTGAAACCTGGGACTCACATTTTAGATCAATAATGTTTAGCAAGTTCAAACCAAACATGAACACTAAATCATAGAGGAGAGAGAGGGTGATATATATATATATAGAGAGAGAGAGAGAATGGGTGTGAAGAGTGTGAGTGATAGAGAGTGAATGAGAGAGAGGGCATGTCCATGTATACATTGTGTGTGTGTGTGTGTGTGTGTGGTTTCTATTTGTGAATGATGTTGCTCTTTCTCTGTATGTATGTGTGTGTATGTTTGAGTTGTTGTGTAACCCAAGTTAGCTTTGTGGGAATTGACTTATGATCAGTCTTTCCAGCCATGACCAACCAGGCTGACTTTGTTTCTAGTATAGTGTACCTTGGACAGCCATATAAAGTGTGCTGTAGTCTTTAAGACATAAGGTTATAATTTTGAAGGAGGTTTGTATAGTATTCCTGGTAGGTTTAACCACCTTAGAGTTTCCTTGTTAGTTGTGTGTGTGTGTGTTTGTCTATATGTGTGTGTATGTCTGCATGTGTTTGTGTGCATGTTTGTGTTTACATGAATGTGTCTGCATATATGCATGCATGAGTATGTGTATGTGTGTGTCTGCATGTATGCACGTGTGTGTCTGTGTGTATACAGTTTTTCCTTTATCTTAACAGAGATGGAATGGTTGTAAAGATTTGTATGAAATGTGCTTTCATAGTTAGGGTATTGAATGGAGACAATATAGGGTAGAGAATATATCTTAGTCTTGCACAGAACATGACAACCTCTTTTGTGCTGGTGCCATGATAAAATGCACCCAGTACATTCTGTAAAGAGGTAGTGCTGGTTCCATGATGAAATACACTCAGTACATATGGTAAAGTGGTAGTGCAGGTTCCATGGTGAAATACACCCAGTTCATACTGTAAAGTAGTAGTACTGGTGCCATGATGAAATACATCCAGTACACACTGTAAAGTGGTATTGTGCAACAATGAAATACACCCAGTACACTATGTAAAGTGGTAGTGTTTGTGCCATGATGAAATATATCCAGTACACCCCTATAATGTCATAGTGTTGGTGCTATGATAAAATACTCCCAGAACACTCTGTAAAGTTTTAGTGCTGATGCTATGATAAAATGTACTAAATACACTCTGTAAGGAGGTTGATATTAGGAATGCCATCCAGCCATAGAAACCATGCCAAAATAGTGAATATATAAGCAAGACATTGTTCTCAATCTGTCAAATATCCGACAATGATATCCCACCCAACCCATTCCAGCATGGAAAGTGGACATAAAATGATGATGAGGATGATGATGATGGTGATGATGATGATGGCATTGGTGGTTGTGGTGGTGGCGGTGATGTATTTCCTCATTCTATACACCATCAACTAATTAGACTGGGGGAATTGGGGAA
>OZ024740.1:219596704-219686704 GCA_964016885.1 Eledone cirrhosa
CTGATTACACAGAAATGAGCAGGACTAATTAATATATAATTACTTAAATTGTAATGTATAGATACATCTATATATGTATAATGGAACTTGTGCAAGGTTTTTCAGTATTTTTTTTTATATTTTATATTATGTACTCATTTCTTTAGAAACAAGTGTCAGAAGAATAAAATACATTATATATATATATAAGTCCTCTGAACCACAACAGTTATATGGCTCATTAAATTTACTGACATGGAGTTTAATTTTTAAACACTTTTACAGATTCTGCCAGTGATGAAACCATTCATCTTATTTTGCTGATTGGAAAATTACATTAAAATTGAAACATTAGTGTCATAACTCTATATTTACTTGAATATTTACTCTTGTGATATAAGACACACACACTCACATACACACACACACTCACACACATATATACATACACAGACACATGACGATTGCAGCGTCTTAACAGACAATTGCTGTCTCTTATTGATTCTTCGTTATCACAACATCTGCATCCATGATTTCGTAGATGACTTTGTGGGCCAGCTGTAGATCTGCATGGTTTATGACACAGATGACAGAAGAGAGTTGTGCGTTCCACAGGACCGGTGGTGTCACCCTGTGGGACACAATCTTTATGTACCACCATGTGTTTTTTTAGTCTGGAACAAGTTCTACACACTTTGTTGCATTACATCATACATACATACATATGCATACACACACATGCATACATACATGGCTGCCCCCTTGTTATCGAGTATGGCCATTGCATGATATACCTTTATTAATAATTATTGATTAATTCTATCATGCAATGCCTGTGCGTGAAGATTTTTTTTTATGTGAGGAAAGACTGAGCACTGAATCAATCATCAGTAACTACTGAGCCACAGGTTTTATGTTGGAGTTATCCCAGTTTCCTGAGTTGCCTTCTCCTAGAAGAATGTCCTTACAAAGGCTAGGGGTCCATTACTCCCAGTGGTTTAACTGCGCAATCGGGTATCCAGCCCGACTATTTCTATGTCCCCACGCATATACATACACATGCATCTACATATATATATATACATACATACATGTGTGTGTGTGTGTGTGTGTGTATACGAGATCTGTTGAGAAAGTATCCAATCTTAAACTGAGAAGGAAAATTACACTCTTGTTACTAATCTCCATTTAAACAGGTCCTTTATACCATCAAACACTTAGCCCAGTGATCCTTCAACTCTTTGATGTCCTCTAGTTTCTCAGAAAAGTCAGAAGGATCTAGTCTGCAGAGTAAGAAACCTGGCAAATAACTTCTCTTTGTCAAGAAACCTTGGATCAGCTACAGCAAATAAAGCAAGTTAATGTCATGATGCAGCTGCCAGTATTGTGAGGCCCACTGATCTTGTCTCTTACACTGAACTGCATCACAAAGTTCTTAAATGAATTACTGATAGTAATTCTTTGCAACCATTTGATCTTTTTGTGCATATTTGTGATGCATATTTTAGTCGTAAAAAAAAACGGTTTGCATGACCTAAATTTTTCTCTACACCTGATGTACTTCCTTTGGCCTTGGCAACATAGGATGTTTCAACTGTGATGACTGAGCTTTGCTTCTGGGTTGTGCCCATGCACCCACATCTCATCTTCAGTTATCATGGTATTCAGGAACTCAGGATCATTGTTGGCAGTATTGGGTGAAATGAAAATGCAATGAGTAAGTAGTACAACACCTCACATGCTCTCTGTTTGACAGTGACTGATGCATCCAGCAAGCTTGCCAAAAACCACGCATGCACATGAATATATATGGCTCCACTCTGGACTGTGCACTACATAATTAATCCTGTTGCGTTTTGTATATGGTGTTTGCTCTAAACTTTGTTAATCATCAACTGGTCCTATGGATCATCTCAGAGCAGTTGGGTGCATCACAGTGAACAGAATTTGACCAATAATGAAATGGCTATCATCTGACAATCACCATCACCATCATTTTATGTCTATTTACCATGCTGGCATGAGTTGGTTGGGTTGTCATAGTTTGTGACTTGATGGGTCAGAAGACTACATCTTGCGCATATGTTCCATATTTTGGCAGATTTCTTCAGCTGAATGCCATTACCAATACCAACCATTTTACAGAGTGCAAAGTTGACCATGCCAGAATTTGAACTAATTTGAAGAATGTAAATTAATCAGAACATATGTTGTTAAGCATACGTCTGACACTCTAACAACTCTGCCAATTCATTGCCCTTGATTGGTATCATAAAATGAAATGATGAATGATGATGATAGTACCCTAAGTATTGAGTACTCTGGTGCGTTATGGTCCATCTGGTTCCTTACCACAATTCTTTCGTTATATATATATATATATATATGTAAAAGGTATATATATATATAGGTCGTGTAGGTGTCACGACAAAAAAACACACAGTCCACGCTGTAATGTGGCTGTGTAGGTAACACTGTAAAAACCTCCCAGCCCCACACTGTAAACGTGGTTGGTGTTAGGAAGGGCATCCAGCCGTAGAAAACCCGCCAGACAGTCCTATACGAGCAAGACAACCAATCTTGCCTCAAGTGGGAAAATTCCCGTCCAAACCCATGCAAGCGCGGAAGATGGACGTTAAACGATGATGATGATGATCATCATCATCATCATCATCATCATCATCATCATATAATGTCCATTTTCCACGCAAGCATGGGTAGGATGGGACACTTTGGGCGAGATCAGGTTAGTGGACCATGTTTCACTCACACAGGGCTGATTTTGGCTTGGTTTCTACTGCTGGATGCCCTTCCTAATGCCAACCACATTTACAGTGTGGACTGGGCACTTTTTGTTGTGAATCCTACACAACCATATTTACAGTGTGAACTGGGCCCTTTTGTCTTGACACATACATGACCACTATACAGTGTGGGCTGGACACTTTTGATGTGGCTCCAGAGGGACCACTTCATGGTATGGGATGGGAACTTGGGAGGGTGGGGGAAGAAGCTTGGAGAAATTGTGGACTTAGGTAATAGGAGAGGGAAGGTTACAGCAAGGGAGTTGTATGAGAAAATAGATGACATATGTATAGTTATGTATAGTGGCTCTTGGCTTAAATATTTGAAATTATTTTGTCCTATTTTCTCTATTTCATTAAATGGAAACATCTTGAAATATGAGGATAACTCTTGTCAAATCCTTGAGAACCTTAATTTTCTAAAATAGTTCACTATTCCATTAACGTTTATGATCCTATTTATTATGTACATAATAAAGAGCTGGCTTGACAAGTCTCAATAATACAGCTTTAAAAGATGACATTATTCTATGAGCAAAGTGTCATAAATATTTTTGTGATAAATCACTTGAAAATTTTATAACTTAAAAATCATATTAAAAAAGAAGAGGATTTAAAAAGAAAATCATTAATTATTTTTTCTTTTATTTCTAAAGAATGAATTTTCATAGGTGGGAGTGCATGTGTGTGTGTGCATGTACATGTGTGTGTATGTGTGTGAGTGTGTGTGTCCATGTGAGATAATGTGTTTGTGTATGTATGCGTGTGCATGTGTTTGAGTTCTTGTGTGTGTGTGTGTGTATGTGTTTGTGTATGTATTTGTCTAAATGTGTTTGCATGTACATGTGTGTATGCATGCACACACACACACACACACACAGATTGATTTATTCCTCCTGTAGGATATATTAAAAAATTGACTTTAATAAATTTTCTTTTCTATAAGGAAATTTAATTTATTTTCTTTTAGTAATCATAAGGGAGAAATATAAGCCTTAAGTAGTATTATATATTTTATATATTTACTTCCCTTGCCACTAACTGACAAAAGATAAACATACATTGTGAAGCATCAGCTGCTGAACACTAAATCTATTTTTCTTCAAGAAACCCAAGAATTTTATAAATTTAACTATATGGCACATTAATTAAGAATAATTATTTTTAAAAAAACTTCCTCCTTGGAGTAATGTAATTTCTTAATTAGGCACCAACCCAGTGGATTTATAAAGAAAAGAAAATGAACAGTTATAGAAATCTTGCCTTTCTAGCTCAGATCCAAAACCAAAACCAAGATATGATTTATAATGTCATGGAATCTTAATGCTGCACCAACAGTCTTAAAAGCAAATATTTGAATAGAACTGTCATCTTATCGATTTTCATAGCTTAGTTTGAATTTTAATTGATCTTAACCTGGCCTCTAATTTCTTTGATACTATGTTGTTGATGATGAAGATGATGGTGTTGATGTTGATGATGTTGATATCCGTTTATGATAAATGATTAAAGAGGAAAGTAGTTGCTTTTGAATTAGACTACAACCTTGAAGATATCAACTCGCACTGCTGTTGTGTATCTTCAATGTCTTCTAAATGAAGGACAGTGACAACAATCGACTATAATTGAAGTTCCTGGTTGAAATGTCGTTGTAATTTTGTGTCAAGCTAACTTCCGATTTAAATTGAATTGCTGTTTTAGGAACATTTCACTAGATCTAAATATAAACTTGTTTCATGTATCAGAACATATACAAAGATCGTTGTTGTTGCTTAGCTTGTGATCAGTCAGAGTTGTAATCAAAGGTGTTCCGACTGTGACCATCCAGTCTTCTTTTTGTCAGATATAGTGTATCTAGTTTTACATTATTTTACAAAGACCAGCTGTAAAGTTCTTGGGCTGACCAAGCTTCTCTCAGGGAATGATCAAATTAGGTTTATTTTTCAATATAGTACTTGAAAAGAAACAATGCAATTATTAATAAGAAGAGTTGACATTAATAATGATGATGATGATGATTAAGATTTCACAGCTCTAGTATCAATCCTTCATAGTCAGCTTATAATATTTTCAGCTGACCTTTGGCACAAACATGACTGAGTAGTTAAGAAGTCTGGTTCACAATTTTGAGGTTCTAGCTTTGACTCCCTTGTGTATCATTTCAAGCAAGTGTCGTTCACCATTGCTTTAGATTGACGTAAGTCTTACGAGGAAAATTTAGTAGACTGTACATATGCCTGTTGGATGGATTGTACCTGTAATTAAAAGGTCCAAGTTTGCTACACTGATTAAACTTGTAAATTCCATTAAGGGTACATGTGCCACTTACACATTAATTCACAAGTCAGATGCTCAGTTATTGAACAACTGAATGCTCATCATCAAAACCTACAAACGATTATCATCATCATCATCATCATCATCATTATCACCATCATCATCATCATCATCATCATACTGTGTGTCTATTTTTAAGAAGGTTGGGAGATTTAGTTGCTATTTTTAGAACTATGTAGAAACTTACTTGTTAGCTTGTGGAGATATAGATATGATATAATTTAGCAAGATATAACTGAGAATATATAATAAGCAATTTGATATGTTGTTTAAAAAAAATACTTTGATATTTGAGTGATATGTTTTAGCATTCATCATCATCATTTAATGTCTATCTTCCACGCTAGCATGGGTTTAGACGGGAATTGTCCCACGTGAGGCAAGATTGGTTATCTTACTCATATAGGACTGTCTGGCAGGTTTTCTACGGCTGGATGCCCTTCCTAACACCAACCACGTTTACAGTGTGGACTGGGATTTTTTACTGTGTTACCTACACGGCCACATTACAGCATGGACTGTGTGTTTTTTTTGTCATGACACCTACACAACCTCATTTATTTAGGACTGGATGTTGTGGCACCAACATAATTTTACAGAGAAACCGGTGGTGTAGATTGGGGTAGGGTTAGGGGCAGTAGGATGGGGGGTGTATTTTTGGTTAGGAGGTGCCTACTGACTGTAGGTTTCGCTTTGTACATAGGCAAGGCAGGTCTTCTGTATTACTGTGTAGCGCCAAAGATCTCGGTCCAGTGACATTGTCTTGGAGAGGTGTAAGTGTGTAAAGTCGGAATTTATCAAATCGTCCCAGGTTTTTCTGGGTCTGCCTACTCCTTAACTTCCATCAATTTTAATCGCCCTGCACTTTTTTTATACAGCTGTCGTCTTTCATGCACATCACGTGACCATACCAACGTAGTCTTCTCTCGAGTAAACAGCATCTGATCCCTCTTATTCCTAATTTCTCACTTAGTTCATTTATACTTTGCCATTCACGTATATTACTATTACACATCCAACGGAGCATGCAAGCTTTGTTCCTCTCCAGTTTGCACAGATCCTCTGCACATAATGTCCAGGTCTCACTGCCATGTAACATTGCTCTTCGTATGCAGGTATCATACAGTCTGCTTTCATTTTTAGGGAGAAACCTTTAGCAGCCAATAGTGGTATAAGCTCTCTGAACTTTTTCCCTCCCGTTCTGACTCAAGCTAATGTACTTTCAGAGCACCCTCCACCACTGCTGATTTTGTCACCCAGGTAACGGAAGGTGTCCACTATTTCTATAGAACCATCTGGGCAATGGAAGGAGCTAGTATCCTGTGGGCACTTGCTACTACTTATTGCACCTGAGCAATAAGTAGTAGCAAGTGATCTTCATGACCTGGTCAATTAATTTAATACCTCTATAGTTTCCCTTATCTAGGGCATCTCCTTTACCCTTGTAGCAGTTAATGATGATGCTGCTATGCCAGTCATTTGGTATGACCCCATTCTGTATTACTTGGTTTACTATATGGAAGACAATAGTGTGTCCCACCGATCCAGATGCTTTCAGCATTTCAGCAACTATCTCCGAAGGCCCAGCTGCTTTGCCTGTCTTCATATCTTTGATTGCCTTACTTATACTACCTTCAACTTGCACTGCTGGTCCTTCTATTGGATCGATTTGGGGCAGACTATCTTTTTCCAACTTATTCTCCTCATTTAGTAGCCTCTCGTAGTGACACTTTCAAGCGACCTTCTTATCAGTATCAGTGATGGCAAGTATACCATCATCATTACGGACACACTTCTCCCCGACAATATCACGGTTTTCCTTGACACATTGTCTAGCAATCCTGAACACCTCACGTTTTTGGTCCTCGCGTTGTAGAACATGCTTGAACTTTCTTTCCTCTGCTTCCCTTCTTGCAAGGTACACTTATCTCCTAGCTTCCCTCCTGCCCACTTCCCCCATCCTGCCATACTTTCCAAGCTTGCTTTTTGGCCTTGATTGACTCCTCCACCTTACTGTTCCACCACAATGTTACTCTCCTCCTGCCTATAGGTCTGCTCCAGCCACAGATTTCATCTGTCGCCTTCAGCAGGTTAACTTTCAGGAATTCCCACTGTTCTTCTATACTGTAGGTCTCTAATTGCTCTTCCTTACTGGCTGTGGGGTGCTTTAACTTCCATATTCTTCTTCTCAGGGTGGTCCTCCTCTGTTGTTGAGTATCTCTCGTCCTGACTATGAGGTCACTAACTATGAGGTCACTAACTATGAGGCTATGTTGGGAGGTGTATTCTTCATTGGGGAGGGATTTAGTGTTTACAACCGACACTTTGTCACGTCTACTGGTAAGGATATAATCTATCTGACTGGTGTGTTCCCCTGATCTATGGGTGATCAAGTGATTGTCTTGTTTTTTGAAGTTTGTGTTGCAGATAGTTAGGTTATTTGCGTCACAGAATTCCAGAATTCTGAAGCCCTCCTCATTTCTGGTACCAAACCCGTAGCTTCCATGGATTCCGTCATAGCCGTCACAATGTTGTCCAACATGACCATTTAGGTCGCCAACAATAATTATGTAGTCACTGCCAGTTAGCTGGGAGCTAGTGAGCATTAGCGACTCATAGAATCTGTCTTTTATAACTCCAAGCAGTCCAGATTGGGGTGCATAAGCGGATATTATTGTCACAGTAGTTCTATTTAGGACAAGTCTTATTCATGTTAAATATTCAGAATTTATAGGTGGTTGCGTTAGCATTGTTCATCTCTTAACATCCTGTAATGATTTAAGAGAAAATGTCTAAAAACAAATTTGTTATTTTAAATATTTATAGTATCTTAAACTTATGAACAGATTGTTGTGAAAATTTGCAGTAAACTAAAGGCTTTAATTTTTAATATGCTTCTGTCATAATGCTATTTTGTACTTTTCAAAAATGTCTTGCAAATGTACGTGGTTTCATATAGTACAGGACATTAAGAGTTAGATTTATGCATACACACACATTTACACACATACATATATAGACATACACAAATGGTCACATATACATATATATACATGCACACATGGTCATACATATATATATATACACACATGTAGACATGGTCACATGTACATATACACAAATAGTGTAAATTAACAAAATGACAGTTTGTTTTTTCATGCTGACATGGGTTGGCTAGATCAGAGTAAATTTTATCTTGTATCAACACTAGTGAGGCTTTCTGTGGCAAGACTAATGAGTCCTCTCTATGGGAAATATAGGAATATATATATAGAGAGAATTAGTATATTTACCAACATATGCGTACATATGTACACTAATGCTAGCAAATACATAAGTTATGTCATAGTACCTAGGTGGTTCTATGCAGGGGATGCAGAACAATTATATGAAAGACGTAAAATAAGAAAATTTTAAAAATTAAAAATTAACTTACTTACTAAAATTTTCACTCCAACTAATTAGTTTCTGTAATGGGATAAATATAGTTACGCAATGTAACTATCGAGAATTCATTACGTCATCAGGGAGTCTATTCTCAGCTAAGTCCCCAGGCAATGCGCGGACACAAGGAACTCATACAAAAATAATCCACCGAATTATTATTTTTGTATGAGTTCCTAGTGTCCGCGCATTGCCTGGGGACTGAGAATAGACTCCCTGATGACGTAATGAATTCTCGATAGTTACATTGCGTAACTATATTTATCCCATTACAGAAACTAATTAGTTGGAGTGAAAATTTTAGTAAGTAAGTTAATTTTTAATTTTTAAAATTTTCTTATTTTACGTCTTTCATAGAATATATATATATTTATATTTATATATATAATGTCTATTCTTATACAAAAACTACATAATTTGACGGCTGCAGTTTGAAAAGGTCCATCTCCCCCATACTCATATTTAGAGCGGGTTAGAGGTTGGGAAATTTATATGCCTTCAGATGAAATTTTGTTTATAGCTTGATTAACAAGTCTGATGAGCAGATTGATCCAAAAGTTGGGTCTATAACACAAATATTGACCTTGAGCCATCATTTGTGAAACGTACATAATTGGTCAATAACCAATAAACACATTCATGTGAAACTTTATCTTATATTTAATTTATACATTCTACCTTAACACTGAGGGCTAATATTGGTACCACCAAATTTACTGAAATTATTGAATAGACTATATATATATATAGTGGAACGAGTGGCCTAATGGTAAGGGTGTTGGACATACAATCATAATGTCGTCGGTTCAATCCCTGGGCTCAGTTGTGTATTGTGTTCTTGAGCAAAACACTTCATTTCACATTGCTCCAGTATACTCAGCTGGAAATGAGTACCAGCAATAGCTGGAGGGTTAACTGGCATCCTATCCAGGGGGAGTCTTGTATTCTCAGTCGCTTCATGCCATGAAACCGGGATAAGCACCGGCCTAACGAACCTTATATGGCTTTAGACATTATATATATGTACAAAGGGGCTTCAAAAGGTTTGTGGAAAAATTACATAGCTAAAATTCATATGCAGGGATTTTGATCTCAATACGCCAGCTGGAAGTTAGTACCCACTCAAGCAACATGGTCTCCATCAAAACATCAAATTCATGGTGAGGCTAGAGTGGAAGAGCAGCCAAATCATTGACATTCTGGAGCATGGGATAAGGACCCAAAGAAATCAATAACCTACAAATGGATAAGTCGTTTTAGAAGTAGAAGAGATGAGGTTGAAGATGTAAAAAAAACTGCTTTGACATGGTTTAAATCACATAGCCCTCAGTTTTACACACATAAACTTAAAAGGTGGTATTAACACTTGCAGAAGTGTATTCACCTTGATGGAGCATATGTTGAAAAATAAACATCATAGCTTAAACCGTATTTGTCAAATTTTCCTTTTTCCACGAAGTTTTTGATGCACCCTCGTATATATATATATGTTGGAGATGCAGGACATGGCAGCGATAATGAGGGACAGAGACCGCTGGAGAGAACTCATCCATGGATCTCGGGAATTTTACCCGCCTTAGATATATATATATATATAGAGAGAGAGAGAGAGAGGGGGAGAGAGAGAGCTTCTACTGAACTAGAACTGTTTCATTTGTATGAAATCATCAGAAATGTCCTAATTTTTATCATCATCATCATCATCATTTCATTTTATGTCCACTTTTCCCTGCTTGCAAGGGTGAGACGGGAACTGATTCTGGCTTGATTTCTACAGCTGGATGCCCTTCCTAACACCAACCTCATTTACAGTGAGTGCTGGGTGTTTTTTTGCCGTGGCACCTCCACGACCACTTTGCAGTGGAATGATAGGGACCCCAGTCCCTATCATCTCATTTCTACAGCTGAGTAAACTGGAGCAATGTGAAATAAAGTGTCTTGCTCAAGGAAACATCACATCACCCGGTCTGAGAATTGAACTCACAACCTTTCGATTGCAAGGCCAATGCTCTAACCACTGAGCCATGTGCCTCCTTTTATATAGATAATAAATCTGCCTATGCGCTACTAATATAATGGATATTTGTTTTAACCGTGGTTACCTCCGACACAACTTGGGAATATACATATATTCATATTTATATATATATAATGTCTATTCATATACAGCAACTGCATAATTTGATGGCTGCAGCGTGAAAAAGTCCGTCTCCTCCATACTCGTATTTAGAACAGGTTAGGGGTTGGGAAATATGGATGACGTCTGAGGTAGATTATGGAGGATGTCTTAGTTCTAATATAGACATTTAGTTCATGTTTTGTTTATTGTTGCCTTTGTCTTCTGAGTGTATTATTTACATATAGGGCATTCGATGATTGCTTTGCCTTTGCTCTGGGTGTGTCTGTGTTCAGATTTGTGTGTTTGCATATCAGAAAACAGCACAGCTCCCATGACTTTTGGAAACATTTTTTCACACTCGGAGTTGCTAAAGCATAGAACAAACTACCTGCATTAGTTGTTAGCTGCCGAGACACTGCATCCTTCAAAACTTCCATGTTTCCCGAAATTTGCCAACATTACACCTGATACTCCCCCTCCATACACATGCATGCATGTATCTGTGTGCATATCATGACTCATACACAGTTCACTTTCCTGACATTTATACAATATTCTATGTATTATACATGCACCTTTTTTGCCGTGGCACCTCCCCAGTCCCTATCATCTCATTTCTACAGCTGAGTAAACTGGAGCAATGTGAAATATATCATCATCATCATCATCATCATTTTACGTCCGCTTTTCCCTGCTTGCAAGGTGGGACGGGAACTGATTTTGGCTTGATTTCTACAGCTGGATGCCCTTCCTAACACCAACCTCATTTACAGTGAGTGCTGGGTGCTTTTTTTCCGTGGCGCCTACACGACCACTTTGCAGTGGAATGATAAGGACCCCAGTCCCTATCATCTCATTTCTACAGCTGAGTAAACTGGAGCAATGTGAAATAAAGTGTCTTGCTCAAGGAAACAACACATCACCCGGTCTGAGAATTGAACTCACAACCTTTTGATTGCAAGGCCAATGCTCTAACCACTAAGCCGTGTGCCTCTATATATATATATAATATATATATATATATATATATATATATATATATATATATATATATCATCATCATCATCATCACCGTTTTACGTCCGTTCTTCCACGCTAGCATGGGTTAGACGGGTTGTCCTGTTGTGGGCAGTGTCTGGTCGGCTGACCATGCCTTGCTCATACAGGAACTGATCTGGCTTGATTTCTACAGCTGGATGCCCTTCCTAACACCAACCTCATTTACAGTGAGTGCTGGGTGCTTTTTCGTGGCGCCTACACGTCCACTTTACAGTGTGGGCTGGGTGCTTTTTTGCCGTGGCACCTCCACGACCACCTTGCGGTGGGGGGGGGGGGGCATATTGTTTATATGCTTCAGCATGTACCCATGGGAGGTCGGGTACCCTGTATTACTGCGTGACGCCAGAAGTCACGGTCGTGTGTCATTGACTTTGAGAGGTGTAGTTGGGTAAGGTCGGCTTTTATCACCTCATCCCAAGTCATCTTGGGTCTCCCCACTCCGCGGTTTCCATCAACTTCTAGTGCTCTGCACCTTTTTATGCAGCTGTCATCCTTCATACGCATCACATGTCCATACCAGCGTAACCGCCTCTCCTGCACGCAGCATTTGATTCCTCTTATGCTCAGTCTCTCTCTCAATTTATTTATGCTTTGTCGTTCACGTATATTACTGTTACACATCCATCGGAGCATGCAGGCTTCGTTTCTCTCTAATCTACGTAAGTCTTCCACCTTCAGCGCCCAGGTCTCACTACCATGCAACATCGCTGTTCGGATACACGCATCATACAGTCTGCCTTTCATTCTGAGGGAGAAGCCTTTTGCAGCTAGCAGTGGTAGTAGTTCCCTAAACTTCTTCCATCCCGTTCTTACCCTAGTTATTGTACTTTCTGAGCACCCACCTCCGTTGCTAATTCGGTCACCTAGGTAGCAGAAGCTGTCTACTGTTTCTACAGGGCCCTCCCAGAGATTGGTGGTACTTGTTTCCTGTGGCTGTTTGCTTGCTGTTTCAGCACAGCTGCTGCATGTGAATCCTACATTCTTAATTAAGCTTCCTGAGATCCCGCTACATCTCTTGTGTACCCATTGTTTGCATTTGGGGCAAAGAATGGAGTTCCTACCTACACCTTTCCTACATACTGAGCAAGGCCATATATATATATGTGAGAACAGACCTCAGATCATTGAAGCTCACGGCGGAGATGACGAGGGACCGTGACGAGTGGAGAGATGCTGTGCTGAATAAGACCCGTCCCACCCTTGCAAGCAGGGAAAAGCGGACGTAAAATGATGATGATATATATATATATATTGTTATACTTTGGGAGGGTCAACGCACCAGTTGCTTTCACTTCAATTTATTACAATAAATTTATAAATTTTGGAATTTATAAATTTCCGGTTGGTTGGTTGGTTCCACAACCAGATGGTTCTTTATATATTGTCAAAGTTCAGTTCAGTGACTGGGGGTTCTTTTCTCAAAGAAAAGAACCCCCAGTCACTGAAGAGGTCACATAATGTGTGACGAAAGAACTTTGACAATATATAAACAACCATCTAGTTGTGGAACCAACCAACCGGAAATTTATAAATTCCTAAATTTATAAATTTATTATAATAAATTGAAGTGAAAGCAACTGGTGCGTGTGTTTCTTGTTGGCAACATGACCCTCCCAAAGTATAACAATATCAGTTTCAACACACGTTTTCAGATAAAGAATCTTGCTAAACAAATTCAGAAACGATATATATATATATATATATATATATATATATATATATATATATATATATATATATATATATATATATATATGTGTATATATATATATATGTATATATATATATATATGTGTATATATATATATGTATATATATATATATATATATATATATATATATATATATATATATGCGCATATGCAAACACATTGAAAAAGTGGTGAATGCTAAAGTAAAGAATAATCGTATATTTTTATTATGTTACTGAGAATACTCTGTTGAAACTCTGGGTTTTACTGATTTCTTCTGATCATGCTACTGGAATTTTTTAAATTGAGTAATACCAGAACATATTCTCAGTAATATCTACTAATATAACAGCCATGTGTATTTGTCCATAACACAGTAGAGATTACTGGGGAAGGAAGGGATGATGATGTCGACTGAGGAAGGAAGGGTGATAACGTCGACTGAGGAAGGAAGGGGTGATTATGTCGACTGAGGAAGGAGGGGGTGAGAAACTATAGAAGTCCAGCGTTCTAAGATTCGTCACAGCTGTGTGTTTGTATCACTTGTGTGAGTGAGCATGAAGGAACCAACACACTAACCAACAAACAAACATCTCTTTTTTCATATTATGTATAGATATTACAATTAGACATAATTTTTGATGGCACAGGGTGAGCTAGTAATATAATTATATATATATATATTTATTAAAATAACAGATTAAAGTTTAAGCAAAGAATCGCTGCTTTCACCCATAACAGGATCTTCTGAAACTAAAAAAATCAATCTGTGAACGCAGAAGTAAATATTTCGAAAAACATTGCAACCGAAGGAAGACAGGAAGATGATACTTTGGTTCGTGGAGACGTTCCTGGAAAAGAATGGAAAAAACGAAGATAATACATCATTGTGGATTGGCAGTATTGGTAGAGGGTCGGACACCATGCTTTCCAGCATAGTTACGTCCCTTTACGATCTGAGTTCAAATCCCGCCGAGGTTGACTTGCCTTTCATCCTTACGGGGTCGATAAAATAAAGTACCAGTAATGCACTGGGTAATTGCTGGCCTTGTGCCTAAAGTAGAAACAATTATTTGGAGCAGCGATTCTTTGCTTAAACTTTATTTTAATAAATATTTGATATATATTTATCCTTATCGAGCCCTCTTTGGATTTTAGTCTTCAAATTTATTATTATTACTATATATATATATGTATAATAGAGAGAGATAGTCTGCCATGATTAGTGGGAGAGCACTGATCATGGCAGTACTCAATGCATGAGGTGATGCAGAGTGGGTAGAGGGATAGGTAAATTCCTGACTGCAACGCCAAGCAGTTTCAGCTTGCATGGTCAGTAAGCCTTTTCATGGGTGTAGTAATATTTGCTACAAATATTGCTACACCCTTAAAAAAAATTTCTGAACACACAAGCTGAAACTGCTTGGCGCTGCAGTCAGGAATTTACTTATCTCTCTCTATATATATATGTGTGTGTGTGTATATATATATATATATATATATATACATATATATATATATATATGTATATATATATATATGACAGCAAAGTTAAATGTGTATTTTAATCATTAAATATATTGTAAATATTGTAAAATATTTGTATGTGTGTGTGCTGTATATATATATATATATTACACACACACACACACACACATACAAATATTTTACAATATCTATATATATGAAACTGAGGATGTCTGTCTGTGTGTGCGTGAGTTTGAATCCCTAAAACTCGAGAAACACCCAACCGACTCTTTTCAAACTTTACACATGTAATACTTATGTTTGAGGGAGTGTTCTGAGCAAAAAAATTCAAATTTTTAATGCCCTAGGGACCGCATTAGGCGATTTAGCGATCTCTCTCTATAATTCATAGTCTTTCTCTTTTTAGATACATACATATAACGTCGCGCCCTTATAATATCTGTCTGTATGTCTGACTGTCTGCATTGCGTCACTCCCCTGAGGATGTCTGTCTGCGTGTGTATCTGTGAGTTTGAATCCCCAAAACTCGAGAACTACCCAACCGATTCTTTTCAAACTTTACATGTGTATTACTTATGTTTCAGGGAGTGTTATGCACGATATAATTAATTAATAATTATTAATAATGGTATATCGCGCAATGGCCATACTTGATAACGAGGGGGCAGCCATCATATATGTATATATATATATATATATATATATATATTATGGAATACTGTTGGCTTCTTGCTACAATACTTTCTATACCTTTCATTTATATATATGTGTGTGTGTGTGTGTGTGTGTGTGTGTGTCTTTCTGTGTATGAGTGTATATGGTTGATGCGATTATATATATGTGTATGAGTGTATATGGCTGTACATATAGATGCCTGCATGTGGTTTTATTTACGCGTCTATATATTTATATTTGTATGTATGTATATATATATTTTCCGTTATAAGATGTTATTTTAACTCACCCTCACTTCCACTGTTAATAGATATCAATTTTAAAATTTATATCCAAAACAATTATTTTATGTAATGAACGGCCTGGACGTTTCTGTAAAAATCGTCAAGTTTCTTGAAACATTTGGTAATGGAATAACTATATAGGGCCAGCATTAGGTGAAAAACTGCGTTTTTTAAGCTTTTTAAGGTTTTTTTGAGGCGTTACGTCAGACCGATTTCCTTGAAATTGTAACTATATATTAATCAGTCTCTTCTTCATACCGTGAGCAAAGAAAATCTAACTTTTATTAATGGCCTAGGGCCCACATTAGGTGAAAAACTTCATTTTTTCAGCTTCTTAGGGCTTTTTGGAGGCGTTACGTCTAGCCGATTTTCCCGAAATTTCAAGGCATATTATGCACATAAAAAAATTCATTTTCTTGATCCCCTAGGGCCCGCATTAGGTGAAAACCTGCATCTTAAAGATTATCCAGCCATCAGAGTATTCTGTTTATTTTCTTTACATATTGTCCTGGCATGCAGTTTCTCCACGATTAGATCTGTTGGCGGCCCGCGTTCCAAAATACCTTATCCCATGCAACGCCGGGTACCATTGCTAGTTTACAATATATTTAAAGATTTTTTTTTTCCTTTTACGTCCGCTTTTTCCCTGCTTGCAAGGGTGAGACTTGTCCTGTTGTGGGCAGTGTCTGGTTGGCTGGCCTTCTCTTGCTCATACAGGAACTGATTCTGGCTTGATTTCTACAGCTGGATGCCCTTCCTAACACCAACCTCATTTACAGTGAGTGCTGGGTGCTTTTTTGCCGTGGCACCTCGTCGACCACTTTGCAGTGGAATGATAGGGACCCCAGTCCTATCATCTCATTTCTACAGCTGAGTAAAATGGAGCAATGTGAAATGAAGTGTCTTGCTCAAAGAAATAACACATCACCCGATCCGAGAATTGAACTCACAGCCTTTTGATTGGAAGCCCAATGCTCTAACCACTAAGCCATGTGCCTTCATAAAATACACATTTAACTCTGCTGTCATAGCATTGAGTACTACTATTACTTATATATCTATCCAATTGGTATGCCCTGTGTTTCTGTGTGCATGTGTGTTTGTCTGTGCATGTGTGTTTGTCTGTGCATGTATGTATGTGTGTGTGTACATATATGTCTGCATGTGCCTATGGATGTGTGTGTATATATATATATGTGTGTTTGTGTGTAAGTTTCATCTTCTGGATCATCAGGCTGCAGTAATTTTGTAGTGATCTATTTATAGGAAACAGATATTTCTTTGAAGAATGCATTGAGTCATAATTTAACTGAGGGGAACTAATTTTTTGCATTATTCTCTAGCCTAGTGGTGTGGCTACACTTTCTTTGTTTTATTAGTGGGTTGATGTGACTATGTCCACGGGTAAGAAGTGGTTAGGTGAGGATTACATAGATAGTCTGACATGGGGATAGAGACACCAAACGACACAGAAAGTATGGCAGAACATTTAAATGAAATTCAGAGAAAACACTTTCTGTATATAAATCATAAAACATATGTTTTTGACTACTAATTATCAGGATAATTAATTTTTCTTTGACGATCTCTTTATTTGTGTTCAAAGACAGATGTGCAAATATGGGTGTGAATGTGTAGATGTGTGTGTGGGGTGGGGGGCGTGGAGGGTGTTACTGTCTGGTTGACTGTGGTATATATATATATATGTGTGTGTGTGTGTGTGTGTGTGATTATGGACCCGTTTGTGCACAGTGTGTATACTTGTGTGTTCATGTGTGTGTACATGTGAGTGTCCAATGTGTCTACACATATATGTAGATGTATGGGTGTTCATGTATGTGTACATGCGTGTGTACATATGTGACAATGTGCGTGTGTGTACTAGTGTGTACATATATGGGTACATGTATGTGTGTACCCTGTGTGTACACAGTGTATGTACATGTGTTAATGTGTGTCCATATGTATGTGTATTCATATGTTGTTGTGTGTAAATATTCATCTTTGTGTATTTTTTATTGCTCTAGAGGTTGTCTGGTATATTTCTGTAGTAGTTTTATGTTTATGGCTTCAAGACAAGTCATGTGTTTTAGTTTAAATATAACTCACAGATATTGATGGACAATGGGTGGAGAATGGGGGGATATACAGGTACCTTAGAGGTAGAGATGTCAGTAGTAATAGAGACACATAGAGAAGGTCATATTAATAAACTGATCATGTGCAAACAGACACACACACACATGAACATGCACAGATACACACACACATATATATATATATATTTATATTTATGGTTGAATGAAGACATTTATAGAAATTATGACAGAGATGTATGGGTATTTATAAATATATATATATACATATATATATATATATATATATATATATATATATATATATATATATATATATATATATATATATATATATCTATATATACATATGTATGTACATATACATATATATATACATATATACATACACATATGTATGTACATATATATATATATATGTGTATACATATGTATGTACATATACGTATATGTATACATATGTATGTACATATATGTATATGTATATATACATAAACATATGTATGTACATATATGTGTATATATATATATATATATATATATATATATATATATATATATATATTATAGAAGGAGCTTCTATAGGACTAGTACTGTTTCATTCAGATGAAATCTTCAGGAAGCTCCTGAAGATTTCATCTGAATGAAACAGTACTAGTCCTGTAGAAGCTCCTTCTATAAAATAAATTTTTTTTACTCTGCCATGTATTGAGTACCTTACTTACTGTGGTTATCCCCGACTCAACCCGGGACCTACGTATATATATATATATATTGTTATACTTTGGGAGGGTCATGTTGCCAATAAGAAACACACGCACCAGTTGCTTTCACTTCAATTTATTATAAATTTCTGGTTGGTTGGTTCCACAACCAGACGATTGTTCGTATATTGTCAAAGTTCTTTCGTCACACATTCTGTGACCTCTTCAGTGACTGGTGATTCTTTTCTTTGTTTTTGTGCCTCTCCTTTGTTCCTTGTTTGATGGCGTAGGACAGAACAAAGGAAAGGCACAAAAACAAAGAAAAGAATCCCCAGTCACTGAAGAGGTCACAGAATGTGTGACGAAAGAACTTTGACAATATATAAACAATCATCTGGTTGTGGAACCAACCAACCAACCAGAAATTTATAAATTCCTAAATTTATAAATTTATTATAATAAATATAAATATAAATATATAATAAATATAAAAACTGGTGCGTGTGTTTCTTATTGGCAACATGACCCTCCCAAAGTATAACAATATCGGTTTCAACACACGTTTTCAGATAAAGAATCTTGCTAAACAAATTCAGAAACGAAATATATATATATATATATATATATATACACACATAAACATGTGCATGTACATATATGTATATATATAATTGTTTCTACTGTATATATATATATAATGTATGTACATTTGTGTGTGTATGTATATCATCATTATCATCTGATATATATATATATTAAAGAGTTAAACAAGATTCAATGAGTACATCAAAGAATGAGTTTTACAGTAGATTGGAAGCACTCTACAGAAAATAATTTTCCAGAGTTATTAATATTAAAATACAAATATTACTAAAATAGATGTTCTTTTGATCAATTAAATTTTATTATACATATTTCAGAGGTACTGTTGTACCTCTGAAATATGTATAATAAAATTTAATTGATCAAAAGAACATCTATTTTATTAATTTTTTTTTTAATATATATATATATATATATATATTGTCCCCTTTATTTACGTGTCCCAACGACTTTTTTTAGCCGTTGTTCGCACCAACCTGAGGTATATGGTCTTTAAAGTGATGAAATGCCTAGGACGGTTGGAGGGTCACTGATGAAGGACTTACCTTTTCATATGTAACCCATTTGCAACGCCGCAGCTCCATTATTATCATATATATATATATATATATATATATATATATATATATATATGTATATATATATATACGTCATCATCATCATTTAATGTCTATTTTCTATGCTTTCATGAGAAAGACAAGTTGTCATGAGACAAGTCAAGTCAAGTGAGCATGTCTTGCTCATACTCTCTGTGTGTATGTATATATATATGTGTGTGTGTTTGGATGTGTGTGCCTATCTCTCTCTCTCTCTCTCTCTCTCTATATATATATATATATATATATATATATATATATATATATATATATAGAGAGAGAGAGAGAGAGATTGTTTCTACAGGACTAGAACTGTTTCATTTGAAAGAACTCATCAGGGATGTAAAAACAATGATATATGTATATATATACATATATCATTCGCTTTTACATTGACTTTTCCATGCTAGCATAGGTTGGACAGGGCATTTTGTGTCAACGTTTTACAAGCAGATGCTCTTCCTGACACTAACTCTAAATATGTTAGTTCATTATTAAAGTTTAAGGTGTTCTGAATACTAAAGAGGATTGTTTTCTTTTTTGATAAGCACACTAAGCAAAATTCTGATGCTGGTTTATAGGATTTAGCCTAATTAATAATGTTCTAAGAAGGGGCATTTTGAATTTTTGAACATTTAATAATTTGCTAGCTGATCTTATATTAATATTTCTGATGGCATGTAGGTGTTGGCTTAAGCATAGTTTAAGTTTGTTGGAAGTTAATCCAGCGTAGTTGTTTTTATAGGTGTTAGAGAAGTTTCTTCTGATTGTTGTGAAAGTTGCATGATCTGGTTGTAGAGTTTGTATGATATCTGTTTAATTTTTTTTTTTTTTGTGGTTTATTTTTAAGAGGGATTGGGCTACGTTTAGTGGGGTATATAAACTTTGGGCATGTTTCTTTTTTTTTTTCCATGATGGGATTGTGGTAGAGTGTTTTTTAACCAGTTTTAGAAGGATTTAGTTACAGGGGTTGTTATTTGTAAGTTAAATAGAGTTGAGAATGTATCTGAGAACTTCATGTTTTTGATTTCGTGTTATTGCTTTTAATATAGTGTATTTAACCCTTTAGCATTTATATTACTCTATATTTACTATTGTATTTTCATTGTGAAAGCTTTATCTTATATAATTATCTCACATAATATCGAATCTATGAGATTTTGATGTTATTTATTTTGAGAACAATATCTTAACGTCAGTATGAGTGGCCAGTTACGCCAGTTTGAACAAACAGAGGTGAGAGATTATGGTTGGATATGGCCGGTTTAAATGCTAAAGGGTTAATGTATAAAACTGCTATATTTTAAAGTATTATTTTCAGTTCAGGTATTTTCATTAATGCAAACAGATGTAAAACAGTAGTAGTAGTAGTGATGGTTGAGGTTTTGGTGGTGGTGACGGTAGTAGTAGTAGTAGTAGTAGTAGTAGTAGTAGTGACAATGGTGGTGGATGAGAAGTAGGATGAGAATGATGATGATGTATTTTCTCTTTTTTTTTCTCTCACAGGAAACCGCCCCTAGTGTAATCAATTGGCAAGATTATGAAGGGAGAACAGCTTTACATTTAGCTGTAGCAGACGGCAATGAAGCAGTGGTCAAAGTGTTGGTAAGTGATTTAATTTTAGTTTTCACTTTATTAAATAATACCTTAGGACAGAAGAATGTCAGGAAGTGATTTTGGCAGCATACTGACGTAGACATTTCATTACAATATAATGTTTAATCATATTTTATTACAATTTCACACAATCTTCTTTTAGTTGCATAAAATATAGGTGCTGGTATGACTGTGTGGTTTAAGAAGTTGAAGTTCATTTCACAACCATGTGGCTCTGGGTTCTATCTCACTGATGATGATGTGTGGCACCATGGTCAAGTGTCTGCTACGATAGTCTTGGGTTGACCATTGCCTTGAGAGTGAAATTTAGTAGACCACTCTAAATGAATGATGGTAATTTGGTGTGCTACTCTGAGCCAGTAATTATACTTTTACACCGTTGCTCAAACTGCTACAATTAACAGACAAATCTTATTTTAAGTTGACTCAACTGGCTTTAGAGGGATCAATATACTAAATGAAATAGTCTTGAATATAACATACTAAGAAAGAAGATGGGATGATCATAGTTTAGATGCCGATTGAATCATGAAATTTTCAACATCTGTTACTTGTTAAAGAAGCAAGATGTCTAACCCTGCACAAGGACGAAATCTAAAAGTGATGGTTATGCATAAAACAAACTTGTAAACATCTATGAACTCTAAATTGTTTATGATATAATGCTCACACAAATATCCTCAAACGATACTATTAGCATTAGACATTCTGCTAAAAATGCATGAGCTAAAATGCATGCTAAAAATGATGAGCAGGGCAGATTAGCAACTGCTGCACTCTGAATAAATCCACATTGCCCATCTCTGTTGTGGCCAACACCAGATTCTAAAAGCATACAGAAACAGTAGAAAGAGTACAATATATCTACATTGCCAGGCTGTTAACTACTGCATGTCAGTGTGATGTATGGTCCTTAGTTAGGCAGAGATAGGGTATATTTAGGACAACAGGTCCATATGTCACACTCATTCATAGCTGGAATACTTTTGGCCATAGGACTGCTCAAACAAAATTGACAGGGAACTAAATAACAACATGTTTATGTTGTAGTTGAATTCTATGTTAGTCTTGATGGAGCAGATATCTGTTCAAAGATATTCCACATATTCCAGCCATGACCATATTGTCCTTTTCTCCAGGCATTGTTCACCTAAGACTACACTGACTAATGTGTTCATCATTTATAAGATGTTAAAGTGTAATATAAGTGAGATTTGGCTGTTATTTCTAACTGGTCGAATTTCTCTCTGGAAATGAACGGCCAGCGGTATGCTGCCTGCATGGAAGTGAAATATGTGCAGTAAATGCAGAGGATCTGCTGAGGTTGGGAAGAAATGAAGTGAGCATGCTTCGATGGATATATGATGTTAATACATATGAACAGCAATGCATGGATGGGCTGTGAGAAAAACAGGTATAAGAGATATCAAATGTAATGTGCAGGAGAGAAGACTGCACTGGTATGGACACTTGATGACTATGGATGATGATTTTTCAGTGAAGAAATGTTAGGAGTTCCCAGTGGAAGGAAATTGCAGTAGAGGAAGTTTAAGAAAGACCTGAGAAGAAGTGGTGAAAGTGGATCTCAAAATTCTGACCCTATCAGAGGAGATAATAAAATAATGCAGTAGGTGGAGGTAAGCTGTGCTGGAATAGATCCATCCATACCTTGCAAGCATGGAAAAGCAGATGTAAAAAGATGATGATGATGATGATGATGATGATGTAGAGGCTCTCCCATTGACTTATCAACTTATTTATTGTGAAGCATGCTGAATCATATGATGTTAGTGTCTCAGTAAGAGATATAGTACTATGGTCATGGCATCATGTGAACTACCAACTCTTCTGTTATTTCTTCTCCATCTTATCAACCTGCTGGTCAGCTGCAACTTCACAATCTTTTAGAAACTACTAATTTATAAATTGGCAAATTAGATATAAATCTTACACTGAAGTTTGTGTTTAGCTATTAGCTAACCCTCCTACCTCATCATCTTAACAAATTTCCATTCAGAAAAAAAATCAATTTAATCGAATTTACCATAGTAATCATGTAGATATTAAAGACTATGTAATGTGAAATTAGCTACTATTTAAGTATCAGTGAAAGTAATTGAAGGCTAGTGTGATGTCGAACATAGTTGTGATTCACAAATAATAGTGGAGCAATTTAGATAAAGTAGGTATAGGAGGTTTTATTGTAGTTGAAGCTATTCATATTTTAATTTAACGGAAGTTTGATCACCAAAGTTTTGAAGGGCTTTATCTTCTCATTCGGGTCATTGTTATTTTCCGATTAAAATCAGAAGAGATTTATTAATATGTTAGGTACTTTGGGAAATGGTTTTGACACCCGCTCCACTCTTTTTGATTATGTGTAAGATGGATGATTCTACAAATTTAACATTTCAATTCAGGCAAATTTGTATGCTGCAAGTGTTTAACAAGGAAGGTGACTCCTTGCAGTCCACTGCTCATGTGAAATGAAATTACATGAGAACACAGACTAGAATCATTATTATTGATTTTTACATTAAATCCAACTTAGAGTTAGTGCCTTCAACACACGTTTTTTTTTTTTTATTACTATAGTCTAAGTTGGGCATATGAGACCTTGGAGACAGAAAGAAGTGAAGAGTGTCACCTGGGAGATGCTGTTAGATTTTATTTTGTAGCACTCTCTAGACAGGGAAGTAGTTAGAGTTACTTCCCGTCAAAAGTCTAGAACCCTCTTTTGCAACTTCCGGAAAGAGCTTATAAATAGCGGCAACACAGCCAGCTCTTTCTCTCTTTGGCGCCTTTCCTTCAAACCGACAACACTGAAGATGAACATGTTAATCACGGGCTTTGGACTATACCTAAATATGTACGAGGATATTTGTGTACAGCAATTATAACGGAGTTACAATAAAATGAAGACTTGTATTCGATATGGTGTTTTGTAAATATATCTTATCCTTTTCTGTATAAAATTTAGTAGTTAGATTCCGGTGATATTTAATCAAGTAAATAATCCTGGGTCTGGCAATTCACTAAAATTTGAAAAATTTGGAACTCACTCGATGATTCTAAATTATTTTTAATGATTTATTTGAGAAGAAGGAGCTGTACCAGTGTTATTTTCTGGCCATTTGATGTGCTCACCTTGAAGAGCTGCTATTTGATGGCTGCAGTAAAAAAAAAGCCGTGTGCAGGGAGGGAATTCTAGAGGGTTGACATTCTGGGGAGGAAGGACTGGGTATAGGGGTTTATGCTGGGTGGGGTAGACAAAATATGGTTGATGAGAGGAGAGACAAGTGAGTCAGATCTACTTGAATAGACATGGCAGCAAATCAGTCTGTTCTGAAGAGCAAAAACTAGTGAGAAAAGATAGTGAGGATTTTACATATCTGTGGGTCAAAGGCGTGTGTGATTTACAAAGCTAGTATGGTATGATGGGACCGGTGGGGGGGGGGGGGATAAAGAGAGTTATACAGGCTAATCCTCCTGTTTACCATCCTAGCCTTA
Organism: Eledone cirrhosa; assembly: GCA_964016885.1. Lineage (NCBI taxonomy): Eukaryota > Metazoa > Mollusca > Cephalopoda > Octopoda > Eledonidae > Eledone > Eledone cirrhosa. The sequence continues at coordinate 219,621,711 of OZ024740.1, forward strand.
TTTCTCCCACTCCCAAAATACCTCCCCTACTCACCAAATTCCCCCCACCCCAGCATCAGCCATATTGTGCTCCGCCTCCCACGCTACCTCATTCCCAATTTCTTTCCCTAAACAACCCATGTCAGCATGGAAGAAGGATATGACCCCACCCCCTACTCCCACCCACATACCTTATTCACACCCTTGTCTAACCCATGCCAACATGGAAAGTCAAATACAACTCACTTTCTCCAAAGCCACACCCTATGACCCAATGCTTCCTCTCCTGTGGTGGTATGACTCCCCCCCCCCACCCCTCATTATTTCCTATCAATACCTCCCCCAGGAATGGTGTCACAATAAAAACTCATCCAGCCCACTCTGTAAAGTAGTAATGCTGGTGCCAGGAAGAAAAGCACCTAGTCCACACTGTAAGGTGCTAGCTAGTGTTGGTGCCATTACAAAAGCAGCCTGTCTACTCTGTAAGGCAGCAGTACCAGAGTCATGATAAACGTCCCCAGCATGTGCTGTAAAGTGGTAGGCCTTAGGAAGAACATCCAGCCATAAAACCCAAGCCCAAAATGGAACGTACAAGCAAAACATGGTAACATGACTAGTCTAGCCTCAAAGTGTGACAACCTTTCTAACTCATGCAAGCATGGAAAATAGACGACAACAACGATGATTATGGCAACGACAAGGGTGAGTGTATGTTTGTGTGACATAAAAAATTCATACATGTTTCAGATGAGGATCATTCATTTGAAAAGGTATCAGAGGAAAGGTTGTTGGGAGTTGTCTGTTAACCCTTTAGCATTCAAACCAGCCATATCTGGTCAGAATTCTCTCACCTCTTTCTGTTCAAACCGGCTATAACCAGCTGCTCACACTAATGTTAAAGTATTGTTCTCAAAATAAATAATATCAAACTCTCATAGATTCGATATTATGTGAGATAATTATGTGAGGTAAAGCCTTTACCATGAAAATATGATAGTAAATCTTGCCAACAACCCTGAGCACCTTTTCCATTTCCATGTGTATAACACACGTGGACATATCCACAAAGTCAGAAAACAGCAGTTCCCATGACTTTCGGAAACATTTTTTCACGCTCAGAGTTGCTGAAGCATGGAACAAACTGCCTGCATCAGTTGTTAGCTGCTGAGACACTGCACCCTTTAAAACCTCCATGCTTCCCGAGATTCGCCAACACTACACCTAATGTTCCCCCTCCATACACATGCACACATGTGTATATCATGACTCATACACTATTCACTTTCCTGACATTTGTATATTATTCTATGTACTATATATGCACCTTTGACGAGTTGTGGTGCACCTGAGCACTTTACACAATAATTTCATTATTATTATTATTATTATAAATATAGAGTAATGTAAATGCTAAAGGTTAAACTAAAATAAACTTAAAATCCTTATCAGTTATAAACATGTAGCGCCGTTATAAACATTTACATTGATAGTCTTTGAATAGTTGAGTTTCTTTACCATTCATGTCTGTTAGTGATGGCTGAGGTGGTAAATTAGCAGAATCATTAGGGGAGCAGATAGAATACTTTGTTGTATTCCTTTTGACTCTTGGAGCTTTGAGTTCAAATTCTGCTGAAGCCAAATTTGCCTTTCATCCTTTCAAGGTCGATAAATGAAATACCAGTCAAGTACTAGGGTCAATTTCTTCACTGTCTCTAGCTCTCTCTCTCTCTCTCTCTCTCTCTCTCTCTCTCTCTCTCTCTCTCTCTCTCTCTCTCTCTCTCTCTCTCTCTCTATCCTTTTCCTTTTCCATCTCTCCCCCATCTCTCTTTCCTTCCACCCCTCTCTTTTTTCTTTCCTTCCCCATCTCTCTCTCTCTCTCTCTCTCTCCTCCTTCCCACTCTCTCAACCAGCTATGTGAAGTGGCTAAGAAAGGAGTATTCACATCATGACTCCAACAATTCTTCACCCCAGCATTGTGAACACAAAAAGAAAGAAAGAAAGAATGATAGGTGACAAAATAATTTCAGTTTTAATTTTCATTTAAATTCTTCAATCTGATAAGAATGATGATAGATGATAAATCTTACACATAAGTATTATATTTCATTCTTGATATCTTTATATAATCTTTTATTTTTGTTCTAAGAAATGTATGAAGTGACAGCTTAAAGGAGGAAAAACATCATTTAGTAATTTATCATATATACTTGTGAATAAGTTTAACCTTTCTTGATGAAAATATAATGCGAACAACAATGTGAACTACTAGTGTCCCCCCTATCTACTGGACCTACTAAACCTCAATTTATAATATATGGTACACTGTTTGAGCAAGGTATAGTGCAGGATCACCCAGGACCACCCAGTTCCACACTTAAATATGGTTGGTGTTAGGAAGAGCATCCAGCTGTAAAAAAAAAAATGTTCAGCCAAAATACAGTTTGAGCAAGGTACAGCATGGCCAGACTTGCCTCATAGCATGGACAACCTATCTAACCTATGTAAGCATGGAAAAATATGACGTTAAACTGTGATGATGATGATGATTGTAAATGTTCATAGGGATATATATGAGTGGATATATGATATCCTCACTGCTACTGAGAAAGCTGTGACATGATCACAGCTTTTAAAAGAATTAATAGCGAGACTTTTGTATGTTTATTATACATAAACATATCATATATTCTTTCATATACACCCTTTTGATGAACTGTGCTATGTTAGTGCCACTTTTATTTGTAAATGTTGTATGTAAAATGGTGCAGTTTACCAGTATCACCTATATACAAGTAGACATGGTAGCTACTGGATATAGAAAGAAATTTGGTCCACTGATGTATTGCTTCATCTCTCTGCCTTTTCTGTCATTACTAAAGTGACATTTGCTTCTCAGAGTTGGCTGCTCTCATGTTATCTCTCTTCTGGAATTTCTGACTCATTTGTCCCTTCTCTTGTCGTCCCTTTTGCATCCACCACCACCCTCATGCCCCACACTAACCACTTTGCCTAGTCCACTTTTCTCGGAATGTTGTCACTCTTAAAATATCTTCCTCTCCATACTTTTCCTGCAGTCATTAACCTACAACTATTCAATAGAAATATTAATTGTGTTGGGCTCAACAGAACTCAAAAGCTCTGCAAAGGAAGCAGAAGACATGGCCCCTTTCCCCAGACCTAATCAATATATATATGAACTGCATGACAAAAAGCACCCAGTACTCGCTGTAAATGAGGTTGATGTTAGGAAGAGCATCCAGCTGTAGAAACCAAGCCGAAATCAGTTCTGTATGAGCAAGACATTGTCTCCTGATCTAGCATTGCCCACAACAGGACAACCTGTCTAACCCATGCTAGCGTGGAAAAATGGACGTAAATTCGTGATGATGATGATGATGATGATGCTTGATTAATTGGTTGAGATTCTACAACCCTTACTTTCATCAGCGGCTATGAGAGTGAGCAGGTTGTATTTATTGTAACACCAACACATAGAGACTGTTCTGTATCAGTCCCCCACCCCTGTAGTAGTGTGTTCTCCTAGATAGGTTGCCTTATAAAACCACATTTCTCTCGTTTAGTGGATGAAAGCCCTTTATACATTTTTGGAGTGTTTGACTTTCTAGAAGGGTTGCTTTCACAATGGTTAAAGAAAATGATGTTTCAGTCAATGATTAGATCAGACATGGGGGCAAAAGAGATGACTAGCAAGAGACTAGGGCAGGTGGCAGTTGTTCAGTGGAAGGGAACACTTTATGTTGCCTAGGGGTAACAGAGGAAGGAGATAAATAGAAGAAGCATAATCTGTTGGATGTGTTATGTTTTCCTGTATGCAAGATGAGAGAGAGAGTGTGTGTGCATGTGAAAGAGAGAAAGAGTGTGCGTGAGTGAGAGTGAGTGTTTGTGAGAGTGAGAGAGAGAGGAAAGGAGAGACAGAATAAGAGAGAGAGATAGAAAGAGAGTGTCTGTGTGTGAGAGAGAAAGAGAATGCGAGAGGGAGAGATAGAAAGCAGCTAGGTATTAAATGCATTTGTTGATGTATGCAGCATGGACGGTGGGGCTGTTGTGAACAGAACAGTTGATACAAAAGAAAGATGAATGCTGTGTGGAATGGCACTGCATACCACCCTAGGAAGGTATCTACAGAACTACAGCAAAGAAAGACCAAAGATTATGTGATGAGTTTTTATCTCAGAATATTGAGCAATGTCAAGCCTAGTACTTTATTGAGCTATGTCAAGCCTAGTTAGTACTTTAATGAGTGAATGTTTGGGAAATATAGGCGCTATAAGCATCTTTTTCTTTTTCAATTACCTTTGAAGACATCTATTTTAAATGACAGTAGCAGTTACAAAATAATCATGCTCACAACATTTTTCTTTAACTGTCACCAGTAAATATACACCACTTCCCTTATCTAACCCTTTAGCATTTAAACTGTCTGTATTCAGCCAGAATTCTCTCACCTCTTTCTGTTCAAACCGGTCATAATTGGCCACTCATACTTATGTTAAGGTATTGTTCTCAAAATAAATAATATCAAAATCTCATAGATTCAATATTATGTGAAAATACAATAGTAAATATAGAGTAATGTAAATGGTAAAGTGTAAAGTATCAAAAGATCAAAACAAAATTTGGGGTTAGGGGTTCTGCACGGAAGACCTATCCAAAATTTGTAAGCCTAGAAAGATCAATGTTAAAGCAATAAAGATGATGAGGTAAATGTAAGTTGATTGAAAATTGGTTTTCTTGTTTGTTTATTTCAAAATATATAAAAATAATTATAGCATGGAAGAGTTACTTTATCCATTAAAGAAATACATAAAAACTGTTATGTTGATTGCTGTAGAATGTCAGCCAGGAGAGGGATGTGCTTCACTGGGCTGTATTTGCCCAAGATACGCTACATAAGCAGTGCACCCACAACCGAGGAGGATCAAGGAAAAAATGAAGAATTATATCAGAAACCAAGTTGCAAAGAATGCAACAGAAATTTTGACACTACAAAATAACTGATAATTGAAAAATGAATATACTAGTTGTTTTTTGTTTTGTGTGTGCATGTGTGCATATGCGTATGTTTGTGTGCATGCATGTGTGTGTGAGTTTTGGAATAGCTAGAAGAACTCTTTCATAATATAATTGCTTCAGTTTCAACACATGGTCTCAAATCAAGTAACTTGCCAAACAAATACAATTCTGAAATAAAAATAGCTGTCAATATGTAACAAGCTACTTTGTAATATGTCAGTAGCTCTTCCATTCAGCTAGGTAAGACCTCTAATTATATGATTGTTAAACTTCATATTTGGTTTTTTTTACAACTATGTTCATTGATGTAGATTTACAGAAACACAATCACGTGTACATCAATATATATATATGTATATACTAACAAATCTATGCCTGTAGTTTCTAAGATCTGTGTATAATATATGGACACAGGTATGGCTGACTGGTTGAGAGGTTTACTTTATAACCATCATGTCCAAGGTTCAATATCACAGTGTGGCATCCAATTGTTTTATTCGGATATTTTTATTTTTTCTATGTATTTGTTAATTTTTGGAAGAGAGTAGTGGATTGGCAGAATTGGTAGAGCATCAAATAAAATGCCATAACAGTATTTGTTCTGGCTCTTTATATTCTCAGTTCAAATTCTGTTGAGGCCAACTTTACCTTTCATTCTGGAGTTGATAAAATAAAGTATTGGTCAAGTACTGGCGTTAATTTAATCAATTTTGCCCTTCCCTCAAATTTTCTGGTTTTAAAACTAAACCTTATTTAGTAACTGTGGTGTTAAATAAATAAAGGAGATTGCTGTGGTTCTTTGTTAAAAAGACTGTGAAACTACTTGAAAATAGGCCAATATAAGCCGACCTCACTATTTTATGTTTGAGAAATGAGCAAAAATTCAAACTTTATTTACATGAAATGTGAAATTGGTCAAAATTGTTAAAATATTGACCCTGAATATAAGCAGGCACCAATTTCTACCATTGATTTTTTGGTCACATATATTCAAGTATATTGGTAAATTTTCTTTTCTTAGACAGATAAAATGGACATAGCATGCCTGAATGGTTGAGGGGTTAATATTAAAGTAGTGTTTCCCAACCTTTTTTATGCCAGCACCCCTAAAAAATGTTTAATATGGTCTCACACTTCTTAAAAAAGTAATAATTTATTTTAGGATAAAGAAGACGAATTAATACTAAATTCGAGCGACAAATTTATATAATCTAATTTGTTAATAAAACAAAAATGAAACATATGGAACAGAAAAAATATTATAACAAATTAAAGCTTGAATAAATCCTAAAAATTAAATTATCATTGTTATGTTACACCCCTGGAATGTTACCGCGCATTCCCAGGGGGGTGCAAGCACCCCTAGTTGGGAAACCCTGTATTAAAGTCTTGAAATTCCAGGTACAATCTTGCCATGTGGCATCTCGGGCAAATGTCTTTACCATAGTCTCGGATCAACCCATGATTTGTGAGTGCAATTCTGTAGATGGAAACAGTGTAAAAAAGACCACCAGATGGATTGCATCTGTAATTCAAAAGACCAACATTATTACATATTGTGTCATACTGATTTGGCTTTGGAAGTTATGTTAACCCTTTAGCATTCAAACCAGCCATATCTGGCCAGAATTTTCTCACCCCCTTTCTGTTCAAACTGGCCTCCATACGTATGTTAAGGTATTGTTCTCAAAATAAATAATATCAAACTCTCATAGATTCGATATTATGTGAGATATTATTCGATATTATGTGAGGTAAATCCTTTACCATGAAAATATAATAGTAAATATAGAGCAATGTAAATGTTACAGGGTTAAAGCTACATGTACCTGTTGAATACTCAGCCACTTATGTGTAATTTAATGAGTCAGATGTGCAGTTCATTAAGCAGCTGAATGCTTATCATTGAAACATGAAGATCCACCAGGTTTTAATATAGATAAATTCCTGTAGTTTTTATCTTTATTGAGGGATAGGCTTTATGCAATTTTTGTTTCTCGTGAGCATATGTGTTTGTGTATATGTATTTGTATGTGTATATATCTGTTATGTATTTTTTGTGTGTATGTGTTTGCGTTCATATCTTTGTGTATTGTGTGTGTTGTACAGCTATGTGTATATGTAATTGTGTTTTTGAGTGCATGTGTTTGTGTATATGTGTCATCATCATCATCATTTAACTTCTGAAGTGTGTGTATTTGTATATGTATGTGTGTGTTTGTTTGCATGTTTATGTATTAGTATGTGTATATATCTATATGAGGATGCGTTTGTATATGTGGATATGTTTGTATTTTTTGTATGTATTTGTATGTGTGTGTGTGTTTGTTTATATATATGTATGTATATATATGTGTGTGTGTAAAAAATATCCACATATAATAAATAAACAATTAGATATACATCAATAGCTTTACCTTTCTTTTAGCTGTTTATCTACCTGAAATCAAACTATGACATTATTGATTCATATTATTGATCACCAATGTTTGTTTTCTCTCTTACCTATGATGTGACCAAGCACAAGTATTGGTCATCACATTTCTATAATATTCTATCTTATTTATTTCATTGGTTAGTAGTATGTTCCATTGAGTTGAGTTAACCTTTTCTTGATCATATTTCTAATAAATGAAACTGTCTATGATGTTTAAATGATATTGAAAATGATAAAGAATTTGAAGGAATTCAATAACATAACTAAGATTTTCATTATTTATCAGGTGCTTAGAACATAGCAAAGGTCCTTACATAAAAATATAATAATAATATAATAACAAAATTATTGTGTACACTGCTCAGGTGCACTACAACTCATCAAAGGTGCATGTATAGTTCATAGAATAATGTACAAATGTCAGGAAAGTGAAAAGTGTATGGAGTCATGATATACATGTGTGCGTGTGTATGGAGGGGAAATATCAGGTGTAATGTTGCGAATTTCTGGAAGCATGGAGGTTTTAAAGGATGCAGAGTCCATGCAGCTAACAACCGATGTAGGTAGTTTGTTCCATGCTTCAGCAACTCTGAACATGAAAAAATGTTTCCGAAAGTCATGGGATCTGTGCTGATTCTGACTTTGTAGCCATGCCCACGGGTGTTAGACATGGAATTCAAAAAGGTGCTCAGGGTTGTTGTTGGCAAGATGATTAATAACTTTGTGGGTGTTTACCAAGTCATTTGCCAGACATTGGAGTTTCAATGTATCCATGCCCAGGGAAGGAAGGTGTTCAGAGTATGGAAGTTTTGAGATAAATATAAACACTAACCCTTTCATTACCATATTTTTAATGAAAGACACTGTATATGATTTCCAAATAATACTGAAAATAATCATCTGGAGAGATTTAAAAATATGACTCCTTATTTATCTGGTGTTTGGAACATAACTTAAGAATTGTTCTTACATAAAATGATGAAAGGTTGATAGCAACCAAACTATGATGATATAGGATTGAGAGGTGCCTTTAAGTCCTGTTGAAGACATAACAACTTCTATAGTACCAAAATGCATCAAAAGTAAACTCTGTAAATATGCCACTATAAAATTCACTCAATGAACTTTTTAAAGTGGTAGTGCTGGTGGCACAATAAAAGACACCCAGTACACTCTGTAAAGTGGTAGTGCAGGTGCCACTATAAACTGCACCCAGAACAATTAGTAAAGTGATTGTGCTGGTGCCACAATAAAAAGCACCTCAAAACACTCTGTAAAGGGGTAGTGATTGTGCCACAATAAAATGTACCCAGAACACTCTGTAAAGTGGTAATGCTTATTCAACAATAAAAGACACCCAGTACACTCTGTAAAATGGTAATGCTAGAACCACTATAAAATGCACCCAGTCAACTCTGTAAAGTGGTAGTGCTGGTGCCATAACAAAATGCACCCAGTCAACTCTGTAAAGTGGTAGTGCTGGTACCACAATAAAATTCACCCACAACACTTCGTAAAGTGGTAGTACAAGGGCCAATATAAAATGAACCTAGGCACTCTGTAAAGTGATAGTGTTGGTGCTACAATACAATGCACCCAGTCAACTCTGCAAAGTGGTAGTACTGGTGACTTGATAAAATGCACCCAGTACACTCTATAAAATGGTTGACATTAGAAAGGGCATTAGACCATAGAAACTATGCCAAATATGGAATGTATTAGCCAAAAGTGTTTCTCCACTGTTGAGTTTCAAACCATGATATCCTGTCCTACAGATACCAGAATGGAAAACCCAGCATAAGATAATGATGACAATGATGATGATGATAAACACTTTAAAATATACAGATTTGTATGATAGAACCAGAAATGGTTTCAGGCAGTTCAGTATAAAAAGGGTTAATAATGAAAACACTCACCTTATTGAATTCATTCATCTTCCTTCAGCTGTTTCCTATTTCCTGATTAGTTTCCTCTATTTTTTTCCCCCATTTTCCACAGTAACTGTGAATTACCGTTTATATGTCATTTGGTTTCTATTCAATGATTCATTGATTTCTTTTGCTTTATGTGTGTGTGTGAGTGATTTGCAGTTCTTTCACTATCTCAATATAACATTTCTACCCTCTCCCTGCTGCTGGTACCTTTCAACCTCTACCATCATCATCATCAGTTCCATTTACATTTTTCTGTCCTCCTATCATACTGATATTGGTGAAGTCATTAATTACAATTGCTATTCCTAGCACATGTTTTTATGTTCTGTCCCCTAAAATGTATATGTATATATATATATATATGAAATAACTATATATCTATGTTTCTCTTGCTCTCTCTCTCTCTCTACTATATATATATATATATTCTCTCCCTTATATATATAGTGTTTAACAATAAATTAGTTAATTTATTCGGATTTTTTAGAGTCCCCTATCCTGAGCTCAGAACTCTCCTACATGATAAGAATCTCCCCAGAAGTAACTCCATTACAATATGGCAGACTGAATGTGTTGGTATGAAAACCAATGACATTTCAGTATCCGTGCAAAGCCTGTCGTGAAATTATATATATATATATATATATATATATATAATATATAAGAACAAAAGATGGTTAAAGGAGTTCCATGTATTTTATTATGCGCATTTCAATATATATATATCATCATCATCGATGATATATATATATATATATATATATATCATCATCATCATCATCATCATCATCGTTTAACGTCCATATTCCATGCTTGCATAGGTTTGGACAGGAGTTTTCCCACTTGAGGCAAGATTTGTTGACTTGCTCGTATAGGACTGTCTGGCGGGTTTCCTACAGCTGGATGCCCTTCCTAACACCAACCACATTTACAGTGTGGAACTGGGAGGTTTTTACCGTGTTACCTACACGGTCACATTACAGCGTGGATTGTGTGTTTTTTTGTCGTGACACCTACACGACCTCATTTGTTTCGGGCTGGATGTTGTGGTACCAACATAAAAACATTGAAGGGGTGGTGTGGATGGGGTGGGGGTAGTGGGGTGGGGTGTATTTTGTTAGAGGTGCCTACTGACTGTAGTAGGTTTCACTTTGTACTTAGGTAAGGCGGGTCTTCTCTATTACTGTGTAGCGCCAAAGCTCTCGGTCCAGTGACATTGTCTTGGAGAGGTGTAAGTGTGTGAGGTCGGAATTTATCAAGTCATCCCAGGTTTTTCTGGATCTGCCTACTCCGTGGCTACCGTCAATTTTATATATATATGGAGGCACATGGCTTAGTGGTTAGAGCATTGGCCTTGCAATCGAAAGGTTGTGAGTTCAATTCTCAGACAGGGTGATGTGTTGTTTCCTTGAGCAAGGCACTTTATTTCACATTGCTCCAGTTTACTCAGCTGTAGAAATGAGATGATAGGGACTGCGGTCCCTATCATTCCACTGCAAAGTAGTCGTGGAGGGGACACGGCAAAAAAGCACCCAGCACTCACTGTAAATGAGGTTGGTGTTAGGAAGGGCATCCAGCTGTAGAAATCAAGCCAGAATCAGTTCCTGTCCCACCCTTGCAAGCAGGGAAAAAGCGGACGTAAAATGATGATGATGATGATGATGATGATATATTGTTACACTTTGGAAGGGTCATTCTACCAATAAAAACACATGCACCTATTGGTTTTCACTACAATTTATATACTACTAAAACTCTGTGTGATTGCTTGCCTGCTTGTCTGTAATGTAATACAGCCAAAAGGGCGCATAATGGGAAAATACTTTTAAAGGAAGTTGACTCTGATAATGATGGTGTACTTGCCCTCACTGATACTGATAAGAAGGTAGCTTGGAAGTGTCACTACGAGAGACTAGATAGTCTGCCCCAAATCGATCCAATAGAGGGACCAGTGGTGCAAGTTAAAGGTAGTATAATAAGTAAGGCAATCAAAGATATGAAGACAGGCAAGGCAGCTGGGCCTTCGGAGATAGTTGCTGAGATGTTGAAAGCATCTGGAATGGTGGGACATACTATGGGCACCTGGATAGTAAACCAAGTAATACAGAATTACAAGGGTAAAGGAGATGCTCTAGATAGGGGAAACTATAGAGGCATTAAGTTAGTTGACCAGGTCATGAAGGTCACAGAAAGAGTTATAGCGCAACTAATCAGAGAGCGAATTGATCTAGATGAAATGCAGTTTGGGTTTGTGTCAGGTAAAAGTACCACAGAAGCTCTTTTCCTTGTACGACAACTACAGGAGAAGTACCTAGCTAAAAGTAAACCCCTCTATTTAGTTTTTGTTGACTTGGAGAAAGCCTTTGACAGAGTCCCCCCGCTCCATTATCTGGTGGGCTCTTAGAAAGCTAGGTGAATGGCTTGTGAGAGCTATACAAGCCATGTATAAAGAAACCGTTAACAATGAATATAGTGAAGAATTTAGCATAAAAGTTGGTGTTCATCAAGGCTCTGTTCTTAGCCCTCTCCTATTTATTATTACCCTTTAGGCTATAACAGAGGAGTTTCAGACCGGCTGCCCATGGGAACTTCTATACGCAGATGATCTAACTCTCATAATTGAATCTATGGCTGAACTAGAGAAGAAATTCCAAACATCGAAGCATGGCCTAGAATCAAAATGCCTTAAAGTTAACTTGTCTGAGACTAAAGTTCTAGTATGTAGGAAGGAAAATAGGGCACAGGAAATGACCATGCTCAGTGTGTAGGAAAGGAGTAGGCAGAAATTCCATTTTATGTCCCAAATGCAAACTATGGGTACATAAAAGATGTAGTGGGATCACAGGTAAGCTATCTAAGAACATATATTTTATATGTGGCCGATGATCAGGTGCAATAAGTAGCAAGTGCCCACAGGATACTAGCTCCTTCTATTACCCAGATGGTTCTATAGAAATAGTGGACACTTTCCCTTACCTGGGTGACAAAATCAGCAGTGGTGGAGGGTGCTCTGAAAGTACAGTAGCTAGAGTCAGAATGGGATGGAAAAAGTTCAGAGAGCTTATACCGCTGTTGGCCACAAAAGGTTTCTCTCTAAAAATGAAAGGCAGATTGTATGATGCCTGTATACGAACAGCAATGTGACATGGCAGTGAGACATTGCATGCAGAGGACCTGCGCAGAGTGAAAAGGAATGAAGCATGCATGCTCCGTTTGATGTGTAATAGTAATATACGTGAACGGCAAAACATAAATGAACTAAGTGAGAAATTAGGAATAAGAGGAATCAGATGCTGTTTACTCGAGAGAAGACTACGTTGGTATGGTCACGTGATGCACATGAAAGACGACAGCTGTATAAAAAAGTGCAGGGCGATCAAAATTGATGGTAGTTATGGAGTAGGTAGACCCAGAAAAACCTGGGACGATTTGATAAATTCCGACCTTACACACTACTCTCCAAGACAATGTCACTGGACCAAGATCTTTGACGCCACGCAGTAATACAGAAGACCCGTCTAACTGATGCTAGCGTGGAAGATAGACGTTAAACAATGATGATGATGATGATGATATATATATATATATATATATATAGTATTTACGTATCGAGAAAGAGAAAAAAAGGGGGGATAGGTGATACATATAGTTATTTGCCAAGTAGCGTATGCCAAAGGTGCTCGATACTAGTGCCGGCAGTATTGAATATTCAAAGTGTTAATATTTAGTGGGCTAGAGAGTTAGCAGAGCGTAAGCACGTGGGAAAGTAAAAAATCGGGGAATAGACCGTTAAAACATGTTTATTTAAAATATCACCTACGTACGTTTCGCCCAGTTGGGCTTCTCAAGGGCATAAATAATCACAAGTGTTCCTTATATTGCTCGGAAAGAGTTTTTGGGGTTAAATCCACATCAAGGTTCATTGCTCGCAAAAATATCTTGTTTTGATTTTGCAGCAGGTCAAGGGAGGTAACTCTGGCCGGTGTTAGGGCAGTCTTTCCCGGACAAATTTTTTTTTTTTTTTTTTTTTTTTTTTTGCCGCATCTGTTTGTCTGAGGCTGGGTCTGGTATGCAAGGATTGTTTCCTGGGTGTTATTTTGCAGCGCCTGCCCGCCGGGGTGTTAAGACTTGTTGCAGGGAGATCCAGTGTACTATTTCACTCTTCATCCTTAACCCATCTGAAGAAGGATATTTTTAAGCGATGTGTACAACTTATCGCTGTTTCAGCTCTGCTGTTGATGAGCTCGTGGGGTGCAGTTATGATGTGGTAGAGCTCCATGAGGCAAAGATCGCATTTCCTCTTGAAGTTGTACGGTGCAGCCCTGCCGACAATCTCCCAGTGCGTGGAGAAGCTGATGTTTAAGTCCTTTAGTGATGTGATGTAGTCCGCGAGCGAAGTGGAGTGCCTTAGTTTTCTATTTGTGAAAGAGTGGAGATGTGTTCGAAACCTAATTTTGAACGGGCCGGAGGTGGCCCATATATAATGTTTAACGCTATTGTGGCTAGTAATAGTGCATCTATATATAACCCTATCAGTCAAGCAGTATCCTCTAAGGGGGCAGCGTCCTCTGTCGCGGCAGTTGCAATTTCTGTTGCGGTTCCGTCTATTTCCCACAGTAAGGCTATCATTGTTGCTGCCTACGTTGTTACCTACGCTACCGCAGCTGTCGTTGGCACAATTACAACCCACAGCATGCGGGATGGTGCGATTGTTATTCCGCACGTCATGTTCTGCATGTTCCCCAGTCATTTCGCGGTCATTCTGGTTGCATCTGCGGATGCCGTTGCCAACACTATTGGATGCTGCCAGGGAGTTGTTAAGGCCGATATAGTTATTGTCAGGTGTAGGTGCGTCTGTGTCGAGGTGCTGTGTCTTGGTGATCTTACTGTGGTTCGTTGTTCCTATGATGTCTACTAGGTTAGGAGTAGTAGAGAAGGATATTTTTATATTGTTCCTATTAAGAATTTTTCTATACCTATGGTTGGGCGGGAAGTTCTTCTCTAAGGCTTCGAAGAACATCCGGGGTATGTCGGAGGCCACACTCCGAGAGTAGGGGGGGTGGGTGGAACCATAGGACGTTACGGTGGCGATTACGTGTCCTTGTACTTTTGCTACGGGTGGTTCCATCTAAGTGACCGCTCTTATGTGTGTTAATGCGCAGTCGCCCGTTCGGTGCCCCTTTCACTTTATGCTCGGGTGCACTCTTTCTACCTCTTCCATGTTTATGTACACGAAGATGTTGGTTGGAAGGCGTTGGTAGTAGGCCGTCGCCTTTGTTGGTTTTGTAATAGGGGAATAGTTTGAGTAATCTACAGTATTCACCGTCGCCAGGGGCGTGATCTTTGGTGCGGTTATCTATTCTATTATATCCGACTTCAACGAGGTCGCCGTGTGATCGGTTATAGGTATGGCTTACTATAACGTTAGTTTTATGAGGGGGGTGGTTTCTAGAGCTAGCGTTAGGGATGTAGGAAATTCCTCGGTTAAAGCCAGCGCTTATCAGGGCCCTATTGTAGTAATCAGCTGCTTGGTTGAAGATATCCTCATTGGCGGATAGCCTCGAGATTCTATGTGAGATACTATAGACTATGGAGTTGAGAGTCTGCTTAGGGTGGTTGGAGGCATAATTAATATAAGAGAGGCACTCTCCAGGCTTATGGTATGGCTTGTATAAGCCCGTACTCAACTCCAGGGTCACGTCCAGGAAGTTGACAACCCTGTGGTTGAGGTCCATAGTTATGGATAGGCCGTATGACTTAAAGAACCTGTGTATATGTTTGTTAAGGTTCTCTATCCTACGGGGGCTATGGTTCCTAACGGTAAACAGGGCGTCGTCCCTATATACACCTCTTTGTAGGGCCGGTATTTCTTCCCTAAGCTTATGTAGGAGGTATATCCCGACCAGGTCAGTTGCTTGCGCTGAGTCACTGGACCCCATCGTGACATCAAAGTTATCAGGACGGTTGGTTCTGGTCCAGTGGGAACCTTCGAACTGGATAATGGTTCTACGTGCCGCTAGAATTATGTCTATTTCTTTTTTAGTGAGGCTAGTGTTAGATCTAGCTAAGATAAGTGCCTTATTTAAGAGTATGGGGGAGATAGAGGCGTAGTAGCTATCTATATCAAACTGGATGAATTTCAGGGTGGCTTTATCCGGCAACTCGGTGAACCAATTTATGACCTGGTCGGTGTTGCCCCAGAGGCAGACCTTAGCCTTTCTATTAAGCTGGAGTAGTACTCTGTCGAGGATCACTTTACTAGTCTTACCTATATCTGATGTAGAGGGGCATATTAGTCTAATAGAGGGGCTTTCATTAAAGTCATATTTGTGATCCTTAAGAGAGAATTTAGGCGTCAGAGGGACGTACGGGTTAGTGTACTTTTCTTTTCTAAGCTGGTGACTATATCCTTCCCTACTCTATTTATGTCATTTAGGGTACTAGAGGGTGTCTTTTTGTAGTCTTTGTGTAGTTCCTTATAGATGAATTTTTTATACTCACTCGCGTCCATCTTGTACAGCTTTTTGGTTTTGTCGGAGGTGACGAAGAGGTGCGGGTCATTCTTGATCTTAGTTATTAGTGTATCAAGGGACGTTAAGAATGGATTGCTGCATTGGTGTTTCTTTCTGAGCTTAACGTTTTTGATCATTTTCAGCAGGTCCTCTTCAAAGGAGTCCAGTAAGGTGTTGTGCGGTGGGTTTCGGTATGTTTTGAAGCCATACTTCTCTTTGGGTTCAGGAAGGTTACGGGTGTTCTTATCTAGGTGGTAGGCCTTCCATCTGACTCTCCGTATAAACGAATTAGTAGCGTCTATAAGCAGTTTAAGGTAGGTTTTTCTGCTGGGTAAGGGGATACACTTGAGAGACATGGGTAACGGCTGGTTCTCCAACATAATGGCAAATAAGGTGAGATGCTCTACAAAAGGAGCACGGTAATATAGTATTTACGTATCGAGAAAGAGAAAAAAAGGGGGGATAGGTGATACATATAGTTATTTGCCAAGTAGCGTATGCCAAAGGTGCTCGATACTAGTGCCGGCAGTATTAAATATTCAAAGTGTTAATATTTAGTGGGCTAGAGAGTTAGCAGAGCGTAAGCACGTGGGAAAGTAAAAAATCCGAGCAATATAAGGAACACTTGTGATTATTTATGCCCTTGAGAAGCCCAACTGGGCGAAACGTACGTAGGTGATATTTTAAATAAACATGTTTTAACGGTCTATTCTCCGATTTTTTTACTTTCCCACGTATATATATATATATATATATATATATATATATATATATATATATACTCACATCATCAGTTGTATATTTACCCTTCCATGGGTTGGATGGGACATTTTGAGTTAATGTTTTACAACCAGATGTTCTTCTTGACAGTAACCCTTTTAGTCATTTCATAGAACACACAGGGATTACAGCATATCCTTTTAAGTTGGTGATATAACATGGACTCAGTGGTTAGTGTTAGGAAGGGCATGCAGCCATAGAAACTGAACCAAACCATAACAAAACAAAGTCTGCGTGTAGGATCTAGTCACATGATTGGTCTGGCTTCAGCACGTGACACACATCGAATTCATGAAAACTTGGAAAAATAAATGTTAAACAATAATGATGATGGCAGTGATGATATGTGTGTGTGCGCGCGCACGTGCATGTGTGTGTATGTGTGGAAAAGCGGACATAAAATTGATGATGATGATATATATATATATATATGTGTGTGTGTGTATGTATATATATTTATATATATATATATATATATATATATATATATATATATATATATATATATATATATATATATATATATATCATTTAATCTGTTTTTCCCTGTGTATATAATCAAACAAAAATGTATTCATAACTAACCATTCATGATTTATTTGTAAATGTTTTGTTTTTATTTTCCAATTTCTTATATGTCTGTTAACTTTATGTTTCTTTGTTTTTTTCTTTCTGTTTTCACAGACTTCATTTGAAACATGTATTGTATCACAACTAGATAATAACTTCCGAACCGCTCTACACTGGGCAGCTGACCTTGGTAAGTCTCCGTGTTGTGTTGCATACTTTTCTGGGTTTTTTTTTTCCTTTTTAGCTTGACTGTCATGCATATCTGTGTGCATAAATATATATAAAATATATTGGCATTCAAACAATAACAATATAATGTAGCGAGTACTTTTCAGTCATGTAAAGGATATGACAATCTCTCTAGTGTTGGTGCCATGACAACATGCTCGCAATACACTCTGTAAAATGGTTGGTATCAGGAAGGGCATTTAACCATAGAAATTATGTCAAAAAAAGGAATGTGTTGGGTGATATGTCATTTCCCAACTCATCTAGGAGGACAAAGCTCAAGTAAAATACTGATTTGGTCTGTAACAACCTGTGCAACACTTGCCATCATGAAAAACATGTCAAATGATGATCTCTCTCTCTCTCTCTCTCTCTCTCTCTCTCTCTCTCTCTCTCTCTCTCTCTCTCTCTCTCTCTCTCTCTCTCTCTCTCTCCATCTATCTATCAATCTATCACAGGGGTCAGCAACCTTTTGGAGTGTGCGGGTACATTGCTATGCAGTGTCACTTTGGCAGGACATGATATCAAAATATAATAAATTTGCTCGTCCTCAGACTGCTCTTTCCAGAAGACTATACCTTAATCCTGGGATTTAAAGAAGAGCAATGAATTTTATGTGATATTACTTTTATGACATTCCTTACTACAAATAAAATACAGGCAGAAATCATAAATTGTTTAATGAAATACTCGTTATTGCCTGTAATTGGATAGCTTCTCTACACTAAGCGAAATATTTGTCATGGACAGGAGTAAAACATTATATAGATGGTCATCATGCAGCCTTGTTCTTAAATGATCTTTGTTATACTTCATTTTGGAAAAAAGTTGTTCACAGGTATACCCTCTATGAAATTATGATACTTGCATTTTGCATTATTCAAGAGATTTTTATACTTTCTACTTGGCAAAACATATTTCTTGTAGAAGTCAGTGACTGATTCAGAATGAAATTTTGATTTCATTGTAAGTCAATCAACTCCAACTGATATTTTTTCTTCCACTGTTTCCACATCTGTTTCTTACGGAGACCCAAGTAATTTAAAGTGATGTCTGTACAAGCATATATACATGAATACATGCACATACAGTCCCCTTGACCTCAGTGTCTGACTATTCTATCTGTCTAAATTTGATTGTTTGTTACTGTCAAGCAAAAAATTATCTTCAGCTAAGTGAGTCTTGTGGCTAGACATGTTCTCTAGTCGGTATTCTAATCCAAAATAATTCAAAGCATTTTCTCAGGGATTGCTTAGCCTAAGATCGAAACCTGTTGGTGGGCCGGACAAAAATTCTTTGCAGGCCGGTAAAGACACTTATCCAACATGCCATTTAGTGGGATCAAACCTGCTACCTCACAGTAGTAAAGCAAATTTCTTAACCATTCAGCCATGCTGTATCCATGTTTTGAAAATACTAAAATTTCGAACTGTCATAACTCTAAAGTAAGTGAAGATTGCATCTATTAAAAGAAGTTTTCACAGAGTTTTATAATATACATGTCAAAACTGAAATAGATTGAGTGGATCATGGTCCCCCAACCAGTTTAGGAGGACAGTAGTTTTGATTAAGTACTAACGTGGTCTGTAACAACCTGTCCAACTCATACCAGTGTGGAAAAATGATGTAAAATCATGATGATGGTGATGATGATCATAATGGCAGTGACAACAGAAGCTACTCTTAACACTTTCATGTTCATATTTCTAGCAACATCCTCATTATTTGAATTGACTAATGTAAAATTTAGAAGGATTTACTAAACGAATTAATTATTTCATTATCAAGATGGTATTTGTAAGATAATGTAATAAAAGGTTTTCGTATCAAATTATCTTAGATTTTTTATTTAAATAGGAACACTTTACATTCACATGAAGCTAAAGTGTTTCTAATCGGCATTCTGTCATCAGGGGAAGGGAGGTAGTATAAAAGCCAAACTCACTATCTTAAGTTCGATATTTGGGCCAATTCTTATCTATGATCATGAATCTTTAGTAATGACTGAAAAAATATGATCATGAATACAAGTGGCCAAAATGGGGTTCCCCCGAAGGATCTATGGAATAACATTACTCAATAGAGTGCATAGCTCAGAGATCAGAGAGCCACTCCAAGTAGAGCAGTTACTTCTTCAAATTGAGTGGTCATAGCTTTGGTACTATAGACATGTGGTTAGAATGTCTCTGGAAAGAATTGCTGGACAGATTTTATGGGCAAAAACCAACCGGCAGGAGACCCAAGGGTAAACCCTGAGCAAGATAGTTGGATAACATCCATGAGCTCGACTGGTTTTGCTTGATGGATCCAACCAGATCAATTGGAGGCTGTTACTTCTAACAGGACGCACTGGAAGGCCACCACGACCTTCTCAGGAATAAGTGGGAGGAGGAGGAGGAGAAGAAGAAGAAGAAAAAGAAGAAGAAGAAGACTTTACAGTGGGTGTTTTTGTTTCATAGAACCAGCAGTGGTTTGGGGTGGGTAGGTATCAAAAGAGCTAGACAGTTAATTCCCGTTGACAACTAGAATGTTACCATCCTGGTCTCTTGGTTTTTGTAGTCTGAAGCCAAGAATAGGAAGGAAGTTAATGATTAGTTTCTATTCAGGCCACAGTCAGAACAACCACAACATAGATGCTGTGATTGAGAACATCAAAAAGTGTTGAAATTTCCACTACAGAACTAAAGTATGCCATCATAGTTAGTCAAAGAAGAAAAATATATAACATGGTATTTGATGTTGATCAAACTGTGACTTTTGAAATAACAAAACTTACCACAGACACTGTAATCAAGAAGAGACAAATCAAAATAATGAAGTTACAAAAATGGTAAAATGGTTTAGTTTAATGGAACCAAGAGAACAAGGTGTCAAAGTAATGAAGAAGAAAAAGGAAAAGGTTTTAACCCATTTTATACCAAACTATCTAAAAAAATCGCCCTGGATTTATGACATAAAACTGCTCATTTTAAGATGGTTATCCTTCCATCATAATCTTATTTCAGAATATTTTGTTAAGTAATGCTTTATATAAGTGGTTCCAAAAGGGGGTTCTGCAGAACCCAGGGGTTGCACAAAGGAGTGTCTAGGGTTCCATGAAAAAAGGTAGAGGAGTATATTTATATTATGACCATATAACAGTATTAGACTTTGGGGTTCCCTCAAAAGTTTCTGAACCAAAAAGGGTTCTGCATTTGAAAAAGTTTGGGAAACCCTGCTCTATATGTATCATCATCATCATCATCATCAACGTTTAACGTCCGTGTTCCACGCTTGCATGGGTTTGGACGGGGGTAGTCCCACTTGAGGCAAGAGTGATTGTCTTGCTCGCATAGGACTGTCTGGCAGGTTTTCTACAGTTGGATGCCCTTCCTAACACCAACCACATTTACAGTGTGGGTCTGGGAGGTTTTTACCGTGTTGCCTACACGGCCACATTACAGCGTGGACTGTGTGTTTTTTTGTCGTGACACCTACACGATCTCATTTGTTTCGGCCTGGATGGCGTGGCACCAACATAACTTTACATAGAACGGGGTGGTGTGGATGGGGTGGGGGGGTGTATCTGCTGACTAATGAAAAACTTAATGATTTTATTCAATTCCTCCTATTTTGGGTTATTTTCAAAATTAATTGAAGCACATAGGCTGTGCATTTCATTAGAAATAAGGGAATGAAAGGGTTAAAGTAACTGTAATATGATTATAGTAGTGTTTTGAGGGTGAAAAAAAAAAAGATCTTGTGACTCATTGCCAAAATTCATAATACCAGATAGTTTACCATAATTTCTATGCATAGTTGGTGGTGGATGTAATAGAAACAATTGACTAAAAGTCATATAACTTAACATCTTTTTATATATTGAAATTGTTGTCTGTACATACGTTATCTGATGAAACCTAAATGTCATTTTATATATAGTTATTTGCTAATACCTTATCTAATTAAACGTCTTGATAACAAACTTCCTGAAACTTCCTTTGGTTTTATAATATAATACTTTTAAAGGGTTTATATTTACCTAAGAACCTTCCATCATAATCTTATATAAGAATATTTAAGTTACATTACAAACACTAGCTTAACTCTTTCGTAACTATATTCCTAATGAAATAGACTCTATTTCAATTAATTAATTAAACATTTTGAAAGACTTACTGAAATAATTAATCATTTCATCACTAACATAGTTACTTAACATATGGTTTTTATAGAAAATGATGTAGAAAGATTTTAATTTAAATAGGAACCCTATAAAATGGGTGGTTTTGTTTCATAGAGCCAGTTTTGGCTGAATTGATATCTGTTCAAATTCTTAACTACTACTACTGCTACTGCTGTTGCAGCTGCTGCTGCTGCTGCTGCTTCTTCTTCTTCTTCTTCTTCTTCTTCTTCTTCTTCTTCACCCAATTATTCCTAGGAGGGTCATGGGAGAAGAATCCTCAGGCATTCCTCCCAGAGCGTTCTATCAGAACCAGCCATCTCCAATTCATCTGGTTTGATTCCCAGATGAGACCAACCATCTAGCTCATAGTCTACCTCTGGGTCTCCTGCTGGCTGGCTTTGCCTGTAAAATCTGTTCAGCAATTCTTTCCTAAGACATTCAAATCACAAATTCTGAAATATTTCCAAAATTACTTGAAAAACAGGCAGTGTGATTCATTATAACTCTGATAAAGAAGGGTTAAACCTATTCAAATGTACAAAAATTTTAATACTTTCATTTGTAACTCATTGAAATTTTGTTATATCTCTAGTTAATTGGCAGTCAAATCGTATTAGTTTCATATTACAGGTAAAATATTTCCGCATCAATCAATAAAAGGTTTCTATCAAAAAGTAACTTTTTGAAAATATGACTATATAATTTATTAGTAATGACAGTATTATCTTCAAGTGTTGTAGAGTATATTAGTTTGAATATTGTGTGTATATTTGGGGAAAGACCATCTAGTGATTTTTCACAATAAGCATTCAGGTGTAAGTGGTTGAGTATTCCACAACAGTGTGTACTCTCAATGTAATTTTTAAGCCAACTCATTGTGAAACAATATATGACTCATAGATACAATCCTTTTGACAGGTTTTCAACACAGTTTCCATCTACTCAGTTCCACTCCCAGGGTTTGGGTCAACCCTCGGCTATGGTAAATACACTTGTCCAAGATCTCATGCAGTCGGATTGCAAATCAAGGCTTCGTCTGCTTTGTGTTCAAATCCTGTTGATGTCTACTTTGCCTTCAATCCTTTCGAGGTTGATAAATAAATCACCAGTCCAGTTTGAAGTCGATTCTCTCTCTCTCTCTCTCTCTATATATATATATATATATATATATATATATATATATATATATATGGGAAAAAGTATGACCCCAACGGCAGAGCTCAAGCTGTTTCGACGGCTATTTCTGGACCAGAAATAGCCGTCGGGGTCATACTTTTTCCTATTACCCACTCTACTAACCGAAGTATTGAGTACTCTGGTGCGTTATGGTCCATCTGGTTCCTTACCACATTTCCTTCGTTATATATATAAATCAGCTGTGTTCCAGCCTGTAGAGAGGTAGGCTCATCCAGGTTAAAATGCTCAAGATAGCACCATGGTGACATCACCAGGAGTTAAGGCCCATGGATAGAAATATCATACATTAATACTTTACCAAATTCTTTCAGTCGATAACTGTATCACAATACAACTCCATCTCCACTCACATCTTCTTCACAACTCTTAACTTTCAACAATGTAATATACTATTAACATCTTTCCATCATCTATGATAGTTGATTGCTTTGATAGCTTTTACAACCTGCTTATTCAGACTCAAGAATACAAAAATATGTTTCCATCCATATATTCTGTGAAATAGAAAATAGATAATAAAAATAACTTATTTTAAGAAGAGAAATTACAAGCTGAATATGTCTTTAAAATTTACAATTCATGTTAAGAAAATCTTTTCACAAAATTCCCATGTAAGCTACCTAAAATCATATGCTACTACTATGTAACATAACATATATTATACATACATGAAATAGCCTAGCTATTGTGTGCATTACCTAAAATATACTTTTATGGGTTCACGCTTTTCTTTGTCATTCTATCACTGAAGATATAAAATAGGAAACCTCTGAAGAATTATGTTAAGTCTGAGAAATTGGAAATGCTCTCAGTTATTATTTTCTTACTACTGCTATTTATTTGTTAGTGTTTTTTTTTCTTGTTTCTTTTATTTTATCTATTTACTATATACCACCAAACTAAATATATTTCACCATGCTAAATTCTCTTCTTATTCTTCCCTCCCTTTGCCTCTTTCTCTCTCTCTCTCTCACTCTTTTGCATATCTTATTATGATGATATTATAAGTTAAAGTGTAACAATACCAAATATATTTATGAAGTAGAAGTGAATCAGTAAAAAAAGAACATTA
This sequence comes from Eledone cirrhosa, assembly GCA_964016885.1. Classification (NCBI taxonomy): domain Eukaryota; kingdom Metazoa; phylum Mollusca; class Cephalopoda; order Octopoda; family Eledonidae; genus Eledone; species Eledone cirrhosa. Next base: position 219,645,622 of record OZ024740.1, read on the forward strand.
TTTTCTGTTTTATGTCTTTCAATTTGTTTGGTTGGTGGAACAATGCTTGCAAGTTTTTCTGATAGCTGCAAGAAATTAAGTAAAAATAAAACGGAAAAAAGAGAAGAATTGACGTTGCCTGAAGATAAAACAGTAACGAACATTGTCAGAAGTTTTGCCATTTTGCTAAATCTGAGGCAATTTGGCTGTCTGTTGGTTCTGTAGTTATCTATTCAATAATGGAAACTATGTTTTTTTCTTTAGTTTCAAGGTATTTAACAGACAAATTATTACTTCATCGAAAGAAAAGCCATATATAGACTTATAGCATTCAATTTCTTTGTACTGTAGCACATCTCCAGGTGCAACTGTAGATTACAAAAGACATATTCTATAAGTTTCACCTAAGAAACTAAAATTAAATGTCATCTTATATATCATCATCAGCATCATCATCATCATCATCATCATTATAACCACCACCCACCAACATCATTTTATTTCCACTTTCCATGACGGCATTTGTTGGGTGGGTTTGAGTCAGTTCTTATTCAGAGTTTCTGCCCTCTCTGAGATGGGTCATGTATCTTCCAATTTTGGTATGGTTTCTACAGTTGGATATCTTTCTTAAAATGTTCATATTTAAATTAAACCTGTCCTTCTTAGTTTTATCTTAGAATATTTTAACCCTTTAGCATTTAAACTGGCCATATCAGGCCAGAATTCTCTTATCTCTTTCTGTTAAAACCAGCCAATACTGGCTGCTCATACTCATGTTAAGGTATTAGTCTTAAAATAAATATCAAAATCTCATAGATACAATATTATGTGAGATAAAGTGTTTACCATGAAAATATAATAGTAAATATAGAGTAATGTGTTAAATATAATAGTAAATATAGAGTAAAGTGTTAAAGTATGTTCCAAACACCAGCTTACTAACAACGTTTACTTAATCTCTTGAAATGTATTTTTATTATATTCAAAATTAATTTCAAAAGAGGCAGTGTATATCACCAGAAATATGTAATGTAATGCAACTTAGACATTCATCCATTTGAGGTTGATAAATAAAACACCTATCAAAGATGATGGGCTGGCAGAATCATTAGCATGCTGAATGCAATGCCTTGCAGTCTCTTTACACTCTGAGTTCAAATCTCACCATAGCCTAGTTAGATGTGAGACTTAATCCATCACCCAGTTTATCACCACCACCCGACCCATCTAAGTCTTTAGCAAATAACACTGTGCTGCAAGTATTTGGGCTAGATCTCAGCTTTGAGGATGCTTCCCTCTCTCCAACTAATCTTGAAGGACTGGAAAAAATAAAGAGGTGCTGTATAGATGAAACCTTTCAATACCATACTTCTAATAATAGACACTGACTAGTATTTTCAAATATGTTTGAAAATAATCAAGAATTTGAAAAGATTTAATAAGTAATTAGAAATTTTCTCATTTATAATTTGATGTTTGGAACAGAACTTAACAAATGTTTTTACATAAAATTATGATCCAAGATTTTTAGTTAAATATACACACTTTAAAATAAACAATTTTCTATAATAGAACCAGAAGTGATTATAGCCAGGTTAGTATCAAAAGTGTCAAGGAACAAAGAAATATAAAATATAGGGAGTTCTATGATTTAAATAAACTCAACACTAGCAACACAAAATTACTATCTACTACTCTGTGATTCTTGACACCATATTGAATATTTGAAATATTTTAAAGTTAATTTAATTTGTAGAATCATTGTTTCTTGAAATATCCTTTAAATACAGAAACTCATAATTGTTTCTCTTGTATTTCGTACAAGTTTTATTTTATTAAACATTGATTTTATATCATGGATTTCACATACATTTTGTCACATGTGTGCCATGTGCATCTATTTATATACATGACTCATTGCTTTATAAAACATCCTAAAATAATCATCATTGTCTTTACTGCCATTTTCCACACTTGCATGGATCGGATGGGTCCTTTTCAACACAGATTCTCTCTACAAGCTGCATCCCTTTGTCACCTCCTCTGCGACTCTCAGAGATTTGAGGTCAGCTCTCACCACCTCTGCCCAGATCTTTTTTGTTTTATCTCTACTGTAGCTTCCCTCCACTGGGATTTCCTGGCACTTTTTCACCCAGCAATCATTATCTATGTGCACTACATGTCACCAGAAATATGGTAATGAAAGGGTTAAAGCAACTTAGACATTCATCCATCTCAGGTTGATAAATGAAATCCCTATCAAAGGTGGTGGGTTGGTAAAATCATTAGGATGCTGGTGTGCAATCTTCTCTCCTGTACACAACATAAATAAATAAAATGGAAATTGATTCATAAGTATGTCAAAGTATGTCAAGTTCTTTATTATCTGGAGATTGTATCATAATATGTAAAAAGTACTGACTTCTAGAGCTGCAGATTCAAAAACTTTAACACACTAGAGTTATACCAAATAACTACATTGGTGTTACTATATAATTTTGTATAAAAATTTTTGTTAGCACAAAATTGGTGTCAAAAGTTAGTTGCTGTTCTTTAAAACTAGATTCTTCTCTCTGTTTATGATTTCCAACTGTTTTATTAAACGGCTATTTTATTTATTTCTATGGGAGTCAGCTGAAAGGTTCATAGGCTAACCAAGATATTCTCATGGAATAATCAAATGAAGTTTATTTTTCAACATTTTCCCTGGAAAGAAACAAGTCACTTATTAATAAGAGTTGAAATTAATGCACGCAATATTTCACACCTCTAACATTACTCCTTTGTATATCAGCCAAAATCTGTATGATTCCATTTGTAATGTGTTGTTCGAACAACATTGTTGTCAAAAGTTAGATACTGTTCTTAAATCTAAGTTCTCTATGTCTACTATTTCCAATGATCAAACTGCTATTTTTCTTTCTTTCTATATATTTGTAAGGTTTTGAAAGATGGATGTTTAGGAATGTAGAGAGAAGACTAACAACTAAACAAAGTCTATTTAACAAGAGTGGTGTGAGATAAATAAAAAAGGAATTGGTGTAGTTCTTTATTTTAAAAAAATGAAATATGTTTAGGAAACTAGTTGGTAGATGTAGGTAGTGAATGTTGCTTGGCCAAATAGTGAAGAACTTTTCTTCAAACTCTTGAGATTCCAAGTTAGGTTTTACTGTGTAGCATCTTGAGCAAGTGTTTTTGACCATAGTCTGAGTTGACCCTAGCTTTGTGAGTAAAACTGAGTAAATAGAAACTGTGCAGAAGTCTATTAGATGGACTGAAACTATTATTAAAAAAAACCCAGCCTTGTTGCAGAATGTGCCATGCTGAATATCTCTTAGAATTATGTTAAGGGTACATGTGTCCTTGGAATTATTGTTTGTTATTAATATGGAATGTGTTTGGTGTGAGGAAGAGCATCCAGCTGTAAAATATCTGACCAAATTTATAGTCCTCACCGGAGCAAGGTGTGACATGGCCAACCATGGCCAGACTTGCCACTTGATATGGATGACCCATCTAACCCATGGAAGAATTGACACTAAACAGAAATGATGATGATGATGATGGCTCACACTTACATGGGGTTAGCCTGCTTCCTATGAGGATGCAACTCTTTGAAGGTTTCATGAATGTTTTAATGATTGGGTTCCTAGTCATATCATTCTATGGAATTACTTAGTCATGCATTAATTTAGTGAGTAGGCCATTTCACTGACCAAACAACTGGAACACTCGTTGTTGAAATTGACAGCAGTTCATTTACTTACTAAACATAGATTACTTCTGGAGAGAGAGACTGAAAAACAGACATAATGTTGTGTATAGAAAGTAAAACGGTGGATAAGGTAGAATGGGTGGTTCTTGCTGAAAGAGAGATGGGGAGTTAGAGAGTTAGTGTTGAGGTTTGAAAGTTCTGAGGAACAGAGGCCATTTTCGTGAGAGTAGAATAAGTGGAAGAGACAAGACAGTATGGTAGGAGGTCAACAGTTAAAAGTTGTTGACCTGTAAGAGTTTGCTTTATTAAGCAGGTAAGCTTTTTCACTGGAGTCCAGTAGACACTAATAAGTCTGTGTATGTAATTATTGGAAACTATCATGAAATTAGCTGAGTGTGTGTGGACACCAATAACAGTAGTTACATGACTGGGCATGGCTACTGGAAATATCTCATTTTAGTTTAGTGTATGTATCGTTAGTGAAAAATAAGCCATTATCAGTAGTGTGTGTATATAGTTATTGAAAAAACAGCACAGAGCGTGAAAAATTATTGATCACTATCTAACGTGTGTACTTGCATCCTCAAAAATAAAATAGCAATTAAGTGATACCATATTATTAGTGTATGTAGACGTGTATGATTGTTAAAATTAACAATTGGTTGATGATTATACATATACATATGCACACTCACATATATATAAATATATCATCATCATCATCATCATCATCATCATCATCATCGTTTAACGTCCGTGTTCCACGCTTGCATGGGTTTGGACGGGGGTTTTCCCACTTGAGGCAAGAGTGGTTATCTTGCTCGCATAGGACTATCTGGCGGGTTTTCTACAGCTGGATGCCCTTCCTAACACCAACCACATTTACAGTATATATACAAACATACATATATACACACGCACACACTATATATATATATATATATATATATATATATATATATATATATATAATAAGAAAATGTGAAGTAGTTTCAGATGTTAAAGTCCTTTAATGATAATGCTGTGATACATATTTCAGTGGCCACACGCTTTGATGTACCCAGTGCCGTGACATCAACTGACAGCTTCTTACATAATAAGGTTATGTTCCCGAGGCAATCCAAATTGAATCGACAAGGGAACGAACAAAGCGGGTGTTCTTGAATCCTTCGCCCATTCCTTTGCAAGTCCCAATTCACCCCCACCATTTGTGCAGTATATATATATATATATACAGGGTGTCCCCCAAAAATGTATATACACTTTGATTACCTGTACAGACAATATTTATTAGAATGATGTTGAAGTGTATATACATTTCTTGGGACACCCCGTATATATATATAACTGTTTCTACGTTAGGCACGAGGCCAGCAATTACCCAGTGTATTACTAGTACTTTATTTTATCGACCCCGTAAGGATGAAAGGCAAAGTTAACCGCGGCGGGATTTGAACTCAGTTCGTAAAGGGACGTAACTGTGCTGCAAAGCATGGCGCCCAACCCTCCAGCGATACTGTCAATCCACCGCCCTTTATATATATATAACATCATTTCATCAGTGTTTCATGTTGATTTTTCCATGCTGGCATGGGTTGGATGGGGCTTTTTGAGGCAATGTTTTACTGCTGGATGCAGTTCTTGACACTAACCCTTTGAGTCACTTCTTTTGATACACAGGAATATAGTGTACCTATACACACACACACACACACACACACACACACATATATATATATATATATATATAAGGTAAATTGTCAGAATCATTAGAATGTCAAATAGAATGCTTTATGGTATTTGTTCCAGCTCTCTGCTCTCTGAGTTAAAATCCTGCCGAAGTCGATAAAAAAGTATGAGTCTGGGATCCATTCTTCCTCCATATCTCTTTCTTACTTCCCTTATCTCACTTTCTATCTTTCTCTGGAAGAAATCTGCTGTATTCAGACCTGGAGAGGGATGGACTCCACCATCAATACGGCGCCCCTATGACCCTATCAGGAGCTATGGGACCACACATATATACATATATATATTACAATTGGTTGATGATTACACACACACACACACACACACACATAGACACACATACACACACACACATACACATACATCATCATCATTATCATCATCATCATCAAACGTCCGCTTTTCCCTGCTTGCAAGGGGGGAACGGGTCCTATTCAGCACAGCATCTCTCCACTTGTTACGGTCCTTCATCATTTCCTCGGTGAGTTTCAGCGATCTGAGGTCTGCTCTCACCATGTCCGGCCATGTTTTTTGTGGTCTACCTCTATTGCGTCTTGCTTCTACTGGGATTTCTTGGTACTTCTTTACCCAGCGGTCGTCCTCCATGCACATCACATGTCCATACCATCTCAGCCTTCTCTCCTGCACACCACAACTTATCCCTCTTATACCCAGTTTCTTTCTCAACTTGTCTATGCTTGGTCGTTCACACACATTGGCATTGCGTATCCAACAAAGCATACTAGCTTCATTTCTCTCCAGCTGCGCATATCTTCTGCAGTTGCTGCCCGGGTCTCACTACCCTATATATATATATACTGTCCAGCACTTGTTAACAGGGAAAGCAGACGTTAAATGATGATGATGGTATATATATATATATATGTGTGTGTGTATGTGTGTATGCATGCATATATATGTGTGTATATTTAATAAAATTTATTGGTGAAAATAAAAATAAAATTGTTTTATAAATATTATGAATACCTGCTTTTTTTTCTTTACAGTGTGGTAGTTTGAATGAGAAAGTTTAGAAATCAATAAAAGTAATGTTGAGAATATATATATATATTTCTTACCAGGTCATTCCCAAATCATCAGTACTTTGCTGGACAATGGTGCTGATTATGCCTGTTCTGACTCCAACAGTGCTACTCCTCTTCATTATGCTGCCAAAAACAATTGTGCTGTAAGTAGTAGTAGTGGTTGCTGTTATTATTATTATTGTTGTTGTTGTTATTATTGTTATTATTATTATTATTATCATTGTTACTATTATTATTATTGTTATTCTTGGAGTCTCAGTTATTGATGTTATATAATAATTATTATTATTATTGCCTTTCATCCTTATGTTGGTCTACAAAATATAGTACCAGTAATGCACTGGGGTCAATTTAGTTCTCTTTCCCTTCCCTCAAATATTGATGGCCTTGTGCCTAAATCAGAAACCATTATTATTATCATTAGGGCGGTGGATTGGCAGTATCGGTAGAGAGTCGGACACCATGCTTTGAAGCATAGAGTTACGGCCCTTTATGATCTGAGTTCAAATCCCGCCGAGGTTAACTTTGCCTTTCATCCTTACAGGGTCGATAAAATAAAGTACCAGTAATACACTGGGTAATTGCTGACCTTGTGCCAAAAGTAGAAACAATTATTATCATTAGGGTGGTGGATTGGCAGTATCGGTAGAGGGTTGGACAACATGCATTCATGCATAGAGTTACGGCCCTTTCCAATCTGAGTTCAAATCCCGCCGAGGTTAACTTTGCCTTTCATCCTTACAGGGTCAATAAAATAAAGTACCAGTAATACACTGGGGTCGATTTAATTGCCTTTCCCCTCCCCAAAAAGTGTTGGCCTTGTGCCTAAATCAGAAACTTATTATTATTTTATTTTTACTCAATTCCGAATATTTTTGTAGTTTTTGGTGATGATTCCATTGCTGTTGTTGTTGTTGTTGTCATTGTTCTTATTTTTGTTATTACCATTGCTGTTGTTGTTGTTCTTGACTTTGTTGTTGTTGTCATTGTTCTTATTTTTGTTATTACCATTGCTGTTGTTGTTATTGTTACCATTGTTGTTGTTGTTGTTATAGCCATTGTTGTTTTTGTTGTTATGGCTATTGTTGTTGTTGTATTTCACTGTTGCCAATTATTGATCCAGTCAGGTGTTAGGGTCATCTACACAGACTCTGTTATTCTGAGATATTCTATACCGCGTCTTCCCGTTATTTAGGGAGGCAATGAATTGGCACTGTTGTAAAGAGTATAATACAAAACACTTTGTGGTATTTGATCTGGCTCTCAGTTCAAATCCCTTCAAAGTCAACATTGACTTTCATCATTTCAGAATCAATAAACTAAAGTAAGCACCAGTCCAGCATGGTGGATTGGCATAATTGTTAGAGCATGAGACAAGATTGGCAGAAAGGATTATTAGAGTATCAGACAAGATTGGCAAAATTGTTAGAGTATCAGACAAGATTGGCAGAAAGAATTATTAGAGTATCAGACAAGATTGGCAAAATTGTTAGAGTATCAGACAAGATTGGCAGAAAGAATTGTTAGAACATCAGCCAAGATTGACAGAATTCTTAGAACATCCAACAAGATTGGAAGAATTGGTAGATCATCAAATATGATTGGTAGAATTGTTAGAACATCAGACAAGATGCTTTGCAACATTTGTTCCAGCTCTGTTTGTTCCCTGTGTCCATCTTCAATTTCTCAGTGTAGCCTATAAGTGGTAGATTTAATCATCTGTTTGTTCCCTGTGTCCATCTTCAATTTCTCAGTGTAGCCTATAAGTGGTAGATTTAATCATCTGTTTGTTCCCTGTGTCCATCTTCAATTTCTCAGTGTAGCCTATAAGTGGTAGATTTAATCATTGCTGTATTTGTTTCAATTCTTTACATTTTGAGTTCAAATCTTGCTGTGGCCTAATTGGTTGATAGACTTAATCCATCACCCGGTTTAACACCACCATCTGGACCTTCAGTGCCTCTAGCAGAGGCCACTCTGTTGCAACCATTTGGACCAGCTCTTAGGTTTCAGTATACTTCCTTCCTCACTTCCCACCAGTCATGAAAGCCCTGTAAAGGGATCATAGGCACTGCCATTCTCTCCCTACCTGGCTAAGTAGTAGAAAAACTAATAAATAAAAGGCAATAGTATAATTAATGTTAATAAATGTTGTATGTGAGGACCAGTATTTTCCAATGCTTACACTTCTTGCTAAAAGCTGAAAATCATCTCAAGAGAAAGTATTAGTAACTAGTGGCTCTTTAGGGTAGTGGTTAATGCCCTTGCCCAGCATCTGTAAATGTGGGTCTTTGATTGCTTTGCAGGCACTTCTGTCCCCTTTTTTTTCTCCAGGGATGCTTTACCTGATTTTCTCAACTATTATTTATTGTGAATTGGCAGTATCGGTAGAGGGTTGGACGCCATGCTTTCTAGCATAGTTACGTCCCTTTACAGTCTGAGTTCAAATCCCGCCGAGGTTAACTTTGCCTTTCATCCTTACGGGGTCGATAAAATAAAGTACCAGTAATGTACTGGGTAATTGCTGGCCTTGTGCCTAAAGTAGAAATAATTATTTATTATAGTGATCAACTATTGTTATGGTCATTTGCATTCGTTTGACTACATTTCAAATTTTCTCAATGCTGTTTTTTTAATGTTTATATTTGTTAAATGCATATTTATATATATTTACTAAATACATATATATATATGTATACTCAATATATATTTTCACACATATTTACTAAATACATATAAATATAAAAATATTTACTAAATATATATTTTTATATTAATATTTATGAAATATATTTTTATATTCATATTAATGAAATATATATTTCTATATTCATATTTATGAAATATATATTTCTATATTTATATTTATGAAATATATATTTCTATATTCATATTTATGAAATATATATTTCTATATTTATATTTATGAAATATATATTTCTATATTCATATTTATGAAATATATATTTCTATATTTATATTTACGAAATACATATTTTACCGTCAAACATATAATTATTTCTGCATGTTTGCTTATAAATTGGACATTATCTCACTGCCAGTGATATCTCCATAGTTTAGTTAAAAAAACATATACTTACAAACAAAAAAAAAATGGATAAAGAAATACTTTATTCTCTTGTCAAATTGACAAGAAAAAAATGTAAATGTTTTTGAAAAACAGGTGTCTGGGTTATTTCTGTGAGACAAAAATAGAATCTATTTATTAAAGGTAAAACCAATTAAATTACCTGACAATACAGTTAGACAGATGACGGTAAATTAATATTAAACATGTAACTAGTTCTCTGATAGTAAACTTATTATAGAGTGCCAGTTTGAGATTTATAGAATAATAAATAGTATGAATTGTATTGAAATTCAAGTCAACCAATACTGTGTTTGTTTTTTTCTGATTTCTTTTGTTTATTTTTTGGGGTTTTTTTTTAAAACTTTGCAAATATATAATTTTTGTAAATTTGCCAAACATAAAACTACTACAGCAGCCACTAAAATTCTATAGTGTCTTTCTTTATGGCAATGTTTTAGAATACGACTAGAACAGGCACTCCTGTAACTGTAGGAGGTATTTTAAATGAACGCAACAGGAGGAGGCTGTTATTGTAAAAGCTATACACTATATATATATATATACACTATATATATATCTATATATACACTATATACATATATATATACACTATATATATATATATATTCACTATATATATACATATATACACTATATATACATATATACACTATATATATATATATATACACTATATATATATATATATATACACACTATATATATATATATACACTATATATATATATATATATATACACTATATATATATATATATATATACACTATATATATATATACACTATATATATATATACACGATATATATATATACACAATATATACATATATATATACACACACACATACACATGTGTATGTGGATATGGGGGGAGGGGTGTTTGTATTTTGCTTTTTTTTTTTGGTCTTTTCCATGAGGTTTTTGTTTTTCTGTTTTTCTCTTTCATCTTCACATGTGTCGCCAGCACCAACACCACTACCACCAACACCACCAACATTGACACCTTCACCACCAATACCTTCATTAACACCCACACCATCATCATCAATATTAATACCCACACCATCATCACAACTACCACCCTCAACACCATTACCAACTTCACCACCCCCACTAACACCACCACAAACAACATCCCAACATCACCAATTCTTTCATCACCACTGCCATCACCATTACCACCAACTCCTCCACCAATACCAACAACATCAACAACACCTTAACCACCAATGACAATGCCCCCACAGCCAATACTGCCACCACCACCAACACCACCACCATATCATCATCACCATAGTAGTGACAATGGAAGTCATAATAGTAGCCATTTACATTATAAATATATAATTTCTATGCTTGTGAAAGTCAAATAGTTGTTCAAATACCTTTTTCTATTCACATTTCTCACCTCACCCTTACTAGATTCTAAATTGAATTCTAGTAATACCCTTCCATGGCTAATATCAGGGCCTATAAAAGGTAGGTGTTCAGTTGTTACATCTATCAATGCCCTAGGGAGTCAAAAAAGGAGGCCAGTGAATATCTGATGCATGCACCTCATTAAAAAAATACCCTTCTCAACCCCTTAAATTTTCAGAGCAATTTTCACTCCCTACTAGGATGGGGGACAGAAAAAAAAGTCTTGTTTTGTCTTGCAACATTACTCTTGGAGGCCCTATTTACAACACTTTTCATTATTTATTCGCATGTTAGGATGGTGAATTGGGATCAGACAGATACTTAGTTCTCACTCTACATTCAATTCCAGCTGAGGTCAACTTTGCCTTTCATCTTTCTGTGATTGGTAAAATGAAGTACTAGTAAAGTACTAGGATTGATATAATCGACTTTCCCCTTCCCCAAAATTGCTGACCTTGTGCCTAAATAAGAAACCATTATTATTTAAGAGCAGTTGATGACAGTATTGGTAGAGTGTTGAACAACATGCTTTGTGGTATATAGTTACATCTCTTTACATTCTGAGTTCAAATACTGCTGAGGTTAGTTTTGCCTTTCATCCTTACAGGGTCAATAAAATAAAGTATCAGTAATGCAATCAACTTTCCCCTCCAAGAAATTGTTGGCCGTATATCTAAATCAGCAAAGGTGGTGAATTGGCAGTATCGGTAGAGGGTCAGGCATGCTTTCCAGTCTGAGTTCAAATCCCACCGAGGTTAACTTTGCCTTTCATCCTTACGGGGTCGATAAAATAAAGTACCATTAATGTACTGGGTAATTGCTGGCCTTGTGCCTAAAGTAGAAACATTTATTTATTCTCATGTTAAAGGAAAGGCGTCTATCCACAGAAACCACATCAAAACGGTAGAAGGGACTCTTTCGTCACATGAAGGACTTGGCAACCTCCCTGATGCTGGTGTCATGACAAAATACACCCAGTACACTCTGTAAAGTGATTGGCAATAGGAAGGGCATCCAGCTGTATGAGGGTAGAGAAGGCTCTTCAGCTACATCAAGGACATGACAACCTTCCTTAGTGCCCATGTCATGATAAAATGTACACTCTGTAAAGGAATTGGCATTAGGAAAGGCATCCAGCTGCATAAAACACGCAAAAACAGAATGTATTGAGCAAGACGTAGTCCACTGACCCATCTAGAAGAACAATAGTACTGATTAAGTACTGACTTTATCTGTAACAACTCTTCTAACTCATGCTAACATCGAAAAGCAGGTGTAACATGATGCTGCTGCTGCTGCTGCTGCTGCTGATGATGATGATGATGATGATGATGATGATGATGATGATGATGATGGCAGTGATGATGGTGATGATGATTACAATGATGGTGGTGTTGGTGGTGGTTAAAGTGATATAAAATTATAATTTCATTCTCCTGTCATCTAAGATATAATATTATTAAACTTTCTCTTGTTCCTTAACAATCTACCAGCAAACAGTTGAGGTTTTCCTCTCTCGAAAGAATGTCACTGATGAACCAGATGTTGAAGGTCACACAGCATTCATGTGGGCTGCTGGAAAAGGAGCTGATGAAGTGATAAAAACCTTTATTAAATACAGTGTAGATATTCAACAAGTTGATAAAAATAATGAAACAGGTAGGTGCAGTTTTTCTCAACTTTATTTTGATACTTAAATGAATTTCCATCTGCCATCATATTTTTTTAAATTCACTTAGACTGAAGAAGAGGGACGATTACCAAAAGTCTTTTTCCTTAATGCTTTTCTCAGTTGAGATACAATTTCATTCCTTTTTCACTGTTTAGTCAGGGAAGGAAGAGTAGTGCCCATGATCTTTTCAGGTCTTCCAAGTTTGCTGAGTGGGAGAGAGAAAAGAAAGTATCAACGTGGTCTGAATTCTTGCAACAGAGCATACTCCACTGAAGGCACCCAAGGTCCATGTGGTGGTAAAGCTGAGTGACAGTTTAAGTCTACAATTCAGGTAGACCAGAGCAGGATTTGAACTCAGAATGCAAAGAGGTGAAATAAATATGACAAAACATCTAGTCCAAGACACTAACAATTCTATAAACTCACCTCTTCGGACTGTTTCTTTATTTTATCATATCTGAAAGGCATGAAAGGCAAAATTGGCCTCAGTGGGGATTTGAACTCAGAATTCAGAGTTTTATCTGCAAGCTGTTTTATCCTCTACTCTAATTATTCTCCCAGTCCCTGACCTTTATAGATAACTGAGGTTAATTATGTTGAAATATAGGGTGAAAATCCTAAAAGTATGTAGATGAAGATGGATTAATAACTTGACTAGGTAACATATTGTTACTGTGTTGGCAGTAATTGGTTAGAAAACACAAAAAAAAGGAGGACTATGCTAATGACTTGTGTTTTGAATCATTTCTTCTCAAAGCCACATCAATATATTCTTTTTTTGTTCAATAAGAGAGGTTGACAGAGTTGCTCGACATGTTACAAAACATCTGCTAAATCTTTCTCAGATAACCCCTCTCACCTTATGACAGAATCAAAATCAGAATATGTATTCTGTCAAATGTGGAGGATAATGGATGCTGAGCATTTAGCTGTTTAATCCACTTGATGTTGTGTATGGTTGAGTATTCCAGTATTCCACAGACATGTGTACCCTTAATGTAATTCACAACCCAAACTAGCATGACATAGTAAGTGACAATACTGAACCTTTGAATTAGAAGTATAATCCATCTGATAGGTTTCGATACAGTTTCTGCCTACCTAATTAATACTCACTGGGCTTGGATTGACCTGAAGCTATGGTAAAGATAATTCTCCATTGTAGGATCAAACTCAGGATCTCATGATTGTAAAATTAACTTTTTCACCATTCAGTCATGCCTGCAACCATTTGTTTCAATAGTGATATATCAGATATATATTTCTGTTGTTTTACATCATTATTTAAAGAAAAAAATCTGAATATGATATATTACTGTATTTTATCAACCTTCATTGGTAAAAATGGACTTTTTTTTTTACCAGAATCAACATATGTATTATATAGCATGTGAAGAATACTGGGATACTGTAAGAATTTCATGAATAAATTGTGTTATGCTTGAATATGTATTCGATAAAGTCACCTAGAAATCACCTTGTATCAGATGTTGATTGGTAGTCTAGATAGATGAAAGTCTCAAAAATGTTGTGACATCCAAGCTTGTTATTATTTATACAAGACTATATATGCATTATTATATATACAATATTAACTATACATTATTATATATACAATATTATATAAACTTAGCCTCAAAAACATTGTGATATCTAACTTGTTATTATATATACATTATTATTTAAACATTATTATATATACATTATTATATAGACTTAGACTGAGTTCAAATCCCGCCGAGGTTAACTTTGCCTTTCATCCTTACGGGGTCGATAAAATAAAGTACCAGTAATGTACTGGGTAATTGATGGCCTTGTGCCAAAAGTAGAAACAATTATTATATAGACTTAGAGCAGTGATTTGGAGAAAATTGTTAATATGTCAGTTGAAATGCATTGGTGTATTTCATTATGGGCTTCTACATTCTGGTGAATACAGTGGGGGTGATGGTGATGATGATGATGGTGGTGGTGATTAAAACATTCTTGTTCATGTATACAAACAACTTCAATGAAGGAGATTGCTGATTTGTTCAATATCTCTCCCATCATCTTGTATATTGACACAACCTGTTATATTTACTCAATAGCTTCTTTCTTTTACCTATAGCTGTGTACAGACATTTCCATATTTCAACACTACAGATGCATCATTTGCGTATACTTACTGCTGCTACTGTCTACATAAAATTAAATTTCTATTTATCTTTTAAATGTTCATGTTGCTTCTTTAGAAAAAAAAAGTTCATCACATTTATCACCAGTTTCATCAGTGATCATAAAAAAAATTGCTTCTTGCTAATTTGTTCTATTGTTCTTTTGTTATTAAGAAAATAAAATAACGCTGTATGTCGTTGATTTAGTGTATATTTCTGTGGTACTTTATGGTAATAATAAGCAGCTATTGTTTATTAGTAAGATGCAGGCTGTGTGGTTAAGATATGTTTATACATGGTTGTGTGGTTAAGGTGTAGACATGGATGTTTATTTAAGATAAGAAGATGAAATCATGACAATATGGTTAAGACAGGTGTGTGTATGGCTGTGTGGTTAAGACTGGTACACACATGGTTTTGTGGTTAAGGTAGGTGTGTGTATGGTTGTGTCGTTAAGATAGGTGCATATATGGCTGTGTGGTTATGACAGGTGTGTGTGTGGCTGTGTGGTTGAAATAGGTGTGTGTATGGTTGTCATCATTATGATCATCAACACTGTGGTTGAGATAGGTGTGTGTGTAGCGAAAGAAATGTTTTCCTTGCTGGTCACGATCACAAAAGGATTGACCTGTGACTTCACAGAGATCTCTATAGATAGATTTCCCTTGTGGAAGGACTCATGGTGCCAATTGTGTGAAAGGAGGACATTTTCTAAGACCATCTGTTTTCTGTAAAGCAACTGGTGGTCATTATAAATACGCTGTCATTTGGCCCTAGGACAGACATTCTCTTGCATATCGCCTGTTTAACAACACAACTCACTACATACCATTTACAACTACAACTGTTTCTGTGGTAACACAATGGCTGCCTTACTACCAACATGTCACTTTTTAGGGAATAGCCCCAGGGAAACAAAGTGACTGTTCACACATCACTGAGACCTTATTGAACACTATAAACAGTGATTGTATTTACAATTCAAAGCAAACGTATTTCTCCTTTAATGAGGTGAAGTAAAGCTATATAAAATAACCCAGAATTGGTGTATTTGCCCTGTTCGTCTTTTCCTCCCAAACAAATACACTTTGCTTCGTGAGAATAGCTGTGTGATTCAGGTAGGTGTAGGTATGGCTGTGTTGTTGAGATTGGTGTGTGGTTAAGATAGATGTGTGTATGGCTGTGTGGTTAAGATAGATGTGTGTATGGCTGTGTGGTTAAGATAGATGTGTGTATGGCTGTGTGGTTAAGATAGATGTGTGTATGGCTATGTAGGTGTGGCTGTGTGGTTGAGACAGATATGTGTATGGCTGTGTGGCTGAGACAGATATGTGTAGGGCTGTGTGGTTGGGGTAGGTGTAGGTATGACTCTGTGGTTAAGGTAGGTGGAGGTATATGCATGTCGATGGTGGTGGCATTTCTCATTGAGTTAATGAGTCAACAACATATTTGTGCTAATTGAGATGAGATTAATCCTTGCTTATCAATCAACAATATCATAATTGGTTTAATGTCTATCCATGATGACTTGGATTTTCTGGATCAGATGAATAATGCCACCTTTATATTAATCAATTTCATTATTTGTATACTTAAGTGAACAATGGAATTATAGAAGAATTGTTGGAACCTCTGACAAATTCTTTATAGCATTTGTTCTAGCTCTTTACATTCTGGGTTTAAATCCTGCCAAGGTTAATTTTGCCTTGTCATACTTCTGGGCTTAATAAAATATAAATATAGTCCCCTAACTCCTTGTGGAGTCATAGATGCACCATCACACAGCATGTCTAGGACACTATTAAACCTGGCAGAACCCAACCCTCTCCAGGTCTGAACACAGCTGATTTTTTCTATAGAGGAAGAATCGACCCCAGTACTGGACTGGTACTTTTTTTATCAACCTTGAAAGGATGAAAGGCAAAGCTGACCATGGTGGGATTTGAAGCCAGCGCATGCAATGAGGTGGAATGAATACCATAAAGCATTCTATCTAATGTCTTAAAGACTCTGACAATTCGCTGCCTATATAAAATATAATTGTTTCTACTTTAGGCACAAGGCCAGCAAATACCCAGTGCATTACTGGTACTTTATTTTATCGACCCCGTAAGGATGAAAGGCAAAGTTAACCTCGACGGGATTTTATTATATAAAATATAATACCAGTCAAATACTGGGATAGATTTAATTAGCTTTACCCTATTCCTAAATTGTTGGCCTTATGCCTAAATAGAAATCACTATTTTCATACATAGCTCTTTTCATTACCATATTTCTAATGAAATATACTATATCTTAATTAATGAAGAATTTGCATGCTAGCCTGGAAAAATGGACATTAAACAGTGATGATGGTGATGACGATCCTAATATATTATTAATGTACTGGGCGGTGGATTGGCAGTATCGGTAGAGGGTCGGACGCCATGCTTTCCAGCATAGTTACGTCCCTTTACGATCTGAGTTCAAATCCCGCCGAGGTTGACTTTGCCTTTCATCCTTACGGGGTCAATAAAATAAAGTACCAGTAATGCACTGGGGTAATTGCTGGCCTTGTGCCTAAAGTAGAAACAATTATTAGTGTACTGGGTAATTGCTGGCCTTGTGCCAATAGTAGAAACAATTATTAATTAATTCATTAAGATGGTATCTATAACAAAACTTAAAACATTCTTATATTGAAAGATATTGATTTAAATAGCAATACTTTAAAATTGATGGCTTTGTTTCATAAAATGATAAGTGGTTTTGGCCAGTCGAGAGGAAGAATCAGTAGAGAGCTGGACTAAATGTCATGCAGTGTCTACTTATATCTTATGTTCTGAGTTCAAACATCACTAAGATCAACATTTATCCTTCCAGAGTTAATAAAATAAGTTCTAGTTAAATAATGGGCTTGAAATGGGCTTCATTAAATATACTACACCACCACCACCCCCTCCCCCCAAAAATGTCTTGTGCTAATGTAAGAAAATGTTTAATTTATCAAGACTTCTAAGTAGAATTCTTAAAGTTCTGTACAAAATGTCACAATCAACTTTGCCCTTCACCTCTCCCCTGCCAACTAAAAAAAGGTACCGGTAATATATTAGGAAGACTTCTATACAATTGCCCCTTTGCCTAGTTAAAATAAATTATTAGGTGCAGGCTTACCAAACAAAGGCTGAGAAGACTCTTCAGTTTTGTCAAAGATATGAGGGTGATCTACACAATAAATGCACCCAGTATACACTGTAAAGTGGTTGGTGATAGTAAGGGCATTCAACTGTGAAACATTTGTGAAACAAGGGTTGAGAAGAACTGCCTGTTGTTTCAAGGAGATGGCAACCTTGCTAATGTTCGTGATCTACTTAATAAATACACCTAGTACATCCTGTGAAGTTGTTGGTTATAGGAAGGGCATCCAACCATAGAACTTTTGCCAAACAAAGAGTTGAATGGACCCTTCAGTTGTGTCAAAGACATGACAACCTCCCTTGTGCAATCAGTAGAACATGAAACCAGATGTGAGATGCAGATCCCTAGCATGTCTGGAAGATCAGTATTAATTTTGTCTATGTTGACTCATCCAACCCTTGCTAGCAGGGAAAGCAGACATTAAAAGGATGATGCTTATGATGATGATGATGAAACATAGCTGTATGGTTAAAGGTTTCAGTAGTTTGCAACAACATGGTTTAGGGTTCAGTTCCACTACATGATACCTTAGACAAGTATCTTCTACTATAGCCTTGCATTGACCAATGCCTTGGGATTAAAATTTAGTAGATGGGAACTCTACAGAAGTCCATCATGTCTGTGTGTGTGTGTGTGCGTGTGTGTGTGTGCATGTGTGTGTGTGTGTGTACGTGTCTGTCCATGTCAGTGTTTACATTTACAATTTATTTACATCTAACTAAGCAAGTCGACAAATATGAGTCAATAAAATAAATACTAGATTTAAAAGACAAATTAAAAGTGGGGTCGATATGACTAACAAAAATCCCCAGATGGCCCCAGTACAATGAGTGAAACTAGTAAAAGAGTTGTTACTGCATACATTCACTGCACTGTGTGACCTGGCACAGCTCTGTATATTTTCATGTATATGCACTGTTTTGCTTTGTTTTGGTTGTATTCTACTGTATATAATTGTTTCTACTATTGGCACAAGGCCAGAAATTACCCAGTACATTACTGGTACTTTATTTTATCGACCCCGTAAGGATGAAAGGCAAAGTTAACCTCGGCGGGATTTGAACTCAGAATGGCAAGGGCCATAACTCTATGCGTCAAAGCATGGCATCCGACCCTCTACCGATACTGCCAATCCACCGCCCTACAGAGACATACTGTATATAATGTAGCCTATTGAGGTTCCTAGTAGTAGTGCTATTGTCTGCATGTTGTATATATCATCATCATCATCATCGTTTTACGTCCGTTCTTCCACGCTAGCATGGGTTAGACGGGTTGTCCTGTTGTGGGCAGTGTCCAGTCGGCCGACCTTGTCTTGCTCATACAGGAACAGATTCTGTCTTGATTTCTACAGCTGGATGCCCTTCCTAACACCAACCTCATTTACAGTGTGGGCTGGGTGCTTTTTTGCCGTGGCACCTCCACGACCACTTTGCAGTGGGAGGGTGTGGGGGCATATTGTCTATATGCTTCAGCTTCGGCTTGTTCCTGTGGGGGGAGTCTTCTGTATTACTGTGTGATGCCAGAGGTCACGGTTTGTGTGTCAAGTATTACTGCGTGACCGAAGACAGTGTGGCAAGGAACCAGGTGGACCAAAATGCACCAGAGTACTCGATACTATGGGTAGTAGAGTGGGTAATAGGAAAAGAGTCAGGACTCTTTTCCTATATATATATATATATATATATATATATACATATATATATATGTATATATATGGTAGGTAGTATATATAGTATCAAATCGATACTAGTGTCAGGGCCATAACTCCTATGGGTCACCTTGAGCCAATCCTCTGTGAAACACGTGTAACAGGTCGATACACAATAAATATTTTTTATATGTAAATGAAACTTCCTTGTTTTTTCTATTATATATTTATTTAAAACCATTCTCAAGGCACCTATATATATATATATATATATATTTATAGGTGCCTTGAGAATGGTTTTAAATAAAACACATACATAAAATAAACCACTAGAACTTCCTATATATATAAAGTCCTAGTGATTTATTTTATGTCTCTGTCTGTGTCACTTTTAAATCATTCTCAAGTCTTGTTAGTAAAGATAAAGATGTGGAGTTTGAAAACAGACATTATCCCTATAATAATTATTCTAGGGATTATGTCTGTTTTCAAACTCCACTTCTTTGTTATCTCTACTAACAAGACTTTATAGCTAATTTGTTTCACTATTTTTTCTTTTACAGAATTTTATTGTTGTTGTTGTTTTCCTATCATTGTTTAACCATTTCGTTACCATATTTCTAATGAAAGACACTGCTTTTGATTTTCAAATAATTTTGAAAATAATCAAGAAATTGGAAGAATTTAGTAAAATAACTAACTTTTATATTATTAGCCTGTTCGCTATCATATTTTTGCCTGTGATTTTCAGTTATTTCAAAATATAATCCAGGATTTAGAGAGATGTTGTTATATAACTTTTTCATTATTCAGCTGGTGTTTAGAACATAGCTTATCAAAGATTCTTACCTAAAGCTATTATGGAAGGTTTTTAGATAAATATAACCACTTTAAAACAAACAGCTTTGTATCATAGAAGCAACGAATGACTGATAGCCTGTTTTGTATTTCTACAGTAAGAATTCAAAAATACAGAATTCATTTCTCAGTAGTGGCTGCTGGCCACTTCTTTTGTGCTTAAGGATATTTCACCTGGTCTTCTTCATCATCATCATCACCGTTTTACGTCCGTTCTTCCATGCTAGCATGGGTTAGACGGGTTGTCCTGTTGTGGGCAGTGTCCAGTCGGCTGACCTTGTCTTGCTCATATGGGAACTGATTCTGGCTTGATTTCTACAGCTGGATGCCCTTCTTAACACCAACCTCATTTACAGTGAGTGCTGGGTGCTTTTTTTGCCGTGGCACCTACACGACCACTTTGCAGTGGAATGATAGGGACCCCAGTCCTATCATCTCATTTCTACAGCTGAGTAAACTGGAGCAATGTGAAATAAAGTGTCTTGCTCAAGGAAATAACACATCACCCGGTCCGAGAATTGAACTCACAACCTTTCGATTGCAAGCCCAATGCTCTAACCACTAAGATCTCCCAAATGCAGAGTCAGGATCGAACATTATTCAATCGTTCCTTGAGCTAATCGGCAGTGAAACATATGTAATATGTAATTAAATATTTATATGATGCAATACCGATTTGTTGTTCCCATTTATTATTATTATTATTATATATATGGCAATTAATTGTCAGAGTCATTAGAATGTTGGATAGAGTGCTTTTGGTATTTGTTCTTGCTCTCTGCTCTCTGTGTTCAAATCCCACTGAGGTCAACTTTGCTTTTCATCTTGTCGACGTCAATAAAAAAGAAGTACCAGTCTAGTACTGGGGTCAATTCTTCCTCTATATCTCTTTCTCACTTTCTATCTTTCTATGGAAGAAATCTGCTGTACTCAGGCCTGGAGAGGGATGGGCTCCAACAGGCTTAAAATTCCCAAGAGACACTGTATGCCACTATGGTGCCCCTATGACTCTATCAGGAGTTACAGTACCATACCATATGTAAATATATATATATAAATAAATATATATATATATATATATATATATATATATATATATATATAATATAGGAGGTGAGTTCTATTGTAGTACAATAAAGCAATGCAGATATCGGATAAGAAGCACTCTACAGTTTGTAGGACTGGAGTATACATAATATATAAGAACAAAAGATGGTTAAAAGAGTTCCATGTATTTTATTATGCGCATTTCAAAAACAAATATCATCATGCAATAATATTTGTGTTTTCATCAGATAAAACAGGAAGACATGATATGAAGATTAAAAAACACTTGTGGATAGTGCAGTTTTAAATCAACATATGATATATATATATATATATATATATCATCATCATCATCATCATTTTACGTTCGCTTTTCCCTGCTTGCAAGGGTGGGACGGGAACTGATTCTGGCTTGATTTCTACAGCTGGATGCCCTTCCTAACACCAACCTAATTTACAGTGAGTGCTGGGTGCTTTTTTGCCGTGGCACCTCCACGACCACTTTGCAGTGGAATAATATGGACCCCAGTCCTATATATATATATATATATACATAAATACATAAACAGAGAAAGCTATTAGCGATACTCCGAACAATTTCCAACTCACTCAACAAACATTAGGAAATACCGGAGTATATTCCTAATTAAACGTTTGGGGTGCTAACTATATTGTATTGTGTGGATAATCGGCTGTATTAGTTTATATGAGATATATTAAAATCTCATACATATATATATAAAGATTGTTGGTTCAGAGGAGAGAGATTATGAAGAGAAAGAAGACAGTTGGAATTAGAGTGAGGGATGGCTGATGGTGATGCCATGGGAAAAGAGTGTTTTGTTCTCTCAGCATGTAGTGCCAATGATTTCCATAGAAACAGAAGACAGGAAAAAAAAACAAAATGATGTGTTAACACAACTCACCACAAGTGGGTGAGGGAATATAACATCTCACACTATTGTTTTGTCTTTTGGTGAATGGTACTAATTAACTTTAGATGATGGTTCTATAATTTTTAGCAATCTTGCTAATAAAAGGCTCTTATGTAGAATGTTGTTGATTGTATTGTGGTGTAGGATAATTACATTATTCACTTAACATGAAAACAATGTCTACCATCTTTGTTGCAAATCTCGTCACATTTGTTCTCTATGTTATTGTTGTTGTTGTTACTACTACTACTACTACTACTAATAATAATAATAATAATAATACTATTACTACTACTACTACCACCACCATCACCACCATCACCACTAAAACCACCACAACCACTACTACTACTACCACCACCACCACACCTACCACCACCATGACCACCACAACCACAAACACCACTACAACCACCACCATCACCCCCACTACTACTACTACTACCACCACCACCACAAACACCACTACAACCACTACTACTACTACAACTACTACTACCACCACCACCACAACCACAAACACCACTACAACCACCACCACTACTACTACTACTACTACTACTACCACCGCCACCCCACGATCACCACCACAACCTCAAACACCACTACAACCACCACCTCTACTACTACTCATGAATCCGTGGCATCAAAAATGTTGACAGTTTCATTAATTATAGCTGGAAATTATTTTCTTAATTTAAAAAATTGTTTGAAAATACTGTTTTCTATAGCATATAATATACTGTACACCCATACAGACAGACACACACACACACACACACACACACACACACACACACACACACACACTCACACACATAATTTTAGAATGTATCAATTTTATTGTGATGCAAAAGGCAACACAGCTCGATTTATCTAGGATAGTCAGTCATCAAAATATATATGTCTCATTTGAAATAATACAGCCAACTTTCCACGCAATACTTTTAGTTAGCACCCCAAACACATAATTGGGAATATAAGCACTTATTTCCTAATGTTTGTTGAGTGAGTTGGAATTTGGCCGGAGTATCGCTAAAAAGCTTTCTCCGATATTGTATTTATTTATATATATATATATATATATATATATATATATAAGCAGAAGGGATATTCAATTTGTTGGTAATTCAACAAATATAAATGTTTATAACTGATTCAGAGCACTCAACAGGTTTTCTGGGGTATAATATTCAATGGTATTGAATAAATGGAAACTATATTTATAAAACCATATTTATTCTATTATATATATTTCAAGGGTACCAAAACTTTGGTACGCTATCATCAGATAAAATACGAAGTGTGTTTTATAAATTTTGACATTACCAAGGAAAGTATACCTTAATGGTTCAAGTTTTCCTTGGATATACATAATATACCTTAACGGTTCAAGTTTTCCCTAAGGAAAACTTGAACCGTTAAGGTATATTTTCCTTGGTTATGTCAAAATTTATAAAACACACTTCGTATTTTATCTGATGATAGTGTACCAAAGTTTTGGTACCCTTGAAATATATATATAATAGAATAAATATGGTTTTATAAATATAGTTTCCATTTATTTAATATCATTGTGTATATATATATATATATTTGAAAAGGTTCTATACAAAAACAGTGATTATAGAGAAAAGGTAAAATTAGAAATAGCATGGAAAATATATTTAAGGGTCTGTTTTCCTTTTACTTTTTTTTTTTCCTTTCTTTGATCCGTTAAAGTGGCATTATTGAAAAAATGAGAGGGACAATTCTTTTTAAAAAAAGAGTTTTATAATGTATATAAAGTATATAAAGTATATAAAGTGTGGTTAGAAAAAGCTATCTCACTTACCGCTTTTCATAGGCGCCGCTAAATCCCATGGCTGGTTTCTCCTCTTCCACGTGCGTTCAACTCATTAACACCCAGGAGCTGCCAAACTCGCGTCCACACCGTTCCTACTCACCACTAGAGAGAGACCGATCTGCTGGCCCTTCCAGTCGAGCACCCTTCCGGCCTAGCACCCTTCCGGTCAAGCACTCTCCCGGTCAAGCACTCCCCAGCTTCCGGCCACCGCACACCACACCATACCCACATAAAGTATTACCGGTTTCAATGTATTAGTAAAGTTCACCTTAGCAAATGTTGAGTATTGCAATTAAAAAGAAAAAACTAAAAATTAAAGATTTAAAATTAAGTGTTGAGGTAAATTTTTTTCACCTTCCTTGTTGAGAAGGAGACTGGAAAAAAGTTTTTAATCCTTATTAATTCTTTTTAATTGTAATACTCAACATTTTACTAATACATCGAAACCGGTAATACTTTATATACTTTATATACATTATAAAACTCTTTATTTTAAAAGAATTGTCCCTCTCATTTTTTCAATAATGCCACTTTGACGAATCAAAGAAAGGAAAAAAAAGAAAAGCAGACCCTGAAATAATTTTTCCATGCTATTTCCAATTTCACCTTCTCTCTCTCTCTCTCTCTCTCTCTCTCTCTCTATATATATATATATATATATATATATATATATATATATATATATATATATGTGTACAGGGTGTGGACGATATTTGTTCACAAGATTACTGTCTAGGAAAAAAAATAACACAGTAGTTTTATTTTTTAAGATATATTTATCAAACTTGGGTCTGTTTGTCTTCATGACTTGTTCTTTCGATCTCACTCAATAAACCTGCCATTGGCTTTGATGACGGCCTCAAGGCGGCCTCGGAACCTGCTACAGGCCTTCGTCACTGTCCCCCGACTTAGGCCCCTAAAGGCACTTGTGATCCTGGCCTTCGGATCGTCTTTCGTATTGCAGCTAGATCTGTTGGTGTCTCATTTCACTGTGCCCCACACAAAGAAGTCGAGAGGGTTGCAGTCAGGCGAGCTGGGAGGCCAGATGTCAGGTGAAGTGTGGTCGATGAAGTTCTCTGACAGCCAGGCTTGGGTCTTTCGGCTGGTATGGCAGGGCGCTGAGTCTTGCTGCCACACGTACGCCCTACCTGCAGCTACCTGGTCGATCCAGGGCTTTACTACCTCGCTCAGAACGCAGATGTAGCCATCAGTATTCAGCTTGAAGCGTTCTGAAGGCGTCAGCTCGGGCATTCTGAAGGCGTCAGATCGTCGATCATGTATTTTCCTCTCTGATGTTGCTTCGTAGTCGAATCCTGAATCTTCCAATTCCTTTCTGATCTTTTCCACCATTCTCCTGCTGATGCTGAGAAAGTCTGAAATTTCCTTATTTGTCCTCCCGGCGTGCATTACAAGAAGAACTCCGTGTCTCTTCCACAAATTTGGAGGTTCAAAATTATTCATAATCAATTATTCTGAAAATAAATAATGGAAATATAGTCATTGTTTTTATGAAGACAAGAGTGACAACGGAAGTAAAAAAAATTTGCTGTTGAAAATTGCTAACAAATATCGTCCACACCCTCTATATATATATATATATAATTGGTGTTGGATGCTTAAAGCGTCCGTATGCGGTAGGGCGTTTGAGCACTCGATGCTCTCATAGAGCAGAGTATGATATCACAAAAAAAGGAGAATCAGTGTTGCGACGAATGGAATTTATTGGACGTATTACAATCGTTACTCTGGCGACCAGCTCGAGGCACGATCAATGTGATGATCGAACCTGACTCTGAAAATTGCAAGGTCCTCAGATACGTCTTAATTCTACATACATATATATATAAGGGCGGTGCCCCAGCATGGCCTCAGCCGGATGCCTATTACAGGTAAAAGAGTATATATATACATATATATATATATACATCCAGCCGTAGAAAACCCGCCAGACAGTCCTATACGAGCAAGACAACCACTCTTGCCTCAAGTGGGAAAACTCCCATCCAAACCCATCCAAGCGTGGAATATGGACGTTAAACGATGATGATGATACAAAGTGTTAAAACGATCAAATTTTAGTCTAGAACATTTATTTGCTGACAATTGTTTACATATTATTATATATATATATATATATATATATATATATATATATAATAATAATAATAATAATAATAATTGTCTCTACTTTAGGCACAAGGCCAGCAATATTACAGTGCATTACTGGTACTTTATTTTATCGACCCCGTAAGGATGAAAGGCAAAGTCAACCTCGGCGGGATTTGAACTCAGATCGTAAAGGGACGTAACTATGCTGGAAAGCATGGCGTCCGACCCTCCACTGATACTGCCAATCCACCACCCTTAATAAAGATAATAATAATAATAATGCTTTCTTTATTAACCACAAGGGTTTACACAAAGTAGACATTAAGGACAGTACAGGACAATACAGGACGGTACAATGGCATTTCTGCGTGTAAAAAAACATAAAACAGAGGATGTAACAAAAAAAGAACAATGAAAAATTCCCCAATAGGGGGGAGACTTCCGAGGGCCATCGTGGAGAAAGCCCATTAAAAAAAAGCCATGGTGACCCTGACCACCAGGGCAAGTGCCCTCTCCCAGTTTTCCACCTTTAATTTACAGGCACATACTCAGAGTAGGTCCACTCACTCGGGCCATTCTTGCCTCTCTCACCCATCTTTCAACAAAAAGCTGGGAAGAGAGCACTTCCCTCTCTACCCTGATTTTCCTTTTCAAATGAAATTTGAAAAAGTTAATCAGGGCATCACCGAAGAGGTAAGTGCTCGTCTTCAGCCCTTTCAGACGTGTCCACCATACTATCTCTTTCGCCATGGCCACCAGACAGATAAAAACTGCCTGCCCTTCCCGGCTAAAGGAAGAGGGCGGGGCAATCCTCACGATGGGCTCAGCTGATAGCCCGATCCGTTCTACACGCGACAGCAGGTGTTCGACATAAACCCACAAGTCAGCAATGCTCAGGTTAAGCCTTCATTACGTTTATTGATTGGTGACGTGCGTTTCACAATTGATCAGCTCAAGGTTTGATCTGTATCGATCTGGCCTGACTCTGAAATCAAAAGCTCGTCGGACCTCTGTTGTAGTAATGACAGCTCTACACCTCGCTACTGACGAATCTAAACATTGAGTGCTCACCTGGGTGAACCTACAGCAACTTCACGTTACACTACCTATATATATATATATATATATATATATATATATAGAGAGAGAGAGAGAGAGAGAGAGAGAGAGAGAGAGTGTGTTCAAGGAGACAACAAACAGAGGTACAAAAAGTCTTATTAGTTTCATACTTTATATTGGAAAGAGGAAAGAAAGTTCAATGCTTCCGGCTTAAGCCCTTCTTTAGGAGTACAAATAGAGACAGGATCACAATGGAGAAACAGAAAGAATGTCCAGTAAAGACACAAAAAACAAAAATGAAAATGGAAAACAAAAAAGTCGTTATATATATAGTTATTTTCAATGTTGCTAATTAAGAAGTCCCTTTCCATATAATGATGGACCTCTGGAATAGCAACATCAATAATAAGTCCATCTCCATATCATTAGGTTGTATTGCATAAAATGTTGTGTGAAATATTACGCAAGGGTATCATTATGTAATAAAGACTGATATTACAGATATGCTTATAACAGTAAATTATATAATAAAGGAAACTATGGTAATCTAGCCTTCATATTCATTATTATTGTACATTCACAATGGGATGATTCATCTAGTCCCTGCTAGCATAGAAAATGGATATTAAATGTTGATGATGATGATGATGATGATGATATACTCCATCATTACTACCCAGGTGATCCCAAATCACCATTAGAAAGATGCCTACGATGATGGATGCTTGATCCTGCTTATACCATCATTTATTAATTGGAGTGCTGTAAATGCAACCCAACTACCAATTAATTAACATTTAATAACACAACTATATATATATATATATATATATATATATATAATATATATATATATATATATATATATATATATATATATATATATATATATATATATATATATATATATATATATATATATATATATATATATATATATATATATATATATATATTAGAATAACAGTTTAAGCAAAAAATTGGATTTTAGTCTTCACATTTATTATTATTATTACTATATATATATAAGGGTGGTGGGTTGGTAGTATCGGTAGAGAGTCGGATGCCATGCTTTGTAGTATAGAGTTACGGCCCTTTATGGTCTGAGTTCAAATCCCGCCGAGGTTAACTTTGCCTTTCATCCTTACGGGGTCGATAAAATAAAGTACCAGTAATACACTGGGATAATTGCTGGCCTTGTGCTAAAAGTAGAAACAATTATTACTATATATATATATATACTAGACCGAAAAATGCGGGCGCATGTGTATTAATATTCTTAAATAATAATAAACCCGGAAAAGTACAGGACAAGTAGAATTAACTCTTAAAATATTGAAGCTGGAATTTGAATTTGATGAATTTAATGTACAGTAAAATTAGCAATGCCAAGAGATAATAAGAAATAATAATGTATTAGGGATTTATTAGATATTAAGTCATCAGTTTGCCTAAGTCAGCAATCACCATTTTGCCAACCAAATGCAATTAATGTCATCAATCTTTTTTACATAAATTGTCAGTTCATTTAAGTTGTCACTATTTTTTGTCCCTTTAGTGGGTTAATTATACTGTATTACTTTAAAAATTGACATTAAAAATTAATTTAAATTAATAGTAAAAAGTAATGAGCTAAATTTTGCATAAATTGTCATCATATTAAAATTATTAATCTAATTTCATTTTAAAAAAAGTTAAGCCAAAATTTCTCAAGATCGAATTACAGTTGACTCTCCCTAATTGTCAACGCCATTTTTGGCCCAACTTTTATTTTTTTGTGACTCTCCCTAATTGTCAGTCATTTTTACAGTTCCTTTGAGTGACAATTAGAGATAGTCAACTGTATTTCAAAAAGAAAATTTAGTGATCAAGTGCAATATCATTCTGATTGATAATCTGGATTACTGTTCCTTTCTTATGAGGAAACAGAGACTATCTTTTAGAGATTAGCACCAAAGATTAACTAGGCCATTCCTAATGAATGAAGGTGATTTCTAGATCGTTTCTAATTATTTAATTAATAATTAAAGTAAAAAATTATCTTGGTTGTCTTTAGGTCATTCTTGTGTTATTCTAAATCTATCCATGAAAGAGCTAGGAATGACCATTCCACATGCCAGTGCCGAAACGCTGGCACAGAAATACCTGCACCGAAACGTCCTGTTCCATGACATCTTAACAACCTTTACCTCCTTGTGATTAAGTGTGATGTCATAGGCTTATTATTGTACATTTAATTCATCAAATTCAAATTCCAGCTTCAATATTTTAAGAGTTAATTCTACTTGTCCTGTATTTTTCCAGGTTTATTATTATTTAAGAATATTAATACACATGCGCCCGCATTTTTCGGTCTAGTCCCCTTTTTTTTAAGGCATTGCAGCAAATTATTTTATTGAAATTACCTTGACCATTTGCTAAGGCATTTAGAATTCTTTTTTCATCAATAAAAATTAACTTTTCATTTCAATATTTCTATAAAATCCAAAATATTAAAATTGAAAAGGTATTTTGTAGAATATAATCAATAGAGACATTTGCTTTTCTGAACACCCTTACTACAAGACTTCAGGTGTCCCATAGAGACAAAGCTATAATTGACTATACTCTAATGATCAATTTAGAGTTTAACTTAACAAGTGAAGTTATTAAAGATGCTAGAAAAACAAGCAATTAAAATAACTGAGTCAAAAATAAATAAAATAAAGTAGTAAATAAAATACCAATAAACTGAGCTCAAATTCAACAATAATTTGTCCATAATTAGCAGTTAGTCCAAAATA
This sequence comes from Eledone cirrhosa, assembly GCA_964016885.1. Classification (NCBI taxonomy): domain Eukaryota; kingdom Metazoa; phylum Mollusca; class Cephalopoda; order Octopoda; family Eledonidae; genus Eledone; species Eledone cirrhosa. The sequence goes on from OZ024740.1 coordinate 219,675,939, forward strand.
TCAATGTCCTCCTGACTAATTTCTTTATCATTATTTTCATAAGGTTGGCCAGGTGTTGAATTTTTGCATTTACATTCATCATTTTGACAATCCATACTTTCAAAATCATGACATCTCAATACATATAATGGAACATAGTCAACAGTATTCCTTTTAAAGAAAAAGTGCTCATTAGTGAAAGTATGGTACAAATGTTGTCCCCAATAAACAGCCAAAAGTCCTTTTTTTTCAACAAAATTATTAACTGTTCTGGCAGTATTTTTGATTTGTTTGAGCATGAAGTTTCTAATGCCCAAAGCAAAATTGTATGCTAGAGTAACTTTGTTTAGTCCTTTCTTATAATTTCTTCTGCTATTGTTCTTTTTTTTTTAAATTTAGTTAGTTTGTGAAGAATTAACAGTTTCACTTTCGACCAGACATAACTATCGATAATGTTTATTTGAGTTACTTAAGGGAAACTACTTAGTACAGCTACGATGGATTTATACTAGAGTTATGTCCCTTAGCGTTACTCCTCATCTGATTTCGTCACTTAAAGTCACACAACTCGATTTCTATGGCACCAATCTTTTTTAATATTGACAAATTTCGATTCAGCTTATCGAGTTCTATCTACTGAGATAGGTAGCATTAAATTACATTCGAAATTTAAAAAGTTATGATGAGTCAAAGTCAATGAGGTACCTTATCCTCCACTATTTGACCACACATATTTTAGCATAACTTTTTTTCTACTGACCCAAATTTCAATTTCCTTATACCAAAATGTAGCCTGGGATGAGTCCATTCTAGTGCAAAAAAGCTGATCAAATTTGGTTGAGAACTGAATAAGTGACAAGTTCTAGAAGTGGCTGTCGTTGGGAAAAAGTTGACCTTAAGAATATTATTCACACACTACTGTGTGTGAATGATATATATATATATATTTATTATTATTATTATTATTCTTTGAGTCTCAGTCATTGATGTTATTTAACTGGAAGTTTGTTGAAATGAATATCAAGCCGCTACCTGCGGCCTCAGATATTCAGGACGTATCGGAGGGTTCTTGCTGTTCCTAGCAAGCATGCCTTTTGAAGTGTTCCAAAAAGCGGGGCTGGACTAATCTTCTTTAACCATCCTTGGAAACTCTTTGAGATAGTACCTAGTGCACCTATGACAATTGGGACGACCTTGACTTCATGGCAGTTCCAAATCCTTTTTACCTCCCACTTTAAGTCCTGGTATCGGTTAATTTTCTCCCTCTCCTTTTCTTGCAATCTCGTGTCTAATGGGCAGGCTACATCTACAATCAGGCACGATCTTTTTTCCTTGTCCAAAACCACCAGGTCAGGCCTATGTGTTCTAATTTCTTGTCCGTCTGTATCCTAAAATCACATAGCACCTTCACCTGATCGTTTTCTATCACCGACTCTGGCTTATGCTCAGACCACTTCTCAGAATGTGGTAAATTGTTTACTTTGCATAGGTGCCAGTGGATCACCCTGCCTATAACATCATGTCTCCAGCCTTTATAGTGAGTCTGGGCTGGGTGTTTACACTTGGATACAATGTGAGCCACAGTCTCCTCTCTCTCTCTCCACAGATCCTACACAGTGGGCTAGCCTCCTCCTTGTAAATATGGTGTTTCACCCACTTCGTTCTGAGAGCCTGCTCTTGCACAGCCATTAGCATTCCTTCTGTAGCCTTTTTAAGGTCTCCTCTCTTTAACCAGTTCCATGTCTGTGGATCTCTAAATTCAGTTTTCTTAAAGAAGGTACTATGAAGGGGTTTTTCATGAAGGTTGCTCTTCCTCCTTGTTGTTATTTCCTCCTTGGACATCCCCTGGTCTATTGTCTTCTCCTTCAGTACAATTTTGAGCATTGGCTCCCTACTGTCAGTCACGTATTTGTGCAGGTTGTTTTTCTCCATCTGAACACAGTCCTCTATGCTGATAAGACCTCTTCCACCTTCAGATCTCTTTAAGTAGAGTCTATCGACATCACTCCTCTTGTGGAACATGTTGTAGATAGTCAATAGCTTCCTAGTCTTCCTATCCACTTCTTTTTGTTCAGCAACATTCCATTTCAAAATTCCCGCACTGTACCTAATAATAGACACAGCTCAGGAATTCACTGCACTTATGACATTCCTACTATTTAGATGTGATTTTAATACGCTCCTTATTCTCCTAATGAACTCAGATCTTATCAATTCCTTCATTTTTTTTGTTCTTGATGTCATCTGCCTCCAAAACACCTAAATATTTGTATCCTTCTTCAGTGTCAATTTCATTATTATTATTATTATAATTGGCAGTATCGGTAGAGGGTCAGACGTCATGCTTTGACGCATAGAGTTACGGCCCTTTCCATTCTGAGTTCAAATCCCGCCAAGGTCAACTTTGCCTTTCATCCTTACGGGGTCGATAAAATAAAGTACCAGTAATGTACTGGGTAATTGCTGGCATTGTGCCAAAAGTAGAAACAATTATTATTATTATATATACTATATATACATATTATTATTATTATATATACTATATATATATATCTTTACACAAGTATATATATAAAGATGTCCAACTGATACCAAGTTTTGCTCTATGAAAGAATTAACAGAGATCAATTTATTCAGAGAGTAATATAATCATATAAATATAGGAAATTAATTATTGAATTTCTTTATTACTTTAGAAAATGTTCCTTAAATATCTTGTATAACACTTCATATTAATTGTATCATCTTTTCTTTCTCTTCATTAACGAGATTCCTCCCTCTTTGAACAGTTTCAAAACTCACTACAACTCACTGACAGTTATTCTCCCACACTTGCTCACTTTTATTACCATTCTCTTACTGTCACTCACATTCTTTTGTTTGACAGCCACCTACTTCCACACTATCCAGCAAATAAATACACATTACAAATTATTATATGTAGATTACTTCAGTAGAGAGTCGGACGCCATGCTTTGCAGAATAGAGTTACGACCCTTTACGGTCTGAGTTCAAATCCCGCCGAGGTTAACTTTGCCTTTCATCCTTACGAGGTCGATAAAATAAAGCACCAGTAATGTACTGGGGTCGATTTAATCGACTTTCGCCTCCCCCCCAAATTACTGGCCTTGTGCCTATACTAGAAATCATTTTATGTAGATTACTATAAAATAAAGTACCAGTAATGTACTGTCTAATTGCTGGCCTTGTGCCAAAATTAGAAACAATTATATGTAGATTACTATTGTTAACATTTTCTAAGACTGGGTCTTTGAATTGGCACAGTCATTAGAACGTCACATAGATTGCTTGGGAGTATTTGATTTGGTTCTCTATTCTACGAGTTCAAATCTCATTGAGATCAACTTTGTCTTTCATCCATTGAAAGTCAATATAAAAAATACCAGTCTTGTACTAGGGTCAGCTCTTCCTCTGTATCACTTTCTCACTTCCATTCTCCTACTCTGTCTATCCTTCACTGGGAGAAATCTGCTGTATTCAGCCCTGGCCAAAAATTGGGTTCTGGCAGGTTTAAAGAAATTCCCTATAAATACCATATGTCAATACAGTTCCTCTACAACTCCCCCAGGAGTTACAAGACCATATATACATACATACACGTCACATAAATACCAATAACAGAGTTTTCCCTTTAAGCCTTCCTTTAATTAAATTGAGACTTTCTAGGAATTAAAAACAATGTTTTGCTGAGAAAGAAGTGAGAGGTGCCTACTGAGAGTGGCCTCTACATGGTTATTTGACTTGGTAGAAATAGCAAGCAAATTTTTCTCAAATCACATACTACTATTTTAAAAAGGGAATAATACATCAGATGGAATGAAATGGATCACCATCAGTTTTGACAACTGTTTCAGTTGTTTGATCAATGGAGAAACCTGCTTGTGAAATTAGCATGCAAGTGGCTGAGCATCCAAAGACAATTATAACATTAATGTAATTCATGACATATGTGACAAGTTTGGTCCTTTGAAGTCCATCCAATAGGCTTCAAAATAGTTTTCTGTTACTCAGTTTTACTCACAAAGCTTGGGTTAATGCAAGGCTATAGTAAGTGATTATTGCCCAAATGCCACACAAGAGGGTTGAACCTGGGATCTTATGATTGGGAAGCAAACTTCTTAACCATTTGGACATGCTGTGGCTTTAATATAAAAGCCAAGTCCAAGTATATTAAATAAAGAAGGAGTATGAAAGAGAGAGGCAATGCTTGGATGAGGTGAAGGAAAAGCTAGGTTTAAGAGGAATCTGATGTGGTGTGCAGGAGAGAAGACTGTGTTGGTCTGGACATATGATGCACATTATCGATGATTGATAGGTGAAGAGATGCCAGGAAATTCCAGTGGAGAGATGCCATGCTGAGAAGGACTCATCCAACCCTTTCAAGCATGGAAAAAATCGGATGTATAAATGATGATGATGATATGAAAGTAAAGCTAATTACTGTCTAAGCAACAGAGATAAACTTAGACTCCGGGAAGTATCTTAGCTGATGTGATTGTTTGTACAGTAAATGATGACATGTGAACATAGAATATACATATGGTGAAGATGTTTGCTTCATAATCACAAGATTCCTGGTTCAATTTCACTATGTGACATTTTGGGCAAGTGTCTTTTAGCATAGCTTTAGGTCGACCCAAACTTTGTGAGTGAATTTGAGTAGATGGAAACAATGTGAAAATCTGTCAAAGGGATTATACCTGTAATTTTCTGTTGCTGAATCTTCCTGTGAATTATATAAAAGATACACCCCTACAATACAGGATGGACTGCACCTGTTATTCAAATGTCCAGCTTTATCATACATTCTGACATGCTGAATCTCACTGAGAATTATGTTATGGGTACACATGGCTAAAGAGTACTCAAACCACTTACACTATTATACAAGATGGACTGTACCTGTAATTCAAGGGATCAGTTTTATAATACACTGAGTCTCTTTACATTAAATGTACACATGACTGAGGAATACTCAGCCACTGATATTATAATTTTATAAGTATGTTGTTTGTTGGTCAGACAATAGGAACATTTAATGGAGAAACTAATGGAGGTCCATTTACAATGATCACATCAGTTATCTCCTTTAGAGCCTTTATTTTTCTGGTCCCAACGTTGGACATGTATGCATGGTTTCATAGCTCCTGGGGGCATCTTTTAAAACCTGGCAGGAGCCATCTCCTTTACAGGTCTGAATAGAACCAATGTCTTCCAGAGAAGGATATAGAGAGTGAGGGAATGGAAGTTAGAAAGAGTTATAATCAACCCCAGTATTAGACTGGTACTTTTTTTTTATTGGCCTCGAATGGATGAAAGGCAAAGTTGACCTCGGCGGGATCTGAAATCAGAGAGCAGAGAGCAAAAACAAATACCACAAAGCATTCTATCCAATGTTCTAATGACTCTGCCACTCCACCATCTTAATATTGGACAATATAATCTCAAATTCTCAAATACATTGTCAAAAAAAAAAATGGGTGATTGTAGCTGGATCCCTTTGATCAGTGCCTATCAGTACTTCAGTCAAGAGCTAAGAAAGTCAATGAAGGACCCATGAATATCTGAGAATCCTTTGAATAAAGGCCCTCAGCTCCACTGAAATTTAAGATGAGCTCTGATGATAGAGAGGGCACAAAACAGTGTTGTTTCACCTCATAAAATTCATCTCAAGGCCCCTGCCATTGGTGATAGGTATAGAATGGTCTCGATCGTAGATCTGTTCAATGAAGACTAATCTAGCTCTGAATAATATCAACTATATTTTATTTTCTCTTAACCTTTGTTGTACCAAACTATCTAATTGCCCATGGTTCTATGATACAAAACTGTTTTTTATCTGAAAATCTTCCATCATAATTGAATCTTTGTAATGTTTTGCTCCAAACACCGACTCAATAATGAAAAAATTAGTTATTTTATTAAATCTCTCTAAATTCTTATTTTCAAAACTATTTGAAAATTATATCTCATAACTTTTATTAGAAACATGGTAGTGAAAGGATGAAAGGAAATATGTTTCTACTTTTTTTTCTTATATTCAATTTCTGTACAAAATTTCATAATCTTTTCTTCCAGCTCTACATGCAGCCGCTCTCTCTGGTCACTCTTCTACTGTGAAACTTCTCCTGGAGAATCGTGCTCACATCAATGCAACAAATTTGATGAAACATACACCATTATTACGTGCCTGTGAGATGGGTCATACTGATGTTGTCCAGTGTCTGATAGAATGGGATGCTAGAGTGGATATGTTTGATCAAGATGGACATTCTCCCTTACATTGGTATCTTCTTTCAAATTCTTTTTGTTTTTTATTCTGACATATTGGCATTTGTTTTCCATATTATTATATCTCAACTGGTCTTGTGTCATGCCTGTGTAAGAAATATCATGTTCTCAGAGCTGACTTAACTTTGTGTCTATATAAGTAATATGTTTCAGCAGGCCTTGTGTCTGTGTAAGAAATACGTTCTTAGAGCTGAACTAGCCTTGTAATATCATATTTCAACTGACCTTGTGTCTATGTAAGTAATACATGTTCTCAGAGCTGAACTATCTTTGTGTATATATTTAACTGGCTTTGCGTCTGTGTAAATAATATTATATTTCAACTGACCTTGTGTCTATGTAAGAAATATTATATTTTAACTGTCCTTGCACATACTATATAAGTAATATCACATTTCAACTGGCCTTGCACCCACTATATACGTAATATCACATCTCAACTGGACTTGTGCCATGTCTATGTAAGGAATACATTTTCTCAGAACTGAACTAGCTTTGTGTTGGTATAGGGTAAAGGGTAAATACCCCTTTTTATCATGAATGACCATGGGATTTGCACCTAGAAAGTTCCCCTCCGAGGCACAGGTTCAGGCCAGGTTGTTTGAGGAAGACCAGCAGTCACCCCTCTCCGTGCCCCACATGTTGTCCAAGGAAAAGGCAATGGCCAATACTGCTTGACACTAACGACACTGCAACTCATTTCTACAACTGAGTAAACTGGAGCAACGTGAAATAAAGTGTCTTGCTCAAGAACACAATGCAACAAAGCCCGGTCTGTGAATCAAACTCACAACCTCTCAATTGCAAGTCCAATGCTCTAATCAATAAGCCATGCATCTAGAGTGCTGATATAAGAATATCATATTTCTACTGGTCTTGCATCTGTGTAAGAAATACATTTTCTCAGAGCCTTTTGTCCTTATAAGTAATATTGTATTTTAACTGGCCATGAGTCTGTATAAATAATTGTTTCTACTTTAGGCACAAGGCCAGCAATTACCCAGTGCATTACTGGTACTTTATTTTATCGACCTCGTAAGGAGGAAAGGCAAAGTCAACCTCGGCGGGATTTGAACTCAGATCGTAAAGGGACATAATTATGCTGGAAAGCATGGCGTCCGACCCTCTACCGATACTGCCAATCCAATCAGAGATGAACTAGCCTTGTCTCTATGTAATAAATAATATATTTCAACTGGCCTTGCATCTATAGAAGTAAAATCTCATTTTATCTGGCCTTGTGTCGGTGTAAAACATAAGTTCTCAGAGCTGAAGTAGCTTTGTGTCTATGTAAGTAATATATTTTGAGTGGCCATAAGTCTATATAATTGATATCATGTTATCAGAGCTGAACTAGATTTGTGTTGGTAAAAGAAATATGTTTCAACTGGCTATGCATCTGTATAAGAAATATCATGTTTTAACTGGCCTTGTGTCTATATATCAGAGCTGACCTAGCTTTGTGTCTATATACTTAATATTATACTTCAACTGACCTACATGCTTCAAATGGCCCTGTGCATCATCATGCCATCCTCATTTTTATATCTATTTCTCTGTGCTGCCATAGGTTGGATGAGGCATTTTGGAGGCAGATTCTCCACAGCTTAAATGTCCATCATGACACAAACCCATATTTTTATTTCTAAGTATAGTATATACCACTCATTTTCATTGTGCTACTAAGCTTCAGGAGGTATTGTTTATTGAGGAAATAAACAAACATTACCACTTGCCTCAAATGGTGTCCTTAAGAAAACACACAGACACATACACATTCTCATACAAATATTTTGAAAATAACCAAACATTTGGAGGAATTTAATAAAATGAAGTTTTTCATTAGTAAGCTGATATTTAGAACATTTTTAAAGAAAAAATTATAAAATAGAATTATGTTGAAATTTAACATAAGGACAAACATTTTAGAATCAGCAGTTTTGTGTCATAAATCCAGGCAAGTTTCAAATGGGTCAGTTAACTATGGAGACAACACAATATCAATGTTATGGACTGTTTAACTACATATTACAGCATATCTGCACAGTCATTAAGCTTAGATTGTATGTATGGACCCACATCTCCTGATGGAGTCATTGGGGTGCTACTGTAACATAAATCATGTCTTGGGCACATTAAACCTGGTGGTGCCCATCCTCCTTCCAAATCTAAGCACAACCAATTTCTTTCAGAGAAAGAGAGAGAGAGAAAAAGAGAGAGAGAGAGAGAAGATCAGACCCACTAGTGGACAGATACTGTTTTTTAATCAACCCAAAAGGATAAAGGGTGTAGTTGATCTCAATTGAGTGCAAAGACCTGGAACACAATCTATCTGACATTCTAAAGACTCTGACAATTTGCTCACTGTTAAGCTTAGATTAAGAAATATAGTATATCTCCATTTATTAAAGTTTTAATATTTTACATAATGGTTTTGACAGAGAAGAGTTACACCTGGAGGCTCCCTTCAATGACAGAGAACTAGGTATGATTAAAATGGCCTCCAGTACTAGAGAAGCTATGACATAGATTTAAGGTTAACATATATAGACAGATTGCCTACACACATACAAGCACATGTATATATATATATATATATATATGTGTATGTTTGTATGCATGTGTGTATGTATGTGTAAGTGTGCTATTATATACATATGTGTCTGTTTGTTTAGATAGGATCAACTTGATTAAATAGTGGAAATATTTCTGAGATTACTGTATTATTTCTTAAAGAACTGTTTCAAAACTATATTGTAGGGCAGCTCTCGGAGGACATGCTAATATTTGCCAGATTCTTATAAGTTATGGCATTGAACCAAACAGCCAAGACCGCTTAGGGTATGTACTTGATTTCATTATAATTGAATTCTCAGGAATATTCAATATTAAATGCTAGTATCACAATTTTTATGCCATCTTTATTACTCTTGCATTTTATGATACATAGTTATATATAAACTGTGTTGAATGAAAACAAACTAATATATAGATGTATATCATCATCATCACGTTGCTATTCCCACAGTAACATGGGTAGCATGGGACTTTTTGAGGCAATGTTTTACATGTTTTACAGCTGGATGACCTTCCAGACACCAATGTAATAAGTCATTTTTTACAATATATATATATATGATCATCATCATTATTCATTTCATTTCATTTTTTTACGTCCGCTTTTCCCTGCTTGCAAGGGTAGGACGGGAACTGATTCTGGCATGATTTCTACAGCTGGATGCCCTTCCTAACACCAACCTCATTTACAGTGAGTGCTGGGTGCTTTTTTGCCGTGGCACCTCCACGACCACTTTGCAGTGGAATGATAGGGACCCCAGTAAACTGGAGCAATGTGAAATAAAGTGCCTTGCTCAAGGAAACAACACATCACCCGGTCTGAGAATTGAACTCACAACCTTTCAATTGCAAGGCCAATGCTCTAACCACTAAGCCATGTGCCTCCATGTATATATATATATACATATATATATTTCATCATATTCATATATATATTTCATCATATATATATGAAAAGATTCAGGACCCTGACGGCTGAGCTCAGGCCGTTTTGACAGCTAGATCTAAACTAAAGTGCTAGTATTCCACACCCTATCTGATATATTCAATCTCGCCTCAAGTGGGACAAAACCGTCCAACCCATGCTAGCATGGAAGATGGACGTTAAAGGATTATGATGATGACGATCATCATCATCATCATCACCATCATATATATGTATATATTATACATGGCAGTGAGACATGGGCATTACGTGCAGAGGACCTGCGCAGACTGGAAAGGAACGAAGCATGCATGCTCCGTTGGATGTGTAATAGTAATATACGTGAACGGCAAAGCATAAATGAACTAAGTGAGAAATTAGGAATAAGCGGGATCAGATGCTGTTTACTTGAGAGAAGACTATGTTGGTATGGTCACGTGATGTGCATGAAAGACGAGAGCTGCATAAAAAAGTGCAGGGCAATCAAAATTGATGATAGTTATGGAGTAGGTAGACCCAGAAAAACCTGGGACGATTTGATAAATTCCGACCTTACACACTTGCACTTCTCTAAGACAATGTCACTGGACCGAGAGCTTTGGCACTACGCTGTAATACAGAAGACCCGCCTTGCCTATGTACAAAGTGAAACCTACAGTCAGTAGGCACCTCTTAACCAAATATACACCCCAATCTACTACCCCTACCCTATCCTCCCACTCCCACCAGCACCACCCTCTCTCTGTAAAGTTGGTACCACAACATCCAGTCCAAATAAATGAGATCGAGATCGTGTAGGTGTCATGACAAAAAAAAAAAAACAGTCCACGCTGTAATGTGGCCGTGTAGGTAACACGGTAAAGTGTTCCCAGTTCCACACTGTAAATGTGGTCGTTGTTAGGAAGGGCATCCAGCCATAGAAAACCTGCCAGATAGTCCTATATGAGCGAGACACGGTCACCCGACCAACCTT
>OZ024740.1:219689204-219701242 GCA_964016885.1 Eledone cirrhosa
ATAATATAGGATAAAAAGTAGAAAAGCAAAGAGAAAAAGAATGTAGAAATGCTATAGTGTGAAAATATGGGAATAGAATGAAGCTGAGGGTGGAGATAAATTCGAAATCTATTGGTCAACTATAGATTTAAAATTGATGACTGAAAGTAAATTTGGAAAATCAAAAATAAAAAAATAAAAAAAATCTCCATTAAATATTTTATAATAGAAGTGTGTAGCTTTATGGTAAAGGTGTTGTACTTACAATCATATTGTTGTGGGTTTGATTCCTGGACTGGATTATGTGTTGTGTTCTTGAGCAAAACATTACATGTCACATTGCTCCAGTATATTCAGCTGAAAATGAGTGCCAGCAGTAGCGGGGGATTTAACTTTGCAATGGACTGGCACACTGTCCAGGGAGCATTTTTTTTATTCTTAGTTGCTTAATGCCATGGGAAACCAGGATAAACACCAGCCTGATGAGCTTCTGAGCTTGAGACAGACTTTAAACTTTGGGAATATTCTGTACAGCGACAAGTTTGTTTTCCACCTATGAAATTCAACAGTAGAATTATGTTTAAAATTTAATAGCAGTAATTGGAGAAATATCAGGTGTAACTGTTATTCTGATATAGATATATACATATATATATTATTGTTTATATTTGTTTCATTGATATCTAATACACACCTCATTAATATCATTTTTTATGTATGTATTTTTTCATACTTGTATTAGCTAGAAGGGTCTTTTCCATTACATCTTTCCATTTGTTGTGTTCTTTTGTCATCTCTTTTCTGAAGTTCAGCATCATGCAATCAGTTTTCACCATGTTTTCCGCTGCTTCCTTCCTCGTGTAACTCCTGGCACTTCTTTATCAAACTTTTGTCGTTTTTATGCATGACATGTCTATACTTTATCAATTATCTCTCTTGTACACAACTCCTGATTCCTCTTATATATAGTTTTTATTTCAACTCAACTGAACTTCATCATTCATACACATTCAGCAGAGTATGATAGCTTCATTTGTTTTGACCCTTCATATACCATCATCATCATTATCACCATTTTTATGTCCGTTTTTCCATGCTTGCATGGGTAGGATGGATCCTTTTCAACACAGCATCTCCCCATTTGCCACATTCCTTCATCATCTCCTCTCTGAGTCTCAGCGATTTGAAATCAGCTTTCACTACCTCTACTCAGGTCTTCCTTGTTCTAAATCTTCTGCAGCTTCACTCCATTGGGATTTCCTGGGATTTCTTCACCTATCAGTCATCATCCATGCTCATCACATGTCCGTACTAATGCAGTCTTCTCTCTTGCACACCACTTCATATTCCTCTTAAGACTTCAGGCTTCTGGAATTCTGCAACGCCTATGACATGTTGACATGTAACACAAACTTCAAAAAACCCGACAACCATCTGATCACCTATAGATTAGGGGAGCATTCTAGTCAGATAGATTTTATTCTCATCAGAGGAAATGATAGACGGTTGTAAACACAAAAGCCTTCCCTGGTGAGGAATGTACCTCCCAACATAACTTAGTTGTCAGTGACCTCACTGTCAAAACTAGACTTGAAAACAGAAGGCAACCTGGAGAAGAAAGATCTGGAAGCTGAAAAACCCCTCAGCCAGTAACAGATTTAAAGATATTCTACTTGACGCCTATGACAGTAAAGAACAGATAGAGACATTCAATGTAGAAGAGCACTGGGAGTTCCTAAAAATTAACTTACTAAAAGTGACAGACGAGATCTGTGGTTGGAGCAAGTCCACAGGGAGGAGGAGAGCGACTTGGTGGTGGAACAATAAGGTAGATGAGGCAGTTAAAGCTGAGAGACAGGCATGGAAAGAATGGAAGAATGGGGGAAGCAGAGTACATTACATAGAGACCAGGAGGGAAGCTAGGTGACAAGTATACCTAGCTTGAAGGGAAGCAGAGATAGAAAATTCAAGCATGTTTTGCAACAAGAGGACCAGAAACAGGAGGTGTTCAAGATCGTGAGGCAGTGTGTCAGAGAGAGTTGTGATGTTATTGGAGAGAAGTGTATCTGGAATGATAAAGGTGAGCTTGCCCTCACAAGTGCCAAGAAGAAAGCTGCGTGGAAGAGCCATTAAGAAAGATCACTAAATGAGGAGAATGCATGGGAAAAAGAGACCCTACTCCAAGCGGACCCTATAGAGGGGCCAGCAGTACAAGTCAGCAGCAGTGTAGTAAGTAAGGCAATCAAAGATATGAAGACAGAGAAGGCAACCGGTCCATCGGGTATAGCTGCCGAGATGCTGAAAGCATCTGGGTCGGTAGGTCACACCATAACCACACGTATTGTTAACCAGGTAATACAAGAGGGTGTCATACCAAATGATTGCTGCAGCAGCATCATTGTCAACTGCTACAAGAGTAAAGGTGATGCACTAGATAGAGGTATGAAGATGATGGACCAGGTCATGAAAGTAACAGAAAGAGTTTTAGAAGAGGTTATTTTTTAGGATGCTCACCAATTTAGAACGTGTATTTTCGTTGAGAGTTATATGGGTTGTAATGAATGTTTATATTTGTTTGTGTATTGTATCACAGAGAGTAAGCGACAAAACAGTTCAAGGGAATGTTGTGACAAATATCATCATATGACATTACAACGTTTTTTGATATATAATTTATTTACAAAGATGAGAAGTTGAGTTAGCTGTGAGGACATGTCATAAGAAATGAAATAAAACAAATTAAGATGCTGTAAAAGAATACGCAGACCTATGGCTAAAGTTAGAAACCACGGCCATGGTAATTATTTAGGGTTACATTTTGGAAAGTTTGTTGAGCAAAATCAAGAGATGTTTACCTTGGCGGTGTCGAGCTGCAAGAGAGAGATTTTCGAAGGGAAACAGGAATTTTTCCCTTTGAGTGAGGGTTGAATTACATCTTACGCCGGTAGTGATTGGCTGAACTGAACCAAACAACATACGGAGAATGTATTCAAGAGCCATTAGAATGTAGGTCACTACAGAGTTATAGCAAAGTTGATTAGGGACCGGGTAAATCTAGATGAGATGCAATTTGGATTTGTACCAGGAAAAGGCACCACTGATGCCCTCTTCCTTGTGAGGCAGTTACAGGAAAAGTACCTAGCTAAAAGTAAGCCGCTCTACCTGGTATTCGTCGATCTGGAAAAAGACTTTGACAGAGTTCCCCGTGCTATAATCTGGTGGGCTCTTAGAAAATTAGGAGTAGATGAATGGCTTGTGAAAGCTGTATAAGCCATGTATAGAGGAGCAGTCAGCCAAGTTAGGGTTAGCAATTACTATAGCGAGGAATTTAGCATACAGGTTGGTGTCCACCAAGGCTCTGTTCTTAGCCCTCTCCTGTTCATCATAGTCCTGCAGGCAATAACGGAGGAGTTTAAGACCGGATGCCCATGGGAACTCCTATATGCAGATGATCTCGCACTTATAGCTGAATCTATGGTGGAACTAGAGAAGAAATTCCAAACATGGAAGCAGGGTCTAGAAAGAAAGGGGCTCAAAGTCAACCTGACAAAGACTAAGGTTCTTGTAAGTAGTCGAGAAAACAGAACCCAGATCCCCTCAGGGAAATGGCCTTGCTCAATATGTAGGAAAGGTGTAAGTAGGAACTCCATCCTCTGCCCCAAATGCAAACTATGGGTACACAAGAGATGTAGTGGGATCTCAGGAAGCTTAACTAAGAATGTAGGCTTCACATGTAACAGCTGTGCTGGGACAGCAAGCAGCAATCGGCCACAGGAAACAAGCACCACCAAACTTTGGGAGGGCTCTGTAGAAACAGTAGACAGCTTCTGCTACCTAGGTGACTGAATTAGCAGTGGAGGTGGGTGTTCAGAAAGTACAATAACTAGGGTAAGAACGGGATGCAAGAAGTTCAGGGAGCTACTGCCACTATCTCAAAATGGAAGGCAGACTGTATGATGCGTGTATCCGAACAGCAATGTTACATGGTAGTGAGACCTGGGCACTGAAGGTGGAAGACTTACGTATATTAGAAAGAAATGAAGCCTGCATGCTCCGATGGATGTGTAATAGTAATATACGCGAACGGCAAAGTATAAACGAACTGAGAGAGAGACTGAGCATTAGAAGAATCAAATGCTGTGTGCAGGAGAGGGGGTTGCGTTGGTATGGACATGTGATGCGTATGAAGGATGACAGCTGCATAAGAAGGTGCAAAGCACTAGAAGTCGATGGAAGCCGTGGAGTGGGGAGACCCAAGAAGATCTGGAATGAGGTGAAAAAAGCTGACCTTACCCAATTGCACCTCTCAAAGGCGATGACACATGACCATGAACTTTGGCATCACGCATTAATACAGAAGACCCGACTTCCCACGGGAACAAGCCGAAGCTGAAGCATATAGACAATATGCCCACACCCCATCCCACTGCAAAGTGGTCATGGAGGTGTCACGGCAAAACTGCACCCAGCCCACACTGTAAAGTGGACGTGGAGGTGCCACGGAAAAAAAGCACCCAGCACTCACTGTAAATGAGGTTGGTGTTAGGAAGGGCATCCAGCTGTAGAAATCAAGCCAGAATCAGTTCCTGTATGAGCAAGACAAGGTCAGCCGACTGGACACTGCCCACAACAGGACAACCCGTCTAACCCATGCTAGCATGGAAGAAGAGACATAAAACGGTGATGATGATGATGATGTTGATGAGCATGGCAGCTTCCATGGAGGAATAAGGGTCCTACCTTCTTTCCTACTCACTAGCACTTTAGTTTTAGCTAAGTTTACTCTCAGACCTTTTGATTCCAAGTTCTGTTTGCATAGTTGAAACTTAGTCTCTAGTTCTTTTATGGATTCAGCCATAAGGATCAGGTCATCCATGTAAAGAAGTTCCCATGGACGACCTGTCTTAAACTCCTGTTATGGTCTGGACGACTATGATGAATAGCAGTGGGCTAAGAACCAAGCCCTGATGGACTCCTACTTGAACCTTGGATTCCTCACTAAATTCACTTTCTACTCTCACTTTACTGACTAGAAATATGTCTAGTTATAATTGTATGTTTGGAAACTGGATTGTTTCATAATATCCAAAAGGTTGTGTACAACCAACTTTTATACAAATTACTAAGTCTAAAATAATAAAATGGTAGTTAGGATAGTCTGAAGTGTCAGACGTGTTAGAATGGTGATGCTGTTCTTGATGATGATGAGATTTTTGTTAAGTATTTAGTAATAGTTCTGCTTTGAAGTTAATCAGCAAGAACTTTGACATATACTGAGAAATTGAGATAAGCTTACGACCAGCTGCAAATTTGTTATTTACTCATGTATAAATAAATATACATGCTTGTAATTTTACATGTTACAATCATTAATAAATAGCTATCTTAATAATGAGATAATAGCATATAATATATTCATAATAAAAAATATCAATACCAACTATAACATTAACAATAATAACATCACTACACTGTCACTAATATTATAGTAGATAAAGCGAAACAGATGAGAAAATTACACCAAATACAGTAGACTTACAAATACCTAAATAAATTAGACAAGTTACAACACACACAAATAAAAGAAAAGGTTAGAAAGGATTATAGACATATTAGATTGATATGAAATACAGAGATAAATGGCAAAAATAAGGTCGTAGGCATCAATACTCAAGCCGTTGTTGTAATAAGTTATAGCTATAATGTTTAATGTTCTCAACTGAATATCAATACATTAACAAGATTAGGAAAACAAGAAAAATAATGACTGCATTTAGAGGGCATCATAAAAAAAACAGAAAGATTATATTTACCAAAAATATAGAGAGATAGGGGCTTTCTGCAACTAGCAAATTGTAAAATATCTAGTAAAATCAGAAACAGAAATTAATGATTTCTTTATATAAAATAATACAAATATGATCAAAATGAAGAACTGTCTTATATATATATCAACATCATCCTCATTATTGTTTTTACATCTACTTTTTCTATGGTGACATGAGGTGGATGTGAGTTATTGTATTCTACATCCAGAAGCTCATCTTCATGCTAAACCTTACTTATTTATAAATAAAGTACTTTTTTTCCACTGGTCTTCACAGTCAAACACTGAAATGTTGAACATCTTGCTTATGTGGGATGTAAACAAACATCCCCACTGTCCATGCAGTCACAATGTGAAGACACTTGCTTAAGGTGCTATACAGTAGGCTCAAAACCTGAAGCTTCCATTGAGGATAATAATGACAGCTGTATAAAAAGGTGCAAGGCGATCAAAGTTGATGGAAGCTACAGAGTAGGTAGACCCAGGAAAACCTGGGACGAGGTGATAAAAGCTGACCTTGTGCAACTGAACCTTTCAAAGACAATAATACAGGATCAAGATCTTTGGTGACACTAAATCATGACACTAAATTCTAACTGATGTCACAGTTCACTCAGTTGTAGATAAATAGGTACCTGATCTTCTGCCTGCTGTGAGTATCCAGGTTTTTAGAATATGTACACCATATCCTTAAATGTGACTAAAAGGGTTGGTGTAAGTAAGGGCTTCCAGCTATAAAACATTGTCTTAAAATACCTGTCCAATTTATGCCAGCATAGAAAAGTGGGCATAAAAAAAAACCATGATGACGATGATGATTTTAACTGTTTAACCCATGCTAGCGTGGAAGATGGACGTTAAACGATGATGATGATGATGATGATGATGATTAGGTGATTCAGTAGATTTATGGTTTACTGAGGAACGTACCAATATTAGCAGTCTATGCTATAACAGACTGTATATATTAAGAAGAACAAAACAAGGTTTCACATCGAGGTTTTTATTGATTAGGCTCAGTTACGAATGTTTCACAGATGGATGGCTTAAGATCCATATTAGTGTTAGAGACCAGACTCCCGCCTCAATCTCCTCATCAGACTTGTTAATCAAGCCAAACTAGAATCTCATCATTTTGTTCTTTTTATTATACACACACACACACACACATATATATATGTATATATATATGTATATATATATATATATAAATCATCATCATCATTGTTTAACGTCTATCTTCCATGCTAGCATGAGTTAGATGGGTTGTCCCATTTGAAGCAAGTTGGGTCAGGTGACCATGTCTAACTCATATAGGACTGTTTCTGGCTAGGTTTCTACAGCTGGATGCCCTTCCTAATGCCAACCACATTTACAGTGTGGGCTGGGTGCTTTTTGTCATGACACCTACACGACCACTTTACAGCGTGGGCTGGATATGTTTTGTTCAGTGTAAGGGTGGTGTGGACAGAAGTGGGTGGGGATATAGTAGTTAGGAGTTACTTACTAGGTGTATGTTTGAGTCTGTATGCATGGAAAGGCATGTCTTTTGTATTACTGCATAATACCAAAGATCTCGATCCTGAAAGGTTCAGTTGCACAAGGTCAGCTTTTATCACCTCATCCCAGGTTTTCCTGGGTCTACCTACTCCATAGCTTCCATCAACTTTGATCGCCTTGCACCTTTTTATACAGCTGTCATCCTTCATACGCATCACATGACCTTACTAATGCACTCTCCTCTCTAGCATACTGCATCGATTCCTCTCTTAGTTCATTTATACTTTGCTGTTAATATATTTTACTATTACACATCCATCGGTGCATGCATGCTTCAATTCTTTCCAGTCTTTGTAGGTCCTCTGCACACAGTGCCAGGTCTTACTACCATGCAACATTGCTGTTCGTATGCATGCATCATACCCTTTATTTTAAGGGGAAAACCTTTTGTAGCTAGTAGTGGTAGTAGCTCTCTGAACTTTCTCCATCCTGTTCTTACTTTGGCTACTGTACTTTCGGAATATCTTCCTCCACTACTGACTACATCACCCAGGTAACAGAAAGAGTCAGCTATTTCTATAGCACCATCTGTACATTTGAAGGAGCAAGTGTCTTGTGGGCACTTGCTACTTACTGTACCTGAGCATCAGCTGCATATAAAGCCTACTCACACACACACATATATATATATATATATATATAGAGAGAGAGAGAGAGGGAGAGAGAGAGAGAGAGAGAGAGAGAGAGAGAGATCAGAGGTTGATGTTGTGGGAAAGTCATAAAGGCTGACATGTTGCTATTGAATATTTAATTTATTAATAATTCTAACACATTTCGTTTCAACTGTATGTAACTATGATGGTCTAAATTGATGATTATAAATTACTTTACACTACACTGGAAGATGTAGATATGTACACAGTAAATATGGAACATAAGCTCTGGTAACAGAGAGATGTGATAAGAACAAAGATGTCAAGAAAAGCCTCTGTGTTGGCCATTACTAGAGAAATCTGACACCAAGATGAAGGGGACACAAAGAAAAAACCTAACACTGACTGAGAAGCGTACAAGTCATAGCAGATATATATCATCATCATCACCATAAACATCATCATCATCATAAGCACCAAAATCATCATCATTATAAACATCATCATCATAATCAACATCGTCATCACCAACATCATTATCAACATCATCATCAATTTCATCATGATTTTATATCTGTTTTCCATGCTAGGTTGGATGGGTTATCATGTTCCGAGAAAGAGCAGACAGGTCATAGTGACCTCATCTTGCTCATATGTGCCATTATATGTCATGGTTTCTACATCTGGATGCCCTCATAATGCCAACCACTTTATAGTGTGTCTTACACCAATCATATATCATCACCATCATCTTCATCACCATCATCTTCATCACCATCATCTTCATCACCACCGTTTAACGTTCATTTTTCCATGCTTGCATGGGTCAGATAGGTCGTCCACATCAAGGGACAGGTCTGACCAGGATTGGCCATGCCGTACCTTGCTCTGACGGGACTGTAAATTTGGCTGGGGCTTACAGCTGAATGCCCTTCCTAACACCAACCACATTTATATATATATTCGAAAGTGAAATAGAAGCATTGAAAAAAATTTGAGATTCATTTTATTCTTCATAAAAAGTTGAAACCCTAAATTTTTAGCCATTTACACATGAACATTTCATCACACATTGTGTCACAATGTAAAAGGTTTGTTTCTGCTTGCTTTCGTCTTTTCCTGGCATTTCAACTGAAATTTCAAGATTTTTTCTATATATTTTCAAAACCAACCAGTCTACCTTGTCAAATGGTTGTTTGTGTACCACGATAAAAAGCACCCAGTTCACTCTGTAGATGGTCATGCTGGTGCCATGATGAAAAACCACCCAATCCATTCTGTAAGATGGACATTTTGATGCCACAATAAAAAGCATCCAGTTCACATTGCAATGTAGTTGGCATTAGGAAGGGCATCCAGCCATAGAAACTAAGTTGTAAACGGTTCTGTATGAGCAAAACACAGTCACCTGAGCAGACTCATCTCATAATATGACAACCCCTTTAACCTTTGCACATGTAGAAAATAGATGTTAAAAAGTGATGATGATGATTATGATATTTTCTTGGTCTGTGAATTGAATTTAAGATGGCTGTTATAACCTGTGGGAAAATAGCTTCTGTTGCTATTCTCTCATGATTTATATTTGTCGTGTGTTATGTAATTTGTCTTTATACTTACTTCAACATATTTTACTTTGAGAAGGTTTTAAATGGTTGTACATTAAGTTTTAAAAATGAATAAAAATCTTGTTTATTAATCAAACACATTGTTGAAGAAATCCAAGTTTTTATAAACAAACAAAAAGAAAAGACAGATTTCAAATTTATATATTTCATCATTCATTCATCATTTTACATCTGCTTTTCCCTGCTTGCAAGGGTGGGACTTGACCTTCTCTTGCTCATACGGGAACTGATTCTGGCTTGATTTCTACAGCTGGATACCCTTCCTAACACCAACCCCATTTACAGTGAGTGCTGGGTGCTTTTTTTCCGTGGCGCCTACACGTCCACTTTACAGTGTGGGCTGGGTGCTTTTTTGCCGTGGCACCTCCACAACCACTTTGCAGTGGAATGATAGGGACCCCAGTCCTATCATCTCATTTCTACAGCTGAGTAAACTGGAGCAATGTGAAATAAAGTGTCTTGCTCAAGGAAACAACATATCACCCGATCCGAGAATTGAACTCACGACCTTTCGATTGCAAGCCCTATGCTCTAACCACTAAGCCATGTGACTTCACATATACATATATACATTATGTGTATATGTATATGTAGAAAATATCTGTAGATGTGAAAAAGGAAAATGGAAAACAATGCTCAAACAGGAAAAGAGATAATATATCATGTTATTTATTTATGTTCATATACAGAACAAAAGTGCTATATAATGTTTCAAGGTCCAATATCTCCAAAATGTAAGAGGGATAACATTTGTAGCCTAATCTTCAGGTGCTTAATCTGGAGATATGGTCAATATTGGGCCTTGAAAGCTTAGGTAGCACTTTTGTTCCGTGTATGAGTATAAATAAATAATATAATATATCAGCTCTCTGCCTGATTCAGTACTGTTTTCCATTTTCCTTTTTCACACCAATACCAAGAGATGGCAAAATGATGGACCTGTTATTTTTCTCTAAAAACATTTTTTCAAATTCCACACGGCCCATCTCTTCAATCTTTCTAATTTCCCATTCTTTCTTCTGATGAAGGGCTAGTGTCCGAAATGTTAAGGCCCTCTTCCTGCTGTTTCAAGCATTAACCTGATATATTCTTTCCATATACTGTACTGATTGTGTTGTTATTTCTGTTTATCTTTTACATACATATATATATATATATATACAATATATGTTGGTGAGGAAAAGGGCCCAGCCCACACTGTAAAGTAGTCATGTAGGTGTCATGTCAAAAAAGCACCCAGCACACACTGTAAATACAGTAGGCATTAGGAAGGGCATCCAGCCATAGAAACCAGGCCAAAATCAGTTCTGTGTGAGCAAAACATGGCCCTCTAACCTGGATCTCTCAACAGGACAGTCCATTCTACCCATGCTACCATGGAAAATGAATGTTAAACAATGATGATGTATATATATAAAGATCACTACAATCATTGTAACATATATTATCTATGCTCATAATAACCCATGCTTACATGGGTTATTATGAGCCTAGATAAGTGAGATGGACACATCTTGCTCACACAATCTGCTTTTGCCTTGGGTTTAGTGGATTGGATGCCCTACCTAATGCCAAGCATATGATAACATGAACTGGGTGCTTTTTGTCATGTATATTATTGGGATGTGTGCATGTATTATATATATATATATATAGAAGTGGTTACACAACAGTTAGTTCATCATACCGAGAACAATTGTTTCACCTTAGTGGTGTAACCACTTCTACCTAACTCGTCCCATGGACTGAGTGCTCTACCACTACGGATATTACCTTCCAGTGTTCTACCACTATATATATATATATAATCATCATCATCACCTTTTATGTCCATTCTTCCATGCTAGCATGGGTTAGATGAGTTGTCCTGTTGTGGGCAATGCTAGGTCAGGTGATCATGTCTTTCTCATACAGAACTGATTTTGACTTGGTTTCTACAGCTGGATGCCCTTCCTAACACCGACTTCGTTTACAGTGAGTACTAGCTGCTTTTTACCGTGGCACCTACATGACCACCTTACAATGTGGACTCGGTGATTTTTTGTTGTGACACCTACACGAATGGGGAAGGGGGTGGGGGGCATACTGTAAATATGATTGAGCTTTGGCTTGTACTCGTGGGGAGTCAGGGCTTCTGTATTACTGCGTAAAATCAGAGGTCTCAGTCCTTTGTCATCGCCTTTGAGACTGCACTTGGTCAAGATCAGTTTTTTATCACTTCATCCTGGGTCTTCATGATAACATGAACACTAAGGTTTCCATTAACTTTTAGCGCTCGGCATCTTTTTATGCAGCTGTCATCTTTCATATGCATCACATGTCCATACCAATGTAATCTCCTCTCCTGCACACACCATTTGATTTCTCTTATGCCTAGTCTCTCTCTCAATTTGTTTATGCTTTGCTGTTCATGTATATTACTATTACACATCCATCAGAGCATGCAAGCTT
>OZ024740.1:219701442-219753942 GCA_964016885.1 Eledone cirrhosa
CAATTTCAAGTATCCCACGTTCATCCCCGCATCAAAATACATACCTACGTCAAATTTCATTTGAACCGGACAAATTTCGTAAATATCGATTTTTGCCTCTTGTGATCCAATTATCGATTTTTCGAAAATTTAATGTAGCACACGTTAATCCCCGGATCAAAATACACACCTGCGTCGAGTTTCATCGGTTTTTGAAAATATCGATTTTTGGCTTCTGGGGTCCCGATTATCGATTTTTCAAAACTTTCAAGTAGCCTATTCCACTCTACGCGTTGAGTTTTATATATGTGTGAGGTTTGATGAAAATTGGATGAACGGTGTAGCATGCAAGTTGGGAACACCAAACAATGCCATCTTCACTTTATATATAAGATATATATATATATATATACGATATTAATAAATGGAAACTATATTTATAAAACCATATTTATTTCATTATACATATTTCAGGGATACCAAATTAAATTATGGTATGCCTTCATCAGACAAAATACAATATATAACAGTTTTACAAATAAGCTTTGTAAAACTGTTATATATTGTATTTTGTCTGATGAAGGCATACCATAATTTAATTTGGTATCCCTGAAATATGTATAATGAAATAAATATAGTTTCCATTTATTAATATCGTATATCTACTCCAAATACTTGTCGAGTGCTTTATATCAGTTATAAAATATTTACTTGTTGTATCCCAACAATTTTAAATAGAACTTTTGCATATATATATATATATATATGTGTATGTGTATATACATACATATACATATATATATAGAGAGAGAGAGAGATTCCTGATGATTTCTAAAGAATGAAACAGTTCTAGTCCTGTAGAATCTCATCTATATATATATATATATATATATATATATATATATATATATGTATATGTATGTATATACACATACACACATACACGCGCATATATATATATATATATATACATACACACTCACATATATATATATATATATATACACACACATATATATACACACACATATATATATATATATATATATACACACACATACATACATATATACATCACTATATATGTGTGTGTTTATCTATCTATGTATTTTATCAGCAGGCAGGAGGTGTGGCTGCGCCAGTGAGGTGGAAGAGAGGGAAAGAGAGTAAGTTAGAGTTGTCCTGATTTTTGCCTCTGGTGATCCAATTATCGATTTTTCGAAAATTTAATGTAGCGCACGTTTATCCCCGGATCAAAATACACACTTGCGTCGAGTTTCATCGATTTTTGAAAATATCGATTTTTGGCTTCTGGTGTCCCGATTATCGATTTTTCGAAATTTTCAAGTAGCCTATTCCACTCTACGCGTTGAGTTTTATATATGTGTGAGGTTTGATGAAAATTGGATGAACGGTGTAGCATGCAAGTTGGGAACACCAAACAATGCCCATCTTCACTTTATAGATATAAGATATATATATATGTATATATATATGTATATATATATATATATATATATATATATATATGTATATATAGTGCTAGGTTGAGCATTTTTTCCTTTTCCTTTATCTACGGATATCCTATATATATCATCATCATCATCGTTTAACGTCCATATTCCACGCTTGCATGGGTTTGGACGGGTGTTTTCCCACTTGAGGCAAGAGTGGTTGTCTTGCTCGCATAGGACTGTTTGGCGGGTTTTCTACAGCTGGATGCCCTTCCTAACACCAACCACATTTACAGTGTGGAACTGGGAGATATAATATATATATATATATATATAATATATATATATATTATATATATATATATATATAATATATATATATATATATATATTATATATATACACACACACACATATATATATATATATATATATATATATACATGTATGTATAAAAGTAAATAGAATCAAAGTACTGTTGCAGCATATATAAAAATGTTATTGGCATATTACAATCATTTCAATATTGATCAGCTCAGGGTAGATTCATAATAACCAGGGCCCATCTCTTTCTCAACAACTTGTCAGATTTGCAGGTTTATAAGTACAAAGATACATTCAAACTGTGTGTGTGTGTATATATATATAATATAGGAATGAAAAATGGCGTGCTGTGTTGTTGCAGAGAGGGAGTGAGTGAAAGTGTGAGGAAGAGGCTAGCCGAGAGAGGGTGACTAGCAGAGGGGGAGAATGAAAGTAAGAGGGAGAATGAGTGAGAAGGGGGAGAGAGAAAGAGGATAGAAGTAAGGGAAGAGAAAAAGACAGGTCACAGCAAAGGGGAAAGCATATAGGAATGAAAAATGGCATGCTGTGTTGTTGCGAATGTGATACATATGAAGTAAAAATTAGAAAGAGAAGCCTGGACTATCCATCATCAGTGATCTACTAACCATCATAGGTATTTCTTCACATTAAAGATCAGATACCTCAGAGAGATTTGAACAACTTCTGTCTGTCACAATATATGTGGGTGTGTGTTTGTGTGAATGTATGGCGTTCCATTTGCTATGCTGTATGTGACTGTATGTGTATGTTTGTGTAAATGTATGTGTGCTTGTGTGAATGTATGTCTGAGTGTGTCCATGTTTGCCCATTTATATTTATATACTCATACATATAAATACATGCATATGCACATACACACATGAACACAAATATACACAAATGCATCTGTGTGTTGAAAAAAATTCTAGTATATATATACATGTATTATATTACGGGGTTGATAAAATAAAGTCCCAGTAATGCACTGGGTAATTGCTGGCCTTGTGCCTAAACTAGAAACAATTATATTATATTATATGTCAATATATTATATAGTTGATTAATATTTCTACTTCTCCAAGTTTCAAATGTATATTATTTCATTTCAAGGTTTTCTTTCTTAGTTCTTTATCTGTGACACTCTCCTTGTCATTACTATCATCATCATCATCACTATCATCAACACCAACAACACCACCACCACCATCACCAACACCACTAACACCACCATCATTACCACCACCACCAACACCACCACAACCACCACCATCATTACCACCACCACCACCACCATCAACAATACCATCACCATCATCAACACCACCATCATTAGCACCACCACCACCGCCACCACTCACCATCATTACCACCACCAACACCAGCAACACCACCAAGACCACCAACTCCACCACCAACACCACCAACTCCACCACCAACACCACCACCACCATCACCACCATCACCACCACCACCACCACCAACACCACCATCACCACCAACAGCACCACCAACACCACCAACACCACCACCAACACCACCACCAACACTACCACCACCACTTATTGTTCCATGCATGTTGACAGAATTGTCATATTGTCAACATCTAGACAGTATCTGGTTGGACATGTGGACAAGATAAACTATCTGTCGTAAGGAACTCACACACACACACACACATACATATACATGTACCCACACAGACACAGACATATGTATACATATACATACATACATGCACACACACACACACAGTCATACATATGCACAGTCATACATATACCCACACAGACACATACGTGCACACACACACAGACACATACAAGCATCCACACATACAAGCACCCACACATAAATGCACCCACACATACATGCACACACACACACACATGCATACATATGCCCATACATACATATACCCACACAGACACACATGTACACACACACACACATACATGCACCCACACATACAGTATCTGGTTGGACATGTGTACAAGATAAAATATCTGTAGTAAGGAACACACACACATACACACACAGACACACATACATACACATGCACCCGCACATACATGCACACACACACACACACACACACATACACATACATGTACGCCCACCACACATAGATGGGCTCTAGCATGCACTTGAGTATACATGTAATGTGTTGTATGTATTGTAATATGTATTTGTTATTTGCAATGTAATATGGAAAGAAAACCAATTTTCAGATCAAGTGAGTCAATCATTATTGAGGATGATACATGGAGTGTTGTATTGATTTTAGTGGGACCAGAGAGGAGAAAGGATTGGAAAATGGGAAATGCAAACAACTTGTATACTATTTGCTGAAGTAGAGTAGAGGACTATATACTCTGTGGTTAAGAAGTTTGATTCACAACCTTATGGTTTCAGGTTCAAGCCAATTATCTCCAACTATCTTCTACTACATAGTCATGGGTTGGTCAATATCTAGTGAGGAAAATTTGGATGATAGAAATTGAGCTGAAGACTATTTTATATATATATATATCTATCTAAGGCGGGTAAAATTCCCGAGATCCATGGACGAGTTCTCTCCAGCGGTCTATGTCCCTCATTATCGCTGCCATGTCCTGCATCTCCAACAGACCAGTGTCTGTCCTTAGGGCATCAACATATGTTAACCTTGGTCTTCCTCTTCTAGTGTGTCCATGTAGGGGCTCCCAAAGGAGGACTGAGTGCAATGTCAACTCTGGATGTCGGTGAGCATGTCCAGCTAACCTCAGTCTCCTCTAATGTAGGCGGGAAGCCGCTGGAATTGGTTGAGGACTTCCTGTATTTGGGAGCAAAGATGATGTGGTTGAGAGGAAGAGCAAGGCCTGGGCGGCGTGCCACAGCTTGAGATCGGTGTGGAAGTCGGACCTTCGTAGAGACCTGAAAATATATATATATATATATATATACAATATATTAACAAATAGAAACTATATTTATAAAACCATATTTATTTTATTATACATATTTCAAGGGCCACCAAGGCAAATTATGGTGTGCTTTCATCAGATAAAATACAATACAGATTTGTTTTATAAATAAATATTGACATACCCTGAAAAAAGACAACCTTAACGGTTGGAGCTTCCAGGATAGTGGAGATATTACATTTATTGAGGGTGATAGAAAATTATGATTGAGTATGCAAATGAGTGTCCGAAAGATTGAAAAGTTAACGGTTTATTTAAATTAAACTGTTGTAAGAAGGTGATATGTGATGGAGAGAGAAAAAAAGGAGCGATTACACATATTTTTGACAGTGAAAATATTGTGAAGAGTGTAAGTATATTTTTAAGTGAGAGAAGATATTAGTTTTAAAGGACAAATAGAGCGTAAGTATATTTATTGAAAGGAGAAATGAAGAAAAGAATAGCATGGAGGAATAATATTTATAATGCAGGATTCGTTATGTTTTGATTATAATATTTATAATGATAGGTTGAAAAATTAGATTAAAGATTTAATTTAATAATTAGTTTAAATGTATATGTTAAGGATTATAAATAATTAAAAAATATATATTATTTTACATTAGAGCAAATCTAGTATAGTTTATTTTATTAAAAGTTGTAAGTCAAAAATTTAAAACATCCAAATAATTCTAAATTTATGGAAAATTTTCGAGAGTTTACAAAAGAATAACCACTTAGTTATTTTATAAAAACAGTAAGGGAGCGTAAAGGAATTTATAAGTGATATTTTTAGATGACTCTAAGGATTAAATGCTATAAAGTTAAGAAGTTAAATTTTCAATCTTAAGAATATAATTAGAACATGAACCTTATGTTATTTTATACGAAGTCACAAAATTTACTTGCTATAAAGTTAAAACATTTAAAAAAAAAAAAAATTTTCTTAAGAATATATTTAAAGCATAAACCATAGGTTACACCACATATATATATAAAAAATCATATGTTTTTCACATATATATAAACATTTGGATATACATATTAAAAACGTTTGAAAATATAATAATATAAAAATATAGTTTTTTTCTATATTTTTCAAAGGAATTTTCAAAAGATTTTCTTAAACCCTTCAGTAAGTTTTTCAAGAAAAAAATTTTCCTTAAAGGAGTTTCAAGCAATCATATAAAGTAATTTTATAATCTATCGATAGGTGTAATAATAAATTAAGTTTATGAATCATATATGGATATAGAAGACATTTTATATATATATTTAAAAGTTGAATTTAAACGATGTTTGCAAGAACTAAATAAATTGTTTCTCAAATTAATAGAGTTCTTACTTTTTAGTATAAAGAATATTTCTTCGACACAAAGGGAACAATTTTTGGATAAAGCAGTGTATGAAGGAGCTTTGGAGATAATATTCCAAAGTAAAGAATAGTTAATGCTCTTTGATTTCAGGTCCAATAGTAAGTTAGATAGAGAAGTTGAAGATTGTTTACCTATATTCGTAAAAGAACATTTGTGGTTATTAAAACGGGACTTGAAGTCTGTGGAGGTAGAGCC
Organism: Eledone cirrhosa; assembly: GCA_964016885.1. Taxonomy (NCBI): domain Eukaryota; kingdom Metazoa; phylum Mollusca; class Cephalopoda; order Octopoda; family Eledonidae; genus Eledone; species Eledone cirrhosa. Next base: position 219,707,713 of record OZ024740.1, read on the forward strand.
TACATAATTAAAGGAGTTTACATTTGTTTTAACATTACAATTGTATACTATATTTTTAACTAAACAATTATTATTTAGAGGACAGTTAGATTTATTTCTACAATTACATTTATCTAAATTTAAATTACTGGGAGCCGTAACATTATATTGGATATTGCTAGGGGTATTAATGCTATTCTGGTTAGGTTTTAAGTTTCTATTATTAATTCTATTAATATTCTGCGCTAGATTCATAGTTGTGGAATATGAGAGTTTAATAGTATGTCTATTAAATATTGAGTAATATCTGTGTATTCTAGGAATGCATTTATCTAGAGCTTTAAAGAATAATAGGAGTTTTAATACTTAATGAGAAAGGGGGAGCGAACCATAATATATTTCTAGTTCTAATTTTTCTTTTGGTTTTCGAGTTAGTGTAAGGTTTTCTATTATAATATTTATAGTTATGATTAGTTGGCATATCCTTATTATCAATGTATTTAATTTTATTACTATAGCCTGCTCTACCTAACGCTTCATTATAATATTGTGCCTTATCTTCAAATATATTTTTATTAGCTGAAATTCTAGAAATACGTTGCTGCACAGAATTTACAATAGTGTTTTTAACGGATCTGGGGTGATTGGAATTAAAGTTAACATAGTTTAGATTCTCATTTATTTTATGAAATGGATAATAAAGATCAGTGTTAAGGTTTAAAGTTACATCTAAAAAATTAACTCTTTTATAATTATTCTCTACTTCTACTTTAAGATTAAAGCAATTAAAAAATTATATAATTTCTTTTCTTTTCCTATTTATTTCACAATTATTATTATTTTCTATAAGTAATAGCATATCGTCACGATATAAACCACCGGTCATCTCTGGTATTTTCCTATGTAAAGTATTGTTAATAAAAAGCCTCACAAGATCCGTTATTTATGCCGAGTCGGATGATCCCATAGTAATATCAAAATTATTATCTCTGTCTGCTCTAGTCCAGAGGTGGTTGTTAAATTTAATTAATGTTTTACGTGCAGTTAAGATAATGTGCATTTCATTACTAGTTAAATCTGTATATTTAAATGTCTGTGAGTTCAATTCTCAGACCGGGTGATGTGTTGTTTCCTTGAGCAAGACACTTTATTTCACATTGCTCCAGTTTACACAGCTGTAGAAGTGAGATGATAGGACTGGGGTCCCTATCAATCCACTGCAAAGTGGTCGTGGAGGGGCCACGGCAAAAAAGCACCCAGCACTCACTGTAAATGAGGTTGGTGTTAGGAAGGGCATCCAGCTGTAGAAATCAAGCCAGAATCAGTTCCCGTCCCACTCTTGCAAGCAGGGAAAAGTGGACATAAAATGATGATGATGATGATGATGATGATGATGTAAGGGCTTTATTAAGTAGATTAGGAGTGATAGATGAATAATAATTAGTAATATCCAATTGAATAAATTTATTGTTATGCTTATATTTAAAGTCCTTAAACCAGTTGAAAACTTCATTAGTCCCATTCCATAATTCTAAATAAGATATTTCCTTAAGTTGTGGTATGATTCTATCTAAAATATTCTTGCTAAGTATGCCAAGATCCGATTTAGATGGTGCAATCAATCTAACTGGTAATTCAATTTCAAAATTTCTTTTATGGTCCTTCATATTAATTTTTGGTTTCCTAGGTATGAAGGGTTGAGTCCTATTTTCGATGCCTAATTCCTGCATTATATAAGAAGCTTCTGTATTTAGTTTTTCAAGGTCATCATTGGTTGCTCTTTTGTAATTCTTCCTTAATTCCTTCAATATAAGATCATTGTAATTATCCTTTTGCATTCCATAAAGATTGTTGATTTTATCTGATTTAACTAGAATTTTTTCCGGTAATCCTGCCCTACGAAGTGGTTTTTCTTAAATTTAATGCTTTGCATGATAGAGATAATCTCATTTTCAAATTCCATTAATAGTTTGTTGGAAGGTGGATTCTTTTTGGATTTGAAGATTCTATCAAGATTGGAAATATTTTCTTTCACATCAGATTTATCGAAATGAAAAGCACGCCATCTGAGTCTTCTTATAAATGAGTCCGATTTTTCTGAGTTGTTTTAGAAAGTCCTTATTCCTAGGTAAAGGTATGTCTTTTAGAGAAGAGATCTTAAAGAATTCCATTTTTAATCAGTTATAATTTAAAGTGCTCAACAATAAAGGAGCAAAATATATGCAGAGTAATTTTGAAATATGTATAATAAAATAAATATGGTTTTATAAATATAGTTTCTATTTGTTAATATATTGTATATTTACTCCACTAAACTGTTGAGTGCTTTACATCAGTTATAAAAATGTTTAAGCTTGTTGAATCCCAACAAATTAAATATAACCTCTGCATATATATATATATATATATATGCAGAGGGTTCGGTCCTCAGCCCGCTCTTGTTCATTATAGTCCTCCAAGCCATAACAGAGGAGTTTAAGACTGGCTGTCCATGGGAACTTCTCTATGCTGACGATCTGGCTCTTATGGCAGAATCAGTAGAGGAGCTAGAGAATAAATTCCGGCTATGGAAACAGCAGTTGGAAGCAAGAGGACTGAGAGTAAATCTAGCTAAGACAAAAGTGTTGATGAGTAGAAAAGAGGACAAAACCCTGATTCCGTCAGGGAAATGGCCATGTTCGATATGCAGAAAAGGAACTGGCATAAATTCTATAAAATGCACACAATGTAGGTCCTGGGTACACAAGAGATGTAGCGGGATAGCAGGCAAACTAACAGGTAGGGAGAACTATGTATGCAGTAGATGTACAGGGAAATTAGACAGTAGAAGTCGCACTGATAGACACATTTTTCAAATGCGAGAGGGCGCTATAGAAGTGGTGGATAGCTTCCGGTACCTAGGAGATCAGATTAGCGTGGGAGGAGGGTGTTCCGAGGCCATAGTATCTAGAATAAGGACGGGTTGGAAGAAGTTTAGGGAGCTGCTTCCTCTGTTGACGAAGAAGGGTTTCTCCCTGCGTACGAAAGGCCGGTTGTATGATGCCTGTGTGAGGAGCGCGATGCTGCATGGTAGTGAGACATGGGCAGCTACCGCAGAAGATATGCGACGGCTGGAGAGAAATGAGGCAAGCATGCTCCGTTGGATGTGCAGTGTAAATGTGCGTGAACGACCCAGCATAAATGTGTTGAGAGAGAAACTGTGTCTGAGAGGGATAGAATGTAGTGTACGGGAGAGGAGACTGAGGTGGTATGGACATGTGATGCGCATGGAGGATGACCGATGGGTGAAGAAGTGCCAGGAAATGCCAGTTGAAGGAAGACGTGGTAGAGGTAGACCACGAAAAACATGGGCGGAGGTGGTGAGAACAGACCTCAGATCATTGAAGCTCACGGTGGAGATGACGAGGGACCGTGACGAGTGGAGAGATGCTGTGCTGAATAAGACCCGTCCCACCCTTGCAAGCAGGGAAAAGCGGACGTAAAATGATGATGATGATGATGATATATATAACCAAAAGTTTAACAATACGGATGTTTAGATATTTAATTATTTAAATTTTTAACAGTTATCTACTTATTTGTTTATATATTTTACTTGTCTTTATATATACTTATTGTATTTTTTTATACACGTTTTCCTACATACCCTTTCAATTATATGTAGTTTGTCATGTTACTACTTACGGTATATAAATATTGAGTTTTGTCATAATTAATCACTGCCAAAACTGAAATTGAACCATCAGCACAGTTGAGGTATGTCAGACATCAATTTATTTTATCTGATGAGGACGTACTGATGAAACAGCTCAGAAATATATATAATAAAATATATTTGATCACATGAATGTCTATATTTATTAATATTTTGAAGTAATATATATATATAAAATAATCTTCAGCACAATTTCTATCATTCAAATTTTCCTCACTAGATATTGACCAACCCATTTATATATATATATATATATATATATATATATATATATATATATATATATATATATATATATCATAAAATATGTCTATAGAATCACCAGATAAAATATATACCATTTCCTCTCCCAATTACCATAATTAACCGTATAAAAAATCGATTAGACCAAGCTATAAGAATAAAGGCTTCTATGAAGAAATCTCCGACAAATAACCGAAAGCAGCCCTTCGCGTCAGTTGCGACGGAATATTTATCGAGTATTTCGACAGCGTGTATGAATCGACCAGATATACAGTCAACTAAACAGAATTAGGTGTAAAATAAACTAGGAGAAAAGTGAACATATTTAGTTACCTCTACCATGGTTTCGTCCGCATTTTAAGATAGCATTGGACACCTAGAGCACCGGACTCTTCAGGAAGTTAGCTCAAATTTAGACAATAAATTTTCCAAAGTGATCGCGCCAAGAATACATTCAAAAATGGCTAAGAATCGTGACGTAGCAGCGGTCAGGTTAGAAAGGATGTGAATAGTTGCTTACGGCTGGTGGCTTATTGCTAGAAAGCGCAGCACAATACAGCCAAAATTTTATCTCAACCTTACGGGAGATTATTACATATAAAGGTTTACATATATATATATACATATGGAGGCACATGGCTTAGTGGTTAGAGCATTGGCCTTGCAATCGAAAGGTTGTGAGTTCAATTCTCAGACCGGGTGATGTGTTGTTTCCTTGAGCAAGACACTTTATTTCACGTTGCTCCAGTTTACTCAGCTGTAGAAATGAGATGATAGGAACTAGGGTCCATATCATTCCACTGCAAAGTGGTCGTGGAGGTGCCATGGCAAAAAAAGCACCCAGCACTCACTGTAAATGAGGTTGGTGTTAGGAAGGGCATCCAGCTGTAGAAATCAAGCCAGAATCAGTTCCCGTCCCACCCTTGCAAGCAGGGAAAAGTGGACGTAAAATGAAAAATGAAATGAATATATATATATGTGTGTGTTTTGCAACAGGTCACTTTGTGGCTCAATGAAGAGTTAATAAATTAAATAATTGTTTCTACTTTTTGGCACAAGGCCAGCAATTATCCCAGTACATTACTGGTACTTTATTTTATCGACCCTGTAAGGATGAAAGGCAAAGTTAACCTCGGCGGGAATTGAACTCACATCGTAAAGGGACGTAACTATGCTGAAAAGCATACTCTAACCCTCTACCGATACCTGCCAATTCACCACCCTTAATAAATTAAATAAATTAAATAATCAGAGCTATATATCATATATATATATATATATATATATATATATATATATATATATATTATATTATATTTTGAGAATAAACTCTCAGTCGTTTACAATAATTAAGCTCCAGGAAGGGGCTCTTCCGAGCAGTTAAATACATTTAAAGTATATGATAAACACGAAATGTGTTTACATTGCAATATAAGCTTGTCTTTATCGACTTGTATCGAGACAGACAAATTGTATTCACTTTTATTAGTTTATTTCATTAATAGCTAACTTTGTCTGTTGCAATGTAAACACATTTCGTGTTTATCATATACTTTAAATGTATATATATATATATAAATGGCTTCTACAGGACTAGAAATGTTTCATTCATATAAAATTATTAGGAATTCCTAATGATTTCATACAAATGAAACAGTTATAGTCCTGTAGAAGCCATTTCTATATTTAATAATGATGTTTACACTCTACTAATGTACTGAGTACCTTTTTTAACTGTGGTCACCCCTGATTTTACTCATGATCATCCTCATCATCATCACCGTTTTACGTCCATTCTTCCATGTTAGCATGGGTTAGATGGGTTGTCCTGTTGTGGGAAGTGCCCATTCGGCTGACCTTGTCTTGCTCATACGGGAACTGATTCTGGCTTGATTTTTACAGCTGGATGCCCTTCCTAACACTCATTTACAGTGAGTGCTGGGTGCTTTTTACTGCGGCGCCTACAACATGACCACTTTACAGTAGGAAGGGGTGGAGCCATACTGTCTATATGCTTCAGTTTCGGCTTGTACCCGAGGGAAGTCAGGTCTTCTGTATTACTGCATAATGCCAGAGGTCTCGGCCTCTGTCATCGCCTTTGAGAGGTGTAATTGGACATATATAAGTGTGTGTATGTGTGTGTGTATATAATAATAATAATGATGATGATGATAATGAAATTATTGTGTAGTGCTCAGGTGCACTATAACTCATCAAAGGTGCATGTATAGTACATACAATAATGTACAAATGTCAGAAAAATGACCATTGTATGAGTCATGATATACATGTGTGTGTGTGTGTGTGTGTGTATGGAGGGGGGGATATCAGGTGTAGTGTTGGCAAATTTCAGGAAGCATGGAGGTTTTAAAGGATGCAGTGTCTCGACAGCTAACAACTGATGCAGGTAGTTTGTTCCATGCTTCAGCAACTCTGAGTGTGAAAATATGTTTCTGAAAGTCATGGGAGCTGTGCTGTTTTCTGACTTTGTTGGCATGCCCATGTGTGTTAGACACATGGAAATCAAAAAGGTACTCAGGGTTGTTGTTGGCAAGATGGTTAATCATTTTGTGGGTGTTTACCAAGTCAGTTGCCAGATGTCAGAGCTTCAATGTATCCATGCCCAGGAAGCAAGGTGTTCTGAGTATGGTAGATGCCTGATGGAGGGTATTTGCTTGGTTGCACGTCCCTGAACAGTTTCCAGGAGGTCGATGTTTTGAGCAAGATAGGGGTTCCAGACTGGTGATGCAAATTCCAAGTGTGGCCACATCATAGCTATATACAGCTCTAAATAGATAGTGGAGAGCAGCTGACAAAGGTCTTGCTGAGTGATGCCAAGACACCTTCGGCCTTCTTGACAATTTTAGAGACGTGCTTCATCCAACGCAAATCACTGCTGACAGTATTGCCCAGGTCACGTTCACAAGAAGACTTCTTGATATTAGTGTTGTGAAGGGAGTATGTGGGCACTGGATTTTTCTTCCCAAAATGCATAGTGGTACTCTTGTCCACAGCCAACATGAGGTGCCAGTCTGTGATCCATTGTTGCATTGTGTCCATGTCTGATTGCAGGAAAGATCTATAGTGTTTAGGATCTGTCCTTTTTATCTCAAGGTACAGCTTGATGTCATCTGCATATTTCAGTACTGTGGCATTCTTTAAGTTGGCATTTATGTCATTAATATATGCCACAAACAAAAGGGGACCAAGAACAGATCCCTGTGGTACACCAGATGACATCTCATTTGGTGAGGAATGCTGTCCTAGAACTGTGACTACCTCTCTTCGACTTATATATCTATATATGTGTATATGTGTGTATATATATATATATTGTCATCATAATCAACACCATATAGTGTCTATATATGTAAATGTGTATGTGTGTGTGAGCATGTGTGTGTCCATGCATGTGTTAACATCTACACTACTTAAAATTCGGTGCTGTATCTCTAATGTCTTGTAAATTAAGAAGTTCAACAAATAAATATTGATGAAATAAATATGAGAGGGTAAAAGTAAATATACTAATGGAGATATTATCAGCTATTATCTTGAAACTGGAGCCATAGCAAAACCACAATCCAATAACTGAAACCAATAAAAAAGTACTGTTAATTTCAGTTTAGCATTATAATATACCAAATTATTTACATTTCCCATCTCCCCAGCCATTCTCTCCTGTTCCTATTAAAATCAATATGTCATTCCACATATCTTCCCAAATGATGATTGACAGTCTTGATCCAGAAAGCTTCGATTTTTCTTCCATGTTGTAGTGCAAATAACCTATATATACTACATAATACAATACACTGCATGTATGTTCATATGCATGCTTGAGCATGCATATGTGTAAGTCAGTGTGTTTGCATGCATGTGGAGGTCTGTATGCACATGCATTTGTATAGGCCTATGCATCTCAATATACTTTACTACTAGTATTTCATTATATATATATATTTAATATAGTATTGAGTACCTTACTTACTGTGGTTACCCCAGATTGAACCCGGGATACACACACATATATATATGTATATATATATATATATAACATAGAGAGAGAGTGTGTGTGTGTCTGTGATACTAAGACCGGGGGGACCATGTGAGCTCTCGATACAGAGGGAGATGCAAAGTGGGTTTAGAGATATGTAAAATCCCAATATATATATATATATATATATATATGTATATATCTATATAAATGAGTATATCTATCTATCTATCTAGGGCAGGTAAAATTCCCGAGATCCATGGATGAGTTCTCTCCAGCGGCCTCTGTCCCTCATTATCGCTGCCATGTCCTGCATCTCTAGCAGACCAGTGTCTGTCCTTAGGGCATCAACATATGTTAACCTCGGTCTTCCTCTTCCAGTGTGTCCATGCAGGGGCTCCGACAGGAGCACTGAGTGCAGTGTCAACTCTGATATCGGTGAGCATGTCCAGCTATCCTCAGTCTTCTCTGTGTCACTTTTGAGCTGACTTTTGGGATACAGCTCTGAGTTTTTCATCCTCAGTGTATACTGACTAATGTTCAGAGCCATCCTCAGCATTCTCGTGTAGCACCCATCCACCATCTGAGTGAGTTTCTTGGTCAGTGTCCAAGTCTCAGACCCGTATAGCAGCACAGACTCCACTACAGCAATGAAGAGGTGGATCTTCAGGTCTTTACGAAGGTCCGACTTCCACACTGATCTCAAGCTGTGGCACGCTGCCCAGACTTTGCTCTTCCTCTCGACCGCACAATCTTTTGTATTCCCAATCCTTGCTCCCAACAGGAAATCCTCAACCAATTCTAGCGGCTTCCCGCCTAAATTAGTAATCCCCTCTGGCTTCTCAACATTCTCTACCAGATATTTTGTCTTAATCTCATTCATTCTCAGCTCCACACTCATCGACACAGTCTCAACCTCCTGCATCAAATCCTCTGCCTCCTTCACTGTATTTGTCACCAAAACTATGTCGTCGGAAAATTCAGCACCCAATATCTTTTTCGCCTTAACTCTCCTGCTCTGAGCTGGTGCTACAGTAAAGCCAGAGTCCTGGTGTTTCTCCAGTGCAAGGCACATACAATAGTCCACTACGATGTGCATATATATATATATCATCATCATCATCATCATTTTACACCCGCTTTTCCCTGCTTGCAAGGGTGGGATGGGTCTTATTCAGCTCAGCATCTCTCCACTTGTCACGGTCCTTCGTCATCTCCACCGTGAGCTTCAGCGATCTGAGGTCTGTTCTCACCACCCCTGCCCATGTTTTCGTGGTCTACCTCTACCACTTCTTCCTTCAACTGGCATTTCCTGGCACTTCTTCACCCATCGGTCATCCTCCATGCTCATCACATGTCCATACCACCTCAGTCTCCTCTCTCGCACACTCCATTCTATCCCTCAGACACAGTTTCTCTCTTAACACATTCATGCTGGGTCGTTCACGCACATTGACATTGCACATCCAATGGAGCATGCTTGCCTTATTTCTCTCCACCCGTCGCATATCCTCTGCAGTTGCTGCCCATGTCTCACTACCATGCAGCATCGCGCTCCTCACACAGGCATCATATAACCGGGCTTTCGTACGCAGGGAGAAACCCTTTGTCATCAGCATAGGAAACTGCTCCCTAAACTTCTTCCAACCCATCCTTATTCTAGATACTATGGCCTCGGAACACCCCCCCCCCTCCCATGCTAATCTGATTTCCTAGGTACCGGAAGTTATCCACCACTTCTATAGCACCCGCCTGCATTTGAAAAATGTGTCTATCAATGCGACTTCTACTGTCTAAGTTCCCTGTACATCTACTGCATACATATTTCTCCCTACCTGTTAGTTTGCCTGCTATCCCACTACATCTCTTGTGTACCCAGGATCTGCATTGTGTCCATTTTAATATATATAGATATATATATATACACACATACATATATATTTGAAGAGATTATAATTTAAGTTTAAGTGCCGAATCTCTGCTGTCACTCTTTCATGGGATCTTCAGAAAGTGAGTTTAAAATCTGTGATGCACATATAAACATATCTGTGCTTAAACTTATAATCTTTCCAAATAAATAAACATTTGCTCTATGGTTCTATATGTGTGTAATAAGACTTTATGTAATTCTATCTCTGTTTTTGTCTTTTTTAATATTGAACTATATATATATAGTGTAGGTGATTCAGTGAATTACTCGTGATGGTACCAAAATAAGCACTCTATGCACAGGCAGAGTGAATATATTAAGGAAAACAATGAACTTTCGTTCATATGTCGGTAGATTTTTACTGTGTATCGATCTGTTAAGCATGTTTCGCTAAAGGTCACCCAGAGATATTAAAAACCCAATTGCATTATTAATTTGCTCTTCAGACTGGTGATTCAACAAAATATGTATAATCTTTATTATGGCCAAGTGATGAATCTTGCTACTCTGGAGCTTCACATGTGTATTGACAGGATCATGAATTAAAAGTCAGTCTTGTCAAATGATCTTGTGAGTAAACAGGTGAAACTCCAGAGTAAGAAAACACAACACATAGCTATAATAAATAATTCCATTCATCTCTACTTTAGTATTGAGTACTCATTCTCACATCCATTAACACCACATATATATATATATGTCGTCATCATCATCATTTTTACATCCACCTTTCCATGCTTGTATGATTTAGACAGGTCTTTTAAGCACAGCCTCTCTCCAATCGTCGTGTAAGCTTCAGTGGTTGGAAATCCTCTCTCACCACCTTCACCCAACTCTTCTTTGGTCTTCCTCAACTGTGGCATCATCCTACTGGGATTTCCTAGTATACCTTAAATTAGTATATAATTGCTCCAAATTCTTTATTTCTTGAGCTGCTCACACTGTGACTGGTATTTCACCCCTCTTTCTAGCGGAAATGACATCAGTCTTGTTTGTATCTGCCGCCACAGGTTAAACGTTATTACACTCTTGGATCCTGGCAGATACAGATAAGTATTGTACTCTATACTCTATGGGAATTTTGTTTAAAGACGTACATTCCTCTGATTATTGATTCACATCTCCCATAACTTTACCAAAATCTATAGTTAGTGATCAATGATCCATTGCTTAGATCAATTTTAGTTATGGTTCCAAGAATCATGAAATGGAACCATAAAACATTTTCCACATTGAAGTACGAATTTTTTCTAAATATTATGTACTTTATGTGTGTACAAAATACTATATGTTTCGCAAATGATATATATTTGAATTATATAAATATATATATATATATATATATATATACGTACATACTGATTCACTTGTATATACATACATATATCATCATCATCATCATCATTTTACGTCCGCTTTTCCCTGCTTGCAAGGGTGGGGCGGGAACTGATTCTGGCTTGATTTCTACAGCTGGATGCCCTTCCTAACACCAACCTCATTTACAGTGAGTGCTGGGTGCTTTTATTCCCGTGACGCCTCCATGACCACTTTGCAGTGGTATGATATGGACCCCAGTCCCTATCATCTCATTTCTACAGCTGAGTAAACTGGAGCAATGTGAAATAAAGTGTCTTGCTCAAGGAAACAACACATCATCCGGTCTGAGAATTGAACTCACAATCTTTCGATTGCAAGGCCAATGCTCTAACCACTAAGCCATGTGCCTCCATATATATATATACATGTATATATATAATATATATACGTACATACTGATTCACTTGTATATACATACATATATATACATATATATATACATGTATATATATAATATATATATATACGTACATACTGATTCACTTGTATATACATACATATATACATATATATATACATGTATATATATAATATATATATATTAGTTTAACACCTATATATATATATATTCATGTATGTCTTTACACTTCTTTGAAGAAATATTAATCATTTCTGTGGGTGTAAGTGCCAATAACTGTCGATTGTATGAGAAAAATGTTCAACAAACAATAAAAATGCAATAATCCAGAGTAACTTTAACATATTTTGCTAAACATTGTCAGAGATTTATATTTTTTCATGATGCCATAGCAAAACAAAATGAATAAAAAGCATACATAAAATAATAATAATGATAATAATTGTTTCTACTTTTTTCCTTTTTTTATTTTTTTTAATAATATTAATAACAATAATAGTAATAATAATAATTGTTTCTATTTTTCTTTTTTTATATAATTTTTGTACTCTTTTTTCTGATGATAATAATAAAAATAAAAAAAATAGTAAAAATAATACTAAAAATAAGCAGAGCTGTAAATTTCTTAGATTTTTATTTTGTGATGTTTACATTGGACATTGGTTGATTGAATATGCTTGAATGTTATTATTTTTGCTCTTTGTCAGGAGAACTGCGTTACAATGTGCAGCATACGGTGGCTTTGTGAATTGTATGTCCATGTTAATGGAACATATGGCTGACCCGAATGTGCAAGATTTTGAGGTAAAAAATATATAAATATATTTAAATAAATACATACACCATATATTATATATATATATATATATATATATATATATATATATATATATATATATATATATGTATGTGTGTGTGTATGTGTGTGCATGTGTGTGTGTGTGCATGGGTGTGTGTTTATACAATATATATATATACTGTGTATATATATACACACACACAATGAGTATATATGAATTCATTGTGTGCGTATATATTGTACATATATACATATACTTATATATATATAATATATTATAATATATATGGTATGGTCCCGTAAGTCCTGATAGAGTCGTGGGGGTACTGTATTGACATACACCATTTCTTAGGCATTTTAAGCCTGGCAGAGCCCATCCTTCTCCAGGCTTATAATATAAGATCCTCCTCTTCATTGCTGTAGTGGAGTCTGTGCTGCTGTACGGGTCTGAGACTTGGACACTTACCAAGAAACTCACTCAGATGGTGGAGGGGTGCTACACGAGAATGCTGAGGATGGCTCTGAACATTAATCAGTATACACTGAGGATGAAAAACTCAGAGCTGTATGGGAGCATCCCAAAAGTCAGCTCAAAAGTGACACAGAGGAGACTGAGGTTAGCTGGACATACTCACTGACATCCAGAGTTGACACTGCACTCAGTGCTCCTGTGGGAGCCCCTGCATGGACACACTGGAAGAGGAAGACCGAGGTTAACATATGTTGATGCCCTAAGGACAGACACTGGTCTGTTGGAGATGCAGGACATGGCAGCGATAATGAGGGACAGGCCGCTGGAGAGAACTCGTCCATGGATCTCGGGAATTTTACCCGCCCTAGAGATATATATATATATTTACTTATATTTATATATATATATACACACACACACACACACATCTATATATATATAGTTGAACAAATAAAACAAAACACAGGGATGCAGAAATACAGTATTATTAATGCGTGTATGTGTGTTAATGAAAGCATCTAGCCACAGAAAACTTGCCAGACTCAGCTTAGTCAAAAAGATGATGACATCCCTAGAGCTGGTGTCAAGACAAAATGTACTGTATACTGTGTAGAGTGCAGGAATCTATGTAAGCAAGATGTGGCCCTGGCTCATCTGAAAGAGCAGTGGTTTCGATTAAGTACTGACTTGGTTTATGACAACCCACCCAAACTTTACAAAGTGGGAAAATTAATGTTGGTGCTATTAAGTTAGACATGGCCTGGGTCATTACTGGCCGAAACCTATCAAAGTTATATATATATATCATCATCATCATCGTTTAACGTCTATCTTCCACGCTAGCATGGGTTAGGCGGGAATTGTCCCACTTGAGGCAAGATTGGTTGTCTTGCTCGTATAGGACTATTTGGCAGGTTTTCTATGGCTGGATGCCCTTCCTAACACCAACCACATTTACAGTGTGGATTGTGTGTTTTTTTGTTGTGACACCTACACGACCTCATCAGTTTGGACTGGATGTTGTGGTACCAACATAACTTTACAGAGAAAGGGGTGGTGTTGGCGGGAGTGGAAATATGGAGCAGGGGTAGTGGGTTGGGGTGTATATTTGGTTAAGAGGTGCCTACTGACTGTAGGTTAACTTTGCACGTAGGGAAGGCGGGTCTTCTGTATTACTGCGTGGCGCCAGAGATCTCGATCCAGTGACATTATCTTAGAGAGGTGCAAGTGTGCAAGGTTAGAATTTATCATGTCATCACAGTTTTTTCTGGGTCTACCTACTCTGTAACTCCCATCAATTTTGATCGCCCTGCATTTTTTATACAGCTGTCGTCTTTCATGCGCATCACGTGACCATACCAACATAATCTTCTCTCAAGTAAACATCTGATCCCTCTTATTCCTAATTTTTCACTTAGTTCATTTATGTTTTGCCATTCATGTATATTACTATTACACATCCAACGGAGCATGCATGCTTCATTCCTTTCCAGTCTGCACAGGTCCACTGCACACAATGCCCATGTCTCACTGCCATGTAACATTGCTGTTCGTATACAAGCATCATAATATAGACATATATATATACATATACATAGACACACACATATATGTATATAATAAAATAAAGATACATATATCATCATCATCATCATCATTTAACGTCTATCTTCCATGCTAGCATGGGTTTAGACGGGAATTGTCCCACTTGAGGCAAGATTGGTCGTCTCGCTCATATAGGGCTGTCTGGCAGGTTTTCTACGGCTGGATGCCCTTCCTAACATCAACCACGTTTACAGTGTGGACTGGGAGGTTACCTACACGGCTACATTACAGCGTGGACTGTGTTTTTTTGTTGTGACACCTACACGACCTCATTTATTTAGGACTGGATGTTGTGGTACCAACATAACTCTACAGAGAAAGAGGTGGTGTTGATGGGGTTGGGGGTGGGGTAGTTGAGGTAGTGGGAGGGGGGTGTATATTTGGTTAAGAGGTGCCTACTGACTAGGTTTCGCTTTGTACTTAGGCAAGGTGGGTTTTCTGTATTACTGCGTAGCGCCAAAGATCTCGGTCCAGTGACATTGTCTTAGAGAGGTGTAAGTGTGTAAGGTTGGAATTTATCAAATCGTCCCACGTTTTTCTATGTGTGTATATATATACTCATCATACACTGTACATGTGGTTGGTACTAGGAAAGGCACCCAACCATAGAAAACCAGTCAGAAACATTCCTATATGAGCGAGACACAGTCACCTGACCCAACTTGCCTCAATGGGACAAACCTGTCTAACCCATGCTAGCATGGAAGATAGACCTTAAACGGTGATGATATATATATGTGTGTGTGTGTGAGTGTGTGTAGGTCTTGAGTGAAATCAGGGGTAACAACAGTTAAAAAAGTACTCAATACATTAGAAGAGTGCAAACATCATTAACTAGTATAGAAATGGCTTCTACAGGACTAGAACTGTTTCATTTGTATGAAATCATTAGGAATGCCCTGATGATTTCATACAAATGAAACAGTTCTAGTCCTGTAGAAGTCATTTCTATAGTAAATAATATATATGTATATATATATGAATGTATATATTAAATAATGGTATATACTGTATATATTTATATATATATATATATAGTAATATACGCGAACGGCAAAGCATAAATGAATTGAGAGAGAGACTGAGCATCAGCGGAATCAAATGCTATGTGCAGGAGAGGCGGTTGCATTGGTATGGACATGTGATGCGTATGAAGGACAGCTGCATAAAAAGGTGCAGAGCACTAGAAGTCAATGGAAACCGCGGAGTGGGGAAACCCAAAAAGAACTGGGATGAGGTGATAAAAGATGACCTTACTCAATTACACCTCTCAAAGGCGATGATACACGACCGTGACCTCTGGCGTCACGCAGTAATACAGAGTACCTGACCTCTCATGGGTACAAGCTGAAGCATATAGACAATATGCCCCCACACCCTCCCACTGCAAAGTGGTCGTGGAGGTGCCACGGCAAAAAAGCACCCAGCCCACACTGTAAAGTGGATGTGTAGGCGTCACGGAAAAAAGGACCCAGCGCTCACTGTAAATGAGGTTGGTGTTAGGAAGGGCATCCAGCTGTAGAAATCAAGCCAAATCAGTTCCTGTATGAGCAAGACATGGTCAGCCGACCAGACACTGCCCACAACAGGACAACCTGTCTAACCCATGCTAGCATGGAAGAACAGATGTAAAACAGTGGTGATGATGATGTTGATGATGATATGTGTGTGTGTATATATATATATATGTATGTATATATGTATATATACACATACATATATATATACACATACATATATATATACACACATATATATATATATATATACACATATATATATATATATTATATATACACATACACATATATTACATGCTAGTTTTGTATTTTGTTCAGATGTACAGTGTTAGTTTTTGTTTTTGTTTTTTCATATTTGTTTGTTTGTTGTTGATTGTTTTTTCATATTGGAAGTTATATTGGAAATATTGATCTGCCCAATTTATCAGTTTGTGTTTATTCACGTGTGATGTCTTTTCATAAAACTACAGCTTTGTTACCTGCTGGTGTACTGCCAAAGGCTTCTCCCCGCTCCTGCCGACATTGCCACCTACCCACTTTCCCCCCTAACGTACCTGGAATGAAATTTTACACTTCAATCTACTATGAAAATATCAGATTTCTATGGAAATTTCAATAAATTTGTGTAAACTTAAATTTCTCAGAGTTATAAATTTTTATTCCAAGTAGTATTAACTGGATCATCTCTCACTCCCTCTCACACCCTTCCTCTTCCTCTCACTCCCTTCCTCTTCCTCTCTCTCTCTCTCTCTCTCTATATATATATATATATATATACACACATACATACATATAAATACACGCACACACACACACATATATATAATGTTTCACTCATGCAAGCATGACAAATAGATGATGATGATGATGATTATGATGATGATATACCCTCAGTCACACATACACACAGACAATCACACATACATACACATATACACACACAAATTCACACACATACTTACACACAGAGGCAAGAACACACATACACAGATTAGTAATGTAGTTCATTACTTTTACATTTAAGTACTTTTCTATTACTTCAAGTTCTTTGCCAGAGAAATATTTGCCAGATGGTTTATAAATGAAATGTTTTAAAACATCAGTAATGTTGGAATGAGTTTTTTTAAACACGGTTTTTTAAACAAGAAAAATACTGCATTACTCTTGAAGTACATTTGGCAGAAAATATATAAGAGAAGCTTATCTACATCTTATTGTTTATTCTGGATAAAGCAACCACATTCCATAATGGTTTAAATCATTGCCACTTATGCTTCTTCACTGAAAAAATACAATTTAATACTGAACCAATCATGAACATAAAACAGAACTGTTTTCCATTTGTAGACACAATGTGAAATACTGGAGGTTTCTTTTTAGGGAAACAGTCATAACACCAATGACATCATACATTACATGTTATGGGGTCATCTTGTCTTTTACCTTCTCAACTACTACCAAAGTTCTCTGAAGTCACTGTGTCCAATATCCTGAGTGTCAGTGTGATGTAATGGCATGGAAGTAACCGTAGTTACTCAACATGTATACACACACACACACACACACACATATATATATATATATATATATATATATATATATATATATATATAGAGAGAGAGAGAGAGAGAGAGAGAGAGATTATAGATTTCTATATATAGAAATATATATAGAATGAAAACTTTGTTAAACTTTGATAAGCTGATATATCATAGTGCTGGCACAAAATATTTCAATTTTAGTTCTCCCCTCTTCCTCCTCCACCACCACCAAAGAAAAACATATTGGATTAGCGATTCTAGATATGCTCACCTATATATCAATGAAATGAAACACGTGTCAGTTATGTAATAAATGTTAATCCTTCAACTGTGAAATTGGTGTATTCATGTGCTTTATTAATTAATATATATATATATATCATAATCACCATGCTGTGAAGTGGTTGGTGATAATACACACACACACGTGTTAGATAACATATTTCAGAGCTTTCCCTATCAACGTTGGCACATTGAAATGCAAAGTGAATGAAAGAAGAGAGAGGTAGATAGATGTTTGTTGTGTAGAATAGGAGAGATGGAGAAAAGTCTTGGCCAGACCTCTTACAGTGAAAGAATGTCAGTACAAACTCTTCTGGATAGGTAACGATGAAGAAGTAGGTGATGTGGAAATAATGTTAGCAGAATAATGTTTAAATGGAGTTATTGAATTAGTTTGAATATCTGACAGAACTTTTAAACCTGGTCTAATCATTGGCAATACATCTATCATCTCTACTTATACACCACAATTAGGATTGACCAATGGGCAAAAGAATCAGTTACATGAGGTCCTTTTCAGACTATCTCAAGGCATATTAAGCAGCACTAACATGACTACAATGTTGTTCACAGTAGCTATGGGTTTGATTTTGCGGAATGAAGAGAGCAATCAAGACTTCTGGAGTTCTGTAATGTAAATTAGCTAACCAGTGTCAACACCAACTTCAGGAAACCATCCAGCAATTTGATCAGCTACCAATCTGACAAAATCTACAAACCAGATTAATTTCATTTTTATGATAAAATGTGTTAGGCAGATGACCATAAGTACTGAAGCTCTCTTTCGAAAGAAGAACATACTATCCAACAAAGACAAAGAAAAAAAAGAGCAGATGTAAAAATGATGATTATGATGAAATACTTAAAAAACAATAATAATTGTTCCTGCTTTTGACACAAGGCCAGCAATTATCTCAGTGCATTACTGGTACTTTATTTTATCGACCCTGTAAGGATGAAAGCGAAGTTAACCTCAGTGGAATTTGAACTCAAACCGTAAAGGGCCATAATTCCATGCTTCAAAGCATGGTATCCGACCCTCTATCAATACTGCCAATCCACCGCCTTTTAAAATAATTGTTTCTACTTTAGGCACAAGGCCAGCAATTACCCAGTGCATTACTGGTACTTTATTTTATCGACCCCGTAAGGATGAAAGGCAAAGTCAACCTCGGCGGGATTTGAACTCAGATCATAAAAGGACGTAACTATGCTGGAAAGCATGGCGTCCGACCCTCCACCGATACTGCCAATCCACCGTCTTTTAAAATAATAAGTTGTAAAATAATAATATTTAGTTATGAAAGGAAAAATGATATATCTCGTAAGGGTGCCATCATTATATATAAGAATTTATAAATGCAATATTTTTATTCTAGTTGAACTACCTTAACATTTTTAAACTTTCCATCCTTTATTAGATTAACAGGCAGCACCTCAGATATCTAATCAGCCTGTTATTCATGTAGGATTTATTTTATATTTGTTAGGTCTGGATGAAGGAGCAGTGCCCATGGCCTTCACAAGCCCTCCAGTACCAGAGGGATTGATTTTGTTAATGTTTTCCTTAAACTTTCTGTAGGAAAGATATAAGCAAGGAGGGAATTCCAGAGCATCAACATTCTGGGGAGGAAGGATAGTGCAAGGCCTAGAAAGTTAGACACAACATGGTTAATGAAAGGAGGAGAGACCAATTATTTAGGAGTGTCTGAAGGGAAGTGGCATGAGTGTAGCAAGCTCTGAGAAATAGGCTCTATTGCTGTAGAGGTAGAACAGGCAGAGGGAGAAAACAGTATGTCTGTGAGTGAAGGGCTGAGGATGTTTTTGTAATTTACTCACCCCAAGCAAGATGATAAAACCACTAAAATGAAAGGAGTTACTGAGAAGGGCAAAAGACAAGGGAGGGTGAATATAATTCAAGGAGAGAGAAGATGACAATTGGTGTGACTTTTAAATTCAAGAAAGTAAGAAGCTGGAAGAGAATTCCATAGGCAAGATGTGCAAGGGAAGTAACTATCAGAATAGGATTTGCAATTGCATTTAAGAACTTCATCTGCAAATCTGGTGTTTCATTTTGCAGCAAACTGTAGAAGGTAGCTTGAACTCTCTCTATAAAAGTAACTTGGAATCTCTCTATATAGGAAATATTTATGTTAAATATAGATTTAATACAAAATCTGATAGATTTTCACCATTTAAAATCTCTAAGCCTTTTTAATCCCTAAATATTTTTAACTGCTCATATATTTTCTCTTCAAAATAGCAATTATATTTATTAAAACAATATTTGACCGTATTATGGAAAAAAAAATGCATGTAAATGTTTGTTATAACGATATTTGTTTTAAATTTCTTTGATATTTCTTTACTTTAGGGGAAAACTGCCACTCATTGGGCTTGTAGGCGTGGCCATCTGGATGCAGTAAAACTTTTAATGCAATATGGAGCCTTACCAAATTATATGGACTTCACTGAAGATCGGTATGTCTTGGTTTATTATAGTCTTCTGTATTTCACTAAGTAGTCATTACTGTCATTATTCTTACATTCTTTGATGTTTAGATCCACTAAAAACAGACAAGACATTCCTTGTGTGATCATCACCAGCCACCATTATCTTCCACCACATTTATTATCATCATCACTAACTTCAACATCATCATCATCACTAACTTCAATATCATCATCACTAACTTCAACATCATCAACAATTACCATTATCATCATCCATCATCATCATCATCATCTCATCCAATATTCTCAACACCATAATTTCTATTGCCACCATTTTCAATATCTTTATCGTCACTATCTTCCATCACTTTCAACATCCTATTCTTCCTTCTGCTCCTCCTCCTCCTCATCATCATCATCATCATCATCAACATCATCATTGTCATCATCATTACCATCTCCTCCATCAACACTGGAATTTCATCAGTCTCATGTTCCGTACATCATCTTAATAAGTCTATCTAACATTGATACAAGGTCAGTAATTTGGGGGAAGGTGAATCATCATCATCATCATCACCGTTTTACGTCCGTTCTTCCATGCTAGCATGGGTTAGACGGGTTGTCCTGTTGTGGGCAGTGTCTGGTCGGCTGACCTTGTCTTACTCATACGGCAACTGATTCTGACTTGATTTCTACAGCTGGATGCCCTTCCTAACACCAACCTCATTTACAGTGAGTGCTGGGTGCTTTTTTTCCGTGGTGCCTACACGTCCACTTTACAGTGTGGGCTGGGTGCTTTTTTTGCCGTGGCACCTCCACGACCACCTTGCGGTGGGGGGTGTGGGGGCATATTGTCTCTATGCTTCAGCTTCGGCTTGTACCCGTGGGAGGTCGGGTCTTCTGTATTACTGCGTCACGGTCGTGTGTCATCGCCTTTGAGATGTGTAATTGGACAAGGTCGGCTTTTATCACCTCATCCCAGGTCATCTTGGGTCTCCCCACTCCGCGGTTTCCATCGACTTCTAGTGCTCTGCACCTTTTTATGCAGCTGTCATCCTTCATACGCATCACATGTCCATACCAGCGCAACCGCCTCTCCTGCACACAGCATTTGATTCCTCTTATGCTCAGTCTCTCTCTCAATTCATTTATGCTTTGTCGTTCACGTATATGAATGTCTGTTATATTTGACTGGTACTTTATTTTATCAACCTGTGTGGGGCATGTGGCCTATTAGTAAAGGTGTTGGACTTATAATCATAATGTTGTGGCTTACATTCCTCGACTGGGTTGTTTGTTGTGTTCTTGAGCAAAACACTTCATTTCATGTTGCTCCAGTATACCAAGCTGAAAATGAGTACCAGCAATAGCTGGGGGTTTAACCCTGTGATGGACTGGCATCCTGCCCAGGGGGGAGGGGGGGTTTGTTCTCTCAGTCACTTAATGCCATGGAAACTGGGATAAGCCCTGGCCAGGATGAGCCTCTGGGTTTGAGACAGACTTTAACCCTGCGATGGATTGGTGTCTTGTCAAGAGGGGGAGTCTTGTACTCTCAGTTACTTAATGCCATGGAAACCGAGATAAGCACTGGCCTGATGAGCCTCTGGCTTGTGATAGACTTTTGGGAGATGAAAAGCAAAGACAACCTTAGCAGGATTTGAACTCAGAATGTAGAAACACAAAACTAAATGTTGCAATGCCTTTTTTCAGACACCCTACTGAAAATCTACCACCCTAATAATCATCTTAGTAATGAAGAGGCTAATTATTTTATTAAATTCCTCAAAATTTTTAATGATTTTCAAAATAAATTGAAACACACAGGTAGTATATTTTATTAGAAATATAGTAGTGAAAGGAATTAAACATGTAGAATCATCACCAACATCATTTTATGTATGCTTTTCTATTCTGGCATGGGTTGGGTGGATCATTACAGATCAAGTCAGTATTTAATCAGAGAAATTATTAAGGCTGCTATAGCTGGAGGCCCTTCCTAATATCAGCCATTGTGGTGTCAGCATTACAGTTGTTTTCATGGTCTTTCCATGACTGGAAAGCCCTTTATATCTTATTTGGCATTATTTTTATGACTAAATGACCCTCTTAATGCCAGCCACTTTACAGAGCATAACTAGATATATTTTATAGTAGTTCCAGCACTAGAGAGGTTGTCATATCCATGACATGTTTGAAGTGTTCTTTCTACTAGTTTTTGTTATGGTTCTTATGGTTGGCTGCTTCTCTTAATGTCAACCAATTCACAGAATGTAAATGGGCACATTTTATAGTGGTTCCAGCAACAAAGAAATGTTTAGCATAACCGAAGATTCCTCCCTACCTACATTGTTACCATTTAAATGCCAACCATTTTAAAGAGTGTATTGAATCATCACCATCATCATCATCCATTTTACATCCGAGAACATTTTATATTGGCACCAATACAAGAGAGAATATTTTCTGTAAAGTTTTCCCATATAATATAAATTGACTTACTTTTAACAAAATTTGTTATGAATTTCAAGCTAGTCTATGATGTAAACTTCCAATGATTTACAACCAGGTGTTTTTCATTAGATAAAGGTGAATCAATAGAAACCAAATTCTATAAGAACTACTGCTAATAATTTAGTCTACTTAATAAAACATCTTTGTAACGATTATTTTACATTTAACTTGGAGAAACTTATTGATATAGTTAATTGTATTTTTTGAAATGATAATTCATCTCTATCGTATAAACTGAATTAATGTTCATTGAATGTTGCTAAAGTTACATTGTGGAGAGAATAAAGTAGGAAATAGAAGGAATGACACCTATTAGTGTTATATATAAAAAGAATATTGTTGTTTAAATAACATGTCACCTTAAGCATGCCTCTTATAAAAGCACGGTTCTGCATATTTCTCAACCTCAAGCATTCTTCAGTGTCTCTAAATGAATGCTATTCAAGTGATTGATAATGTGTTAATAATAGAGAAGTCTATGGCTTCTTGTCCATACCTTACATCTGTCCTTTGTTCCTTATTGCTGCTATTACACATTATATTTGTTTAACTATTTTATTATGTTTCATATCTGCCACCTCCAATAGAGACATTACTTCTATCCAACTATTTCATGTGAATACAACTCTTAATATCATTTAAACCTACAGTGGTAGCTCGACAGAAAATCAGACAAAACTACATTGTACTTACTGATCAAATTTTACACCCCTTCTTGAAATTCTTGTTGTTTCTATCTACAGATATATGTTTCTGTATAATATGCATACACATAAACACATATGCTCCTTTATATACATATACATACACACACACATATACACACTCACACATACACACAAACACACTCCTTTATATACACATACATATACATACAGGTACACACACTCCTTTATATACACACTCACACATACACACACACATACAGACACACACTCCTTTATATACATATACACACAGGTATACACAGGTACACATTCATACTGCTTTATATATGCATACATATACACACAGGTACACATATACACACACACACACACACACTCCTTTATATTCATATACATACAGGTACACACACACACACACTCCTTTATATTCATATGCATATACACACTCTCCAAACCCACTGCCTTATATGCACATACATATACACAATTGCATGCACACACACTCCTTTATATACACACACATACTATCTTAAACACACAAGTACACACATGCTCAGTTATATACACAAGTACATATACACGCTACACATACACACACACACACTCTCTCTTTTATATTCATATACATATACTCACTGCCCAAACCCACTCCCTTATATGTACATACATATACACAATTACACACACACATACTATCTTATACACACATGCTCCATTATATACACAAGTACATATACACACTACACTAATACACTCCCTTATATGCACATACATATAAACATTAAAATATACATTTTCAGGTCATATATGAGTGAGAAGAGTAAGTAATTTATTCCATGGGGATTAGTTTTATGATGCCTCCTTGTGAAAGCCACTACAAAAAAATATTGCAGAACTAAGCGTAGATAATGTGCAGCCAGTGAAAACAATGTGATAAGGAACTCAATACCGAGTTGCTAATAGAATCTCTAGAGTACACAAGACTTAATGTGATTCCAGCTGTATCAAAACAACCAACCACATTAACTGAGTTTCATGGGCTGGTGTGACAGATTGGTGTGAATAGCCTCTGGTTCTAAATCTAATTTCATTTGCTTATTAACTTAGTAATTAGTTCTGAGAGTAAGAGTGAGAAGATGGTGGAACAATTAAGGAACCAATATCTTTGTTGATGATAAAAATGTTTTCTTTATATTGGAAACATTGACTGCATGGTCTATTGTTATAATTGCTATAAGTGTGACACTGATAAGAGGTGCAGTTATGGCTGTGTGGTTAAGAAATTTGTACTGAAACCACATGGTTTTCAGTTCTATCCTATAGTGTGGTATCTTGAGCAAATGCCTTCTACTAATGCCCTCTCAGTGAAATTGGTAGATGAAACTATATAAAGCCTAGTCTTTTTTCTCTTCTATAAAGCATGAAACTAATAATACTTTTTGTTGTTGTTCTTTGTTGTGTGTGTCTTCTTCTTGACTTGAACTATCATCATCATCATCATCGTCTAATGTCCATCTTCACGCTAGCATGAATATGACAGGCTGTCACTTTGTGAGGGATCAGGTCAGGGGACCATGATTCGCTCACACAGAACTGGTTTTGGCTTGGTTTCTATGGCTGGATGCCCTTCCTAATGCCAACCACATTTACAGTGTGTGTTGGGTGTCTTTTGTCATGACATCTACACAACCACTTTACTGTATATATATATATATATATATATATATATACATTCCAGTTCTGATGCCTCAATATAATACACCTAGGCTTCTCAATAAAGTGGTAGTGCTGGCTTGGTTTCTATGGCTGGATGCCCTTCCTAACGCCAACCACATTTAAAGTGTGTTGGGTGTTTTTTGTCATGACATCTACACAACCACTTTACTGTATATATATATATATATATATATATATATTCCAGTTTTGATGCCTCAATATAATACACCTAGGCCTCTCAATAAAGTGGTAGTGCTGGTGCCACAATAAAATATATCCAGTATATGTTGTTAAATGATTGTATATCCAGTATATGTTGTAAAATATGTACTTTACTTTTTTTTAAAATAGAAAAAGCAAGTCAGAGCTGGCATTGGGAAGGGCATCTGGCTGTTGAATTCTACCTTAAAAAGTCTTGTCCAACTCATGCCAACATGGAAAAACCATCATCATCGTTTTTATGTCCAATTTTCTATGCTAGCCTGAGTTGAAGGGAATGTTTTGAAACAATGTTTTATTGGCAAATGCGATGTCCTTCCTGGCACAAACCCATTTAGTTGCTTCTTACGATATGCAGGGATAACAACATTTATAAATCTAATTGTATTGATGTTGATGACTATATGAGAAAATAACAAAAGCAGGGCAGTGGGAGTTCATTGAATCCACTTGCAAGGCATAAGCTAGCCCTTTAACATTTACATTACTCTATATTTGCTATTGCATTTTCATGATAAAGGCTTTGTCTCACATAATATCGAAGCTATGAGATTTTTGATGATATTATTTATTTTGAGAACAATACCTTAACATCAGTATGAGTGGTCAGTTACTGCTGGTTTGAAAAGAAAGAGGTGAGAGAATTCTGGCCGGTTTTAATACTAAAGGGTTAAACATAGTTTCATAGATACACAGCATTAATTTGAGAGAAAGTTTAGGTATAAATATCAGGTTAGGAGTTGAATGTATTGCTCATTGTTTGGAAGTGAAGCAACTAGACATGAAAATGCCTGTTTAGCAAGATGTTTGATGGTGATATATGTAGCAGAAGAAGACTGAGGAAATTTGGGGGATGATATAGTAGCTATAACATTTAACATGAGATGGATATATAATTATGCAGAGATGTATTATATTGTGTGTATCTGTCCAACATATGGATAAACAAATGGTTACACCAATGCTGTTGCTGATGATGATTATGTAGTGAAGATGCTCTCTCTTTCTCTCTCTCTCTCTCTATATATATATATATATATATATATATAAATATAAATATAAATATAAACACAGTTGAAAATTGCAAATTTGACTGTCACCACACATTATGAACATGAAGATTTGAAAAGCATGAAAGTACTTGTTCAATTAACACTTAACATTTAATATTCTATCATACTATTTCATTATAATACCATTATAAATTTTAAAGGATTGTAAATAAAACGAGTAAATCAGACAAAGTTGGAATTCCTTTTATTAATATAATCTTCTATACACAATCATACACACCCGTGTATATCTCTCTATCTATATATCTATAAATATAAATATATATATATATATATATATATATATATATATATATATAATGTATATGTGTGTGTGTATGTAAAACGTAAACATAAATAACATCACCATCAGTACAGTATATGGAAAGAATATAATAGGTTAACGCTTGAAATAGCAGGAAGAGGGTCTTTACGTTTCGGACACTAGTTCTTCATCAGAAGAAAGAATGAGAAATAAGATA
Source organism: Eledone cirrhosa (assembly GCA_964016885.1). NCBI lineage: Eukaryota > Metazoa > Mollusca > Cephalopoda > Octopoda > Eledonidae > Eledone > Eledone cirrhosa. The sequence goes on from OZ024740.1 coordinate 219,734,636, forward strand.
GACTGAAAGGACGAGCAAGGTGGAATTGGAAAAAATCTGAGGGACAACGTATATGCTTTACAATATATAGTAATGGGATTATATCACACAAAGATTGATTTTTTTTCCTTCTTTGCATTTTGCCAGGTGTGATAACAACATGATCCTCACTATCACCACTCCCACCACCACCACCATCATTATTATCATAATTTTACATCTATTTTCTATTCTTGTGTGGGTTGGACATGTCATCATAGTCTGAAGCTAGATGGGTTAGAGCAGCCATGTCAAATTGAGGGCTACATGGGCCACATATGTGTTGTCTGAGGGCTACGTATGACAATTAATTGCGCACATTTAAACTAATAATTTTTATTTTATATTACGTTCGCGGTGTAAAAACCTTTGTGTGGGCCACAGGTGTGCTTGTAAAGGGCCGCAAGTTTGACATATCTGGGTTAGAGAACTATGTGATGCTCGTTTTTGAAGTTTCGACAGGACAGGCTGGCAACAGGCAACTCTCCCAGTGAGGTTCGGTGGTTTCAGCCTCCGATCAGGCTCTACCTGCCTACCTCTCCTCTGTCTCCTCCTGTCGCACTCTCGTCAGTGAGGTTCTCAGCCAAACGGCCGAATCTGACCTGGCCCCTGAGATGGAACAGAATCTGGCCTACTGGACAGGTGAAGGCCTCTCTATCCCCCAGTATACTACAGTCAAATGTAACTGGGACAACATCAATTGCAGGTCTTCTATCAGGCAGATCAAATCTGGCTTGGAACAATACTGCCTCGCCTGCCTCCATTCTGCTTCTCAGCTCAACAGCGGCGCATGGCTCAATTCTGTGCCCCCCTCATCATCCGGTACCTTTCTTGAGGATGAGTGCACTCACATCAGAGTAGCTCAACGCCTTGGCCTCCGCATGTGTGAGCCACATAAATGCCCCTGCAGGGTGGTCGTTGACAAGTTCGGCCTGCACCCTCTGTCTTTCTACCAGAGCGCAGGCCAGTTTCCCCAACAGGCCACTCTCAACAACATACTGAGAAGAAGCCTGGACACAGCTGGCTTTCCATCTCAACTGGAGCCAGCAGGCCTAGACCGCGGAGATGGCAAGCGCCTCAATGGAACTACCCTCTTCCCATTCGAAGGAGGTAGATCCCTCGTCTGGGATGCCACCTGCTGCGACACATTCTCTGCCTCCACACATTCTCAACACCAAACCCCGGCATCGCAGCCCACCCCGCAGAAGAACGTAAAATAAACAAATGCCGGTGTTTGTCCAGCCGCTTCCTCTTCAGACCGGTTGCCATCGAGACCTCAGGCATATTTGGATCCCGTACTGTCGAGCTCCTCTGCAAGATCAGAGCGTCAGCAGCCCATCTGAGGAGGGAGCCCTGCGAGGTTGGGTACTGTTGCAGTGGGTGTCACTGGCCATTGTCCACGGCAATGCTTTTGCCGTCTTGTCTGCGGGGCGCAGCACTTCTGCCCCCTTGCCCTAGACCCAAAGCCCAATTACCCTCTCCTCTCTTCTGCGACACCAGAGCTTTTGCCACCCTCCCCTTCCCGTTCTTTTTCTTCTTACTTTTTCTCTTTTTTCTCTATATTTCCCTATTCTTTTTTTCTTTTTTTTTATTATTGCCATTATTATAGTTGTCATTATTATTATTGTTGTTACTGTAAATAAAATGAAAATACTGAAATATCTTTACAGGGTGTACTGGGTGCATTCTATCATGTGACAGGCACTACTACTTTACAGCATGTACTGGGAGCATTGTATCATGTCACTGGCACTACTACTTTACAGAGTGTCCTGGGTGCATCAATACTACCACTAAATTAAAAAAAAAAAAAGAACCAGGAAAATATAAAAAAAAAAATATGTATATTATTAATGTATAATGGTTTCTAATTTAGACAAGGCTAACAATTTTAGGGAGAGGGAAAAGTCACTTAAATCAACTCCAGTGTTTTGCTAGTACTTTATTTTATCAAGATCACAAGATTGATTGACAAAGTTGACTTGGATTGAAACCAGCATATAGAGGGCCATGACAAAATACTGCAATGTATTTCACCCAAAGCACTAGCAATTCTGCCAAACCACTGCTCTTACCATAATTGTTTCTACTTTAGGCACAAGGCCAGCAATTATCCAGTGCATTACTGGTACTTTATTTTATCGACCCCGTAAAGATGAAAGGCAAAGTGAACCTCGGCGAGATTTGAACTCAGATCGTAAAGGGACGTAACTATGCTGGAAAGCATGGCACCAACCCTCTACCTATACTGCCAATCCACTGCTCTTACCATAATGAAATGAAATCAACTGCATCTGTTCTCCCATTTTTTCAAAAATGCTTTGTACCTAAACAAAAAAATCTAGCAATGATAATGATGTGGTGGAAGAGGGATGCTAATGGTTACAATATTATTGGTAGCAGTATGTTTACTTGTGTGTTCAAAGAAAATCAATATAAAGCTTTAAATATATAAAGAAAACTAGGTAAACAAACACACTCAGTTTGAATCGAATCATGACTTTCTTTGACTTTCTTTTTATTCCCTTCTCTACAGCAGATAAACTGAGATGCCATTTCAGCTTTGTTGGAAAAATGGAGTATCTGACCTACTTTTCTTGTTTCCCTTCCAGAACTTCATACATCTTTAATATGATAACAACATGCATTTTAAGTCCATTTTCCCTACTAAATTAGTGTTTAGCCAGGGAGTAATGTTTAACCCTTTAGCATTTAAACCAGTCATATCCAACCAAAATTCTCTCACCTACCCCTTTCAGTTCAAACCAGTCATAACCGGCCACTCATACTAACATTAAGGTATTATTTTCAAAATAAATAATATCAAAATCTCATAGATTCGATATTATGTGAAATAATTATGTGAGTTAAAGTCTTTTCTGTGAAAATACAATAGTAAATATAAAGTAATGTGAATGCTAAAGGATTAACATACTTCTCTATTTTACCCTGTTAGCTTATCCCTCCCTCACCAACCCCTTGACTTTCATTTCCTACTCTAATATTTTTAGCCATGACTTTTTTGGTCTTCCTTTTTCCACATCCATCATTCCTTTCACCTAATCACTTTTATCTATCTTCAACACATGACCCAGCCTTCTCATTCCATTTCTCTTCACAATGTTCATCACTGGTTCTATTCCCCTCATCCTCTCACCCAATCACTTTCATCCTTCCTAAATACATGACCCAACCCTCTCATTCCATTTCTTTACACAAGTCCATTACTAATGTTCTGAGTAAAAGCATGAACTTCACAACTTGCTCTTTCATAATCTCTTATAACATTTCATCTTAGATATCATCCTGTTTGTTTTTAGATATATTTGTTTCCATAAACTCTGTTTTCCTTACTCTCTTTCATTTAATCCTCTTCTCCTTAACCCTTTTGTTACCATTTTTGTAATGAAAATAATCAAGCATTTGAAATGATTTAGCAATGTAATTAACTTTGTTTTGGAACAACTTAACAAAGGTTCTTATATAAAATTATGATGGAAAGGTTTTAGATAAATATGAACACTTTAAAATAAGTAGCTTAGTATCATAGAACTAGGGGCAATTTCAGGCAGTTTAGTATCAAAAGAGTTAAACTGTTTCCTTTAACATTTTTTCTGTCAACCTTGTCCTTATTAACCCTTTTTTATCTTCAACCCTATTCCTCTAAACCCTTTTTTTCTTTTAACCCTGTCCCTATTAACTCTGTTTCTCTTAACCATATTTCCCCAACCCTGTTTCCCTAACCTTTTTTCTCTTGTCTCTGTTTCACTTAATCCTATTTTCCTGAACCTTGTTTCCTTTAACCCTCTTTCCATTAACCCTGTCATCCTTTCATGGCCATATTTATATTGAATACATTGTACATGTGTTTCAATTAATTTTGACAATAATCAGGTATTTGGAGAGATTTGTGAAACTAATTAACTTCCTTCATCGTGCTACTGTTTGGAACATAACATAACTGAAGGTGCTTACATAGATATTTAAGAGCATATTTAAATTTAAATAGAATACTTTAAAAAGGAACAGCTTTGTACCATAAAATCAGGGGTGGTCTTAGCAAAGCTGGTGTCTGGATATTTAGTTCTCTAGGCTAGCCCTATTATGAGTATCACCTTCTTACAGTTGGGTAATCTGATAAACCTAGTATTTAACTCTTCTTGTTCTGAATGTAATAAGAAAATTACTAAGTTTGTAAAGTGGTCGTGTTGGTGACACAACAAAAAACACCCAGTCCACACTATAAAGTGGTTGTGTTAGTGTCACGACAAAAACTACCCAGCCTATACTGTAAAGTGATCACTTTGGTGCCACAATAAAAAGCACCCAGTTTACACTGTAAATGTGATTGGTGTTAGGAAGGGCGTCCAGCCATAGAAACCAAGCCAGAAACAGTTCTGTATGAGCAAGACACAGTCTCCTGATCTGACTTGTCTCACAACAGGACAACTTGTCTAACCCATGCTAGCATGGAAAAATGGATATTAAATGGTGATGATGATGATGATGATGATGATGATGACACCCTACACTCAACAATGTCAAATCATGTTAAGGTCATAACATCATACAACCCTCTTTACCACTTTGAATATTTCTAGAACGTTGCTACGAGGGTGGGTTGAAAAGTTCATAGGCTAACTATGAAGGAGTAACGGTAGAGCTGTGAAATCTTACATGCATTAATTTTAACTCTTCTTATTAATAACTACATTGTTTCATTCCAGAAACTAGGTTGAAAAATAAACCTCATTTGGTAATTCCATGAGAATATCTTGGTCAGCCTATCATTAATTTCAACTCTTATTAATAACTACATTGTTTCATTCTAGAAATTATGTTGAAAAATAAATCTCATTTCGTAATTCCATGAGAATATCTTGGTCAGCCTATCATTAATTTCAACTCTTATTAATAACTACATTGTTTCATTCTAGAAATTATGTTGAAAAATAAACCTCATTTGGTAATTCCATGAGAATATCTTGGTCAGCCTATCATTAATTTCAACTCTTATTAATAACTGCATTGTTTCATTCCAGAAATTATGTTGAAAAATAAATCTCATTTGGTCATGCCATGAGAATATCTTGGTCAGCCTATTAATCTTTCAGCCAGCCCTTCTACACCACAAAGATGTTTAGAGATCTATTTATTGATCACAGGAAATTATTATATATTTAAGTTAATTATACAAATTTCTATAAAGCTGTGAACCTTTAAGGTTCAGTAATGCACGTTTCTGAGGTCTGCACTAAAGATAGCTGCCTAGTTAGCTTTATTTATAAGACTGACTGTGGATGTGTGAGGTAGGAGTGTTAGTGCTGTTGTTCTTAGCTGTTCTTAGTTGTTCTACCAAAAGTGATAACCGAGGTATTATTATTCATCAGAAAGCAATTTTATTGACTGAGACTAAATGATCTGATATTATATTACTACAGCAACTCTAATCAAACATATAATCACCAATCACATGTAATTACCAATCACATAGAGATGAATGGATACAGTACAGAACAGTAGCCAAATAGAATGTATAAACAAATATATATATATGTACATATAGGTGTAGAGGTGCAAGATAAGTGTGTCCATAGGCGGTATGCTGGGTGAGCACTCGATGCTCTTGCAGAGCAGAGTATTAATAGTATAATATATATACATATATATATATATGTGTGTGTGTGTGTGTGTGTGTTAAGTATTTCTGTAGAAAAGGTAAAGGAAAGAAGAGTGCTCTATGTATAGTACAGAGCTATTTAATTACATAATAAACAACACAATATAATTATACCATTACTAAAGGTTTCAAGAAACTAGACCATCCTTACATAGACATCCGGCCCGTTCATCTGATAAACGGGCCGGATGTTTCTGTAAGGATCATCTTAAAACCTTTGGTAATGGAATAATTATATTGTGTTGTTTATTATGTAATTAAATTTTAAAAAAATATATATATATATATATGGGGGGTGGGGGTCCAATATGTATGCATATATATATGTTGTCTGTGTGTTTTCATTTGTATGCATGTGTGTATGTATATATATATATATGTGTGTGAGTCCCGGGTTTAATTGCAGGGCGGGAGGGGGACCACAGTAAGTGTAGTTCTCAATACATTAGTAGAGTATATACAAAATTTAATACAAAAATGGCTTCTACAGGTCTAGAACTGTTTCATTCAAAAGAAATCATCAGGAAAACCCTAATGATTTCTTTTGAATGAAATAGTTCTAGTCCTGTAGAAGCCATTTTTATATTAAATTATATAAATATATATATATATATTGAAAATTTAGAAGTTCTAACATATTTTTTTTACTATGAAAAATAATCTAACAAAGTAGGCATAAAAGCCCCTGGATGGAAAAAAGTTGACAGTGTCTCAATCCAGGGGCTTGTGTGCCCAATTTGTTCGACTATTTTTTATCATCAAAAAAATGTTTGGTCTAGTCACAGTAAAAAAAATGTAATGGTCTATTTTCTGAAAATAGACCATTAAATATATATATATATATATATATATATATATATATATATATATATATATATATATATATATATATATATTTAATGGTCTATTTTCAGAAAATAGATATATATAGAATTCACAAGAATCAAAGCTATGTTCAAAGCATTTATTCACTTACAATTGTTTCATCCAGACCTAGGCTTGGAGTCTTCGGAGCATTTTTCAATGTTTGCACATATAATTGACCTCCTTTCCAACGCAAGAGACATACAGATACATATATATATATTGATGTACAGTGGAGTGACATATATTACAATATACTATTTTTGTACAGCAATTCAAATTCATGTATCTGTATGTCTCTTGCGTCGGAAAGGAGGTCAATTATATGTGCAAACATTGAAAAATGCTCCGAAGACTCCAAGCCTAGGTCTGGATGAAACAATTGTAAGTGAATAAATGCTTTGAACATAGCTTTGATTCTTGTGAATTCTATATAACTGCTCTGTAGAACAACTGATGTTATTACATTGAGCTATTTATCTTACTGGTAATAAGGTAGTAATAAATTACTAACCTTCACTGTTTAAGGTTTAAAATATACATAACTATAAAAAGTTTAATATATACATAACCATAAATAGTATCCTTAATATTATATATATATGAGTTCATGCATTTGACTTATGTTTCGTCACTATATATATATATATATATATATATATATATATATATATATATATAATCATCATCATCATCATCATTTTACGTCTGTTTTTCCCTGCTTGCAAGGGTGGACGGGTCCTATTCAGGACATCATCTCTCCACTTGTCACGGTCCTTCGTCATCTCCTCCGTGAGTTTCAGCAATCTGAGGTCTGCTCTCACCACCTCTGCCCATGTTTTTCGTGGTCTTCCTCTACTATGTCTTCCTTCAACTGGAATTTCTTGGCACATCTTCACCCATTGGTCATCCTCCATGCGCATCACATGTCCATATCATCAAAGTCTTCTCTCCCACACACTGTAATTTATCCCTCTCAAACACAGTTTCTCTCTCAACACATCCTTGCTCGGTCATTCATGCACATTGACATTGCACATCCAACGGAGCATGCTTGCTTCATGTCTCTCCAGCCATCGCATATCCTCTGCTGCTGCTGCCCATGTCTCACTACCATGCAGCATCGCGCACCTCACACAGGCATCATATAACTGGCCTTTCGTACGCAGGGAGAAACCCTTCTTCGTCTGCAGAGGCAGCAGCTCCCTAAACTTCTCCCAACCCATCCTTATTCTAGATACTATGGCCTCAGAACACCCCCCCCCCCCTTCCCATGCTAATCTGATCACCTAGGTACCGGAAGCTATCAACCACTTCTATAGAACCCACCTGCATTTGAAAAATGTGTCTATCAATGCAACTTCTACTGTCAAATTTCTCTGTACATCTACTGCATACGTATTTCTCCCTACCTGTTAGTTTGCCTGCTATCCCACTATATCTCTTGTGTACCCAAGATCTGCATTGTGTACATTTTATAGAATTTATGCCAGTTCCTTTTCTGCATATCGAACATGGCTTTCCCTGACGGAATCAGTGTTTTGTCTTCTTTTCTACTCAACACTTTTGTCTTAGCTCCTCTACAGATTCTGCTATAAGAACCAGATCATTAGCATAGAGAAGTTCCCATGTTCTTCTGTTATGGCTTGGAGGACTATAATGAACAAGAGCGGGCTGAGGACCGAACCCTGATGTACTCCTACTTGTATCTGGAATTCCTCACTTTACTGACAGCACCTCGGTACAAAGCTTGCACTGTCCTCACAAGCCATTCCTCAACACCTAGTTTCCTTAGGGACCACCAGATGACAGATCGAGGTACCCTATCAAAGGCCTTCTCTAGGTCAACAAAAGCTAAGTATAGTGGTTTATTCTTCTCTAAGAACCTCTCTTGTAGTTGTCTCACTAAGAAGAGGGCATCTGTTGTTCTTTTCCCAGGCACAAAACCAAACTGCATCTCATCTAGTTTGACCCTTTCTCTAATTAGTTGCGCTAATATCCTTTCTGCCACTTTCATAACCTGATCCATCAGTTTTATGCCCCTATAATTGTTCCTCTCCAGAGCATCCCCTTTACCTTTGTAGCAATTTATGAGAATACTACTGCACAAGTCTTTGGGTATGACACCACCATATATAGCCTGATTAATGATGCATGCAACCAGTTTAGTGCCTACGTCCCCCGATGCCTTCAGCATCTCAGCAACTATCCCCGACGGTCCAGCAGCTTTACCATTTTTCATTTCCTTAATCGCCTCTTGGACCCTATATTCATCAATCTCAATAGCTGGTCCCTCTGTCAGATCTACTGGGGGTAATTTCTCTCTCTCCTATTCGTTCAGCACATTCATCAGTCTCTCATAATGACATTTCAAGGCCTCCTTTTTCTGATCATTTGTGACACTAAGTACACCAGCATCATTCCGGACACACTTATCTCCAACAACATCCTGATTTGCATTGACACACTGCCTTGCAATGCGGAACACCGCATGTCTCTGATCTTCCCATTGTAGAACATTGGCAAACATACTTTCAGCCTCCCTGCGTGCTAAGTACACCTGACATCTAGCTTCTCTCTTAGCGGCTGTATATCCTTCTATACTCCCACCATTTTTCCAAGCATTCCATGCTAGTCTTTTGTCTCTAATGGCCTTATCTGCCATGCTATTCCACCACCAGGTCACTCTCTGTCTGGTTTGAGCTCTGCTCCAGCCACAAGCTTGTTCAGTAGCCTGCAGTAAGTTTTCACGTAAGAAATTCCAGTTATCATCTATGTCATACGACTCTAAATCGTCTTCTTTTTCGTCATACACATGTTGAAGGGTTTTCCTAAATTTGTATTTTAGTGAAAGGTCTTTTAGCTTCCAGACCTTTCTTTTCCACACCTTCCTGTATGTTTCATTCCATCTCTTGCTTACTGAGATATCACTAACTGCTAACCTATACTGTGGGGTACATTCTTCCCCAGGGTATGCCTTGGTATTTGACACCATCTGTCTGTCTCGCTGTCTAACTAGCAGGAAGTCAATCTGGCTTATGTGCTCGCCTGATTTGTAGGTTATTAGGTGGTTGGCAGGGTTCTGGAAGTTAGTGTTGCAAATGGTTAGTGCACTTGCATCACAAAATTCAAGAAACCTCACTCCTTCTTCATTTCTTGAGCCGTAACCGTGCCCACCATGAACCCCAGTGTATCCATCCTGGAGCTGTCCAACATGACCATTGAAGTCCCCTGCTAGCATAACGATGTCTCCGTCATCTCTCATTGCGGCTGTTTGTAAAAGTTGCTCGTAAAAGCAGTCTTTCTCTTCTTTACCTAGGCCTGCCTGGGGAGCATAGGCAGAGATGATTGTAAGTAGTTTCTTCTTGCCTACAACTAATCTAAGCTTAATTATTCTATTACTAACTTGAACTACCTCTATTGTCTTATCGATCCATCTCTTAGCCAGTAAAATGCCTTCGCCACCTAACCCATCATCATTACCCACTCAGAAAAGCTTATAACTAAGATGTTTGCCTGCGATTAGTCTTGCAGAGGCACCCCTCCATCTCACCTCTTGCACACAACACACATCCACATGCCTTCTCTCCAGCATCTCCACTATTTCACCAGATCTACCTGTGAGAGTACCAACATTAAGTATGGCAACTCTGAGATGTGTGGTAGCTCTCCTAGACAGGTTGCCTACATTATGGCTTATGGAGTCTCCGTCCGCGCCTTGTCTGTTCTATGATATATTCACGATGGAATGGTTAGCATACAGCGTCAGGCTTGTATACCGAATGTGGTGGAGGTGGGGCGGGTGGTTGTTAAGTGAGAAGCATAATGGCTTATACGTACAAATCTCGTGAGAACCATAATGGCTTATATGTACAAATTTAACACAAATTTCAACACAGTTTATAAATCACATACATACATATATATATCCAAATCTCTTTACGAAGTTTTCACAATACATACATTTGTATGTATAATGGCTTATACGTACAAATAAATTTATATTATGTATATTATATATATATACATATATATATATATACACACACACACACACACATATATATATATATAGTAATAATAATAATAAATTTGAAGACTAAAATCCAAAGAGCGCTCGATAAGGATAAATATATATCAAATATATAAGAACCGTAGAGCAAATATTTATTAAAATAACAGATTAAAGTTTAAGCAAAGAATCGCTGCTTTCACCCTTAATGGGATCTTCTGAAACTAACAAAATCAGTCTGTGAACGCAGAAGTGAATATTTCAAAAAACGTTGCAACCGGAGGAAGACAGGAAGACGATACTTTGGTTCATGGAAACGTTCCCTGGCAAAGAACGGGAAAAAACGAATATAGTGGGTTCTGTAAGTTCGTGCGGGGTTTTTTTTTTATTTTTTTTTACGTGCGTGTATTTGTATACCTGTGGCGAGTGTTTTCGCGTATGCTTGTGTATGTACGTTTATGGATGCGTGTATTTATTTAATTTCAATTACCTCTGTATTTTATTTACTTTATTCTTAACTCTGAAGCCGAGAATCATTCGATCTCCTAGTTAGAATTCTTGTCTACGACTTCTGCTATACCATTTACGTGGTTTTGTCTTTGCATGCAATTGTTCTCCCCGCTCCACATATGACGTAATATCTTCGTTTTTTCCGTTCATTGCCAGAGAATGTCTCTATGAACCACCTAATAGAATATTAGTCTACGACTTCTTTTATACCATAAACGTGGTTTTGTCTTTGCGTGTAATTGTTTTTCACCGCTCCAAATAATGACGTATTATATTCGTTTTTTCCCGTTCTTTGCCAGGGAACGTTTCCATGTACCAAAGTATCGTCTTCCTGTCTTCCTCCGGTTGCAACGTTTTTTGAAATATTCACTTCTGCGTTCACAGACTGATTTTGTTAGTTTCAGAAGATCCCGTTAAGGGTGAAAGCAGCGATTCTTTGCTTAAACTTTAATGTTATTTTAATAAATATATATATATATATATATATAAATATATATATATATATATATATATATATATATATATATATATATATATATATATACACATATATACACATATATATATATCATCATCATTTAACGTCCATTTTCCATGCTAGCATGGGTTAAACGAATTGTCCCATTGTGAGACAGCCAGGTCAGAGGACCGTGTTTTGCTTACACAGAACTGATTTTGGCTTGGGTTCTTTGGATGGATGCCCTTCCTAACGCCAACAACATTTGCAGTGTGTACTCGGTGGTTTTCATCATTACACCTATACAACCTCTTTACAGTGTGGACAGGATGCTTTTTGTCGTGAATCCTACATGACCACTTTAAAGTGTGGATTGGCTGCTTATTGCCATAGCTCCACATACATGCATATATATATATATATATACATATATATATATACATATATATATATATATATATATATATATATATATATATATATATATATATATATAACGGCGATGAATTAGTTTTGCGAGGTTTTTTATATGAAATCGTGTGTCGAAACAAATATTGTTATACTTGGGGAAGGTCATATTTGTGTAATATTGCCAGAATTAATAACAGAACACACTCACTGTTTGGTTGCTTTTTGCTTCTGTGTCTTTTATATCGGTAATCTAATTTATTCGGTCCTCAATGTTGTCATTGACTGACCGACGGTCAAAAACACATATATATAGTTTATCAAAGTTCTTTCGTTGCACATCTGCAACATCGTCAGTGGTGTTATTGTTTCCTCATGTTACATTGTATGTCTACGCCATTTTTATTTAGTCTGTCTATATATTTATTTGTTTGTTTGTTTATTTTATTTTGTCTTGTTTGCGTGTGTGTATAGTGTTTTGTTTGATGTGTGTTCGTGATTGTATTCTATGTATTCTATGTATTCCATCTTTACTAGTGTGTGTTTATATGTGTTTGTTGTTATTGTGCTTGTGTATGTATTTATTTATTTATTTATACTTCTCTTAGGTCAGTGTTGTTTGTTTGGGTGTTGTTGTTATTCCATTCATTCTTTCTGTTTAGTCTTGGCCTTCTAAGTTCTATTTCACTGGCCTCTCTGATTTGCCTATCTGCTGGGTCATTTCTATGTTTAGATATTATTCTAATTTCTATGTTGTCTATGTTACCGTCGTGTTGTTGTCTGGCATGTTCGTATAGTACTGACCCGTTTTTTCATCCTTTTAGTTCCCCCCAGTGTTGGTCTATCCTTTCACCTATGCTACGAGCTGTCTCGCCTATGTATGTTGTTGTCATGTTTCTGCAAGTACCCTCTGTACATCTTATGCTATAGACTACATTACTAGTTTTACAGTTTATCTGGGGGTTTACCTTACATATGATACATTTCCTATTAGTACAGTGGGTTTTCTTAAAAGGGTAGGTTTTGCTGATCAGGGATTTTATGGTGGTTCCTGGCTTTTCTACCACCTTAATCTTTAAGTGGGTCTTTCTCAGGGCCTTTCTACACTGGTTAGCTAATTTCCCACCAGGGGTAGCGTCCACAAACATGACACTCTGGTATCTCTGGTTGTCGTACCATGAGGTGGCATTCCCTATCTTATGTCTAGCCCTATCTAAGCTATTCCATGATTTTCTCCTGTATAATGGGCAAATTCCTTTCATGTCCAGTTCTATGAGGGTCTTATACTTCTCCATGGCTCCTTCGTATACTCTGACTCTGTCTCTTTGGTTGTAGCCAGAGAACTGCATGCGGTTGATGAAGTGTTGGATGTGTCTTTCCATTTCTGTTGGGTCGCACCTGTTGGTTTTCACTTCAATTTATTATAAATTTCTGATTGGTTGGTTCGATAACCGGAAGGTTGTTTATATATTGTCAATGCTTGTTCGTAACACATTCTCTGACCTCCTCAGTGACTAGGTTTTTATTTTGTGTGTCTCTCCTTTATTCTGTCCTGTGTTATCTTTTTTGTGTGGTAGCTTTGACAATATATGAACAACGTTCCGGTTATCTAACCAACCAACCAGCCAGAAATTTATAATAAATTGAAGTGAAAACCAACAGCTGCGTGTGTTTTTATTGGCAACATGACCCTCCCAATGTATAACAATATATATATATATATATATTTCGTTTCTGAATTTGATTTGTTTAGCAAGATTCTTTATCTGAAAACGTGTGTTGAAACCGATATTGTTATACTTTGGGAGGGTCATGTTGCCAATAAGAAACACATGCACCAGTTGCTTTCACCTCAATTTATTATAAATTAAATTTATAAATTTAGGAATATATAAATTTCCGGTTGATTGGTTGGTTCCACAACCAGATGATTGTTCATATATTGTCAAAGTTCTTTCGTCACACATTCTGTGACCTCTTCGGTGACTGGGGATTCTTTTCTTTGTTTTTGTGCCTCTCCTTTGTTCTGTCCTACGCCATCTTGTTTTTGTGTTCATCTGGTTGTGGAACCAACCAACCAACCGGAAATTTATAAATTTAATTTATAATAAATTGAAGTGAAAGCAACTGGTCCGTGTGTTTCTTATTAGCAACATGACCCTCCCAAAGTATAACAATATATATATATATATACCATGATATTAAATAAATGGAAACTATATTTATAAAACCATATTTATTATATTATATATATTTCAAGCCAACCTTGGTGTGCTTTCATCAGATAAAATACAAAGTTTGTTTTATAAATAAAGACGTCATTATTTATAAAACAAACTTTGTATTTTATCTGATGAAAGCGCACCAAGGTTGGCTTGGTTGCCCTTGAAATATATATAATAAAATAAATATGGTTTTATAGATATAGTTTCCATTTATTTAATATCATTGAATATTTACTCCAGTTACTGTTGAGTGCTCTAAATCAGTTATAAACATTTATGTTTGTCGGAATTCCAACAAATTAAATACAACTTCTACATATATATATATATATATAATTGAAAAAGTGAAGAATAACATGGTCAACAGTACAAAAAAAAGGGATTTATTTACAGTCTAACAACTGTTTCACTGATAAAGATGTCTAAAAATTGCTGAACACTAGAAGCAGTGCCACTCAATTTTAAATATGACGTTAGCTCGATCAGATCCTCAGAAACTGTTATTGAAAATATATGTAACCGGCAAATTTACAAATTGAAATTACATCATCAATAATAATATTAATAATAAAGATATGGAGAGAAAAGAAGGAAGAAAGGGAGATAGGTACAGTAAAGAAAGAAAGGAAAGGAAAGAGAAAAAAGAAGGAAAAAGAAAAAGAGAAAGAGAAAAAAGAAGAAAAAGGAGAAATTATTACAGAGAAAAAAACATATAAAGAGAAGAAAATATATAGAAATTGATGATAGACAGAGGAGAGACAAGCATAAGTAAAAATAACGTAGGATAGAAAGAAGAATAGAGGGAAAATAAATGAATAAACGTTAATATATGAATAAATAAAATAAAATAAAAATAAATATATAAAAAATATATATAAAGAGTTCATAAATAAATAAATAAATAAATAAATAAATAAATAAATTACATCTAATGTGATATAAAATGGTATAAAATGTGAAAAATGAAAAAAAATACGCAAAAGAAGTAAAAGTTTGCGAAGAATATTTAAACATATTAAAATTATTGAGATTGATTTTTGAGAATTGTTAGAATATATGGAGAGATATGAAGGTAAAAATGTGATAATGTTAAATATATTTATGTGTGTATTGATTATTTTAATTAATAAATTAATTAATTAGCTTTAAGTTATATTATATGATAAAATAGAATGACAGAGATGAAATAAATTTAGGGAGAGAAATATAGAGATAGAGCGTGAAATATAGAGATATATAAAATAAGAATGTAAATATAAGAGGTTTTTATGTTGTTCTTTGATAGATGGTGACAATTATAATCATAATCATAATGATGGTGATGCTTATAATGTGATATCATAATAGATCCAAGTGGTACAATCTGGGTTATGAAATAGATAAGATGGAATTAAGCTGGTCTAAAGTCCTCAAATTTGGTTGCCGATTTATGTCGACAAAAAATAGTTCTTTCAATTTTACTGTTAAGAAGAATTTTGTTGTAATTTAAAATTTGGTAAAGTTCCATATTACAGAGACCGCAGTGGGACATACCAATTTGATAGGCCTTTGCTTTTGATAGCTTTGTCCAGCTGATTTTATATTCCATGTTTGCATCTTTGAGTTGCCAGATTTTATTGGCGAGAGTCGTTGTATTTAAGAGATTCCTGTTAATCATAGTGTCTATGTATGTACCATCTTTTCTTAAACTCCCCAGCTGTGGAACCAATGTAATGCCATGCTAAGCTACCTGAATTTATAGTACATAAGTATACTATATTTGTCTCTAGGCATCTATTTTGTAAAGAGCATTTGTCAGGTAGATGGCAGTTACATTTAGATGCCATAACAAACTGCAAAAGAACATCAATGTACTACTAAACAATTACGTAGCACCAACGGTATTATAGTAAAAGCAGACAAAACATCAAATGTATACCCCAAAATAGTTGCCTAGAGACAAATATAGTATACCTATTCATTTCATTTTTTCATTTCATTTTATGTCTGCTTTTTCTCTGCTTGCAAGGGTGGGACTGGAACTGATTCTGGCTTGATTTCTACAGCTGGATGCCCTTCCTAACACCAACCTCATTTACAGTGAGTGCTGGGTGCTTTTTTGCCGTGGCACCTCCACGACCACTTTGCAGTGGAATTATATGGACCCCAGTCCCTATCATCTCATTTCTACAGCTGAGTAAACTGGAGCAATGTGAAATAAAGTGTCTTGCTCAAGGAAACAACACATCACCCGGTCTGAGAATTGAACTCACAACCTTTTGATTGCAAGGCCAATGCTCTAACCACTAAGCCATGTGCCTCCAAGCACTTACAAGGGTGGGATGGGAACTGATTCTGGCTTGATGTCAACAGCTGGATGCCCTATATAAATATATATATTCATATATATATAAACGGAAAAAATGAAACAAAATTTAATTTCCCACTCTTAGTACGGCTGTTACTTAAATGTAAGTATGTACACGTACATACATATATGTATACAGACGTACAGTAGTATGTATATATATATACATACATACACACACATATATATATACATATGGATTCACCGAACATTTATTATAATGCTCGGTGTGTTTGTAAACAAACATCCCGTATTAAGCCGTAGTGTCTAGCAACCATCGTTGCTCATTTGTTCAACACTGACAAAGGAACGCTGTACTAGTTTCAAGCTTATTAGCTATCGTCAGCAACGTATACCTTCCTGCCAGATTGTTGAATGTCTGAAAGTATATACTTTCCTTATGCATATTAACGGCTGAGTAGCCCAATTTGCATATCGAGTGGGTTAATCGGCCGGGTGCACCGAAAACGATAAAAGGAAAAAATGAAACAAAATTTCATTTCCCACTCTTAGTACGGCTGTTACTTAAATATAAGTATGTATACGTACATACATATATGTATACAGACGTACAGTAGTTTGTAAATAGATATACATACATGCACACATATATATATGTACATATATATATGTGTGCATGTATGTATATATATATATACATACTACTATACGTCTGTATACATATATGTATGTACGTGTACATACTTACATATATATAATATATATATATATATATATATATATATATATATATAAATTGAAACAAAATGAAAACGAAATTTCATTTCTCACTCTTAGTATGGCACTTACTTAAATGTAAGTATGCATGTATACGTACATACATATATGTATACAGACGTACAGTAGCATGCACATATATATATATATATACATATATACATACATATGCATACAGGTACACATACATATATGCACGTATCAGTTTAGCGGCGCTAACGTCGCTTTGTTCGTTTGTAAACAAACTGAACAGCCTGAATTTATGCCATACGGTGTTAAGGCAACCACGTCACCTTTTTGTTCAACACTGACACAGGAACGATGTACTAGTTTCAAGCTTGTTAGCTATCATCAGCACCGTTTACCCATCTGCCAGATAGTTGAACGTTCGAAAGTATATACTTTCCTTATGAAAATTAACGGCTGAGCAGCCTAATTTGCATATTGAGTGAGTTAAATCGGTCAGGCATACCGAAAACGATAAATTGAAACAAAATGAAAACGAAATTTCATTTCTCACTCTTAGTATGTTCAGTTTGTTTACAAACGAACAAAGCGACGTTAGCGCCGCTAAACTGATACGTGCATATATGTATGTGTACCTGTATGCATATGTATGTATATATGTATATATATATATATATATGTGCATGCTACTGTACGTCTGTATACATATATGTATGTACGTATACATGCATACTTACATTTATATATATATATATATATAGGAATGAGTAGGACCCCGACGGCTGAGCTCAAGCCGTTTCGACGGCTAATTCTGGACTAAAATATTTTTAGTCCAGAATTAGCCGTCGAAACGGCTTGAGCTCAGCCGTCGGGGTCCTACTCGTTCCTATTACTCACTCTACTACCCTAAGTATTGAGTACTTTGGTGCGTTATGGTCCACCTGGTTCCTTACCACATTTCCTTCGTTATATATATATATATGTATATATATATATATGAATGATCTCCCTCTGCTTCAAGTACTTATACATTTTAATACAACTGATTCCCATCACATGTCCATACCAATGCAGTCTTTTCTCTTGCACACTACATCTGATTCCTCTACATATATATGTATACATACCCAATAATGAAGTTCAGGATAACTATTAAAAGTGTGTATACATAAATAATAAATATAGCTTATATAATTGCACATAAACATAGATAGAAACACAGAAATATCTTGACACATAGACATTGATATACAAATACATGTAC
This sequence comes from Eledone cirrhosa, assembly GCA_964016885.1. NCBI lineage: Eukaryota > Metazoa > Mollusca > Cephalopoda > Octopoda > Eledonidae > Eledone > Eledone cirrhosa. The sequence continues at coordinate 219,753,126 of OZ024740.1, forward strand.
ACAGACTGAGCAAGCTATAAATATATTTACATACAGACTCATTGTATTCACATAGAATAAACTATCATGATATCTAATATACAGAGATAAAGCAGTGTAGGAAGGTAGGCTGATAATCTGTGGGACCATCTATGGGACATACAGTACATACATACACACATACATAAACACATTCACACATACATACATACATACATACATGCATACATACATACATACATACATACATACATACATACATACATACATACATACATACATACATACATACATACATACATACATATATGTACGTACATACATAAACACATACACACATACATACATATATACATACATAAACACATAAACACATACACACATACATACATACATACATATATATGTACGTACATACATAAACACATACACACATACATACATATATACATACATAAACACATACACACATACATACATATATACATATATACGTACGTACATACATAAACACATACACACACACATACATATATACATACATCAACACATACACACATACATACATACATATATACATACACACATACATAAACACATACATATATACATACGTACATACATACATACATAAACACATACATACATACATACACACATAAACACATACATACATACATACATGAATACATGCAGACACACATATATACATACATACACATACATGCATAGATGCATACAAACTCACATACATACAAGCATATTTACATACACACATGGTGGCTGCCAACTCGTTTTCGAGTATGGCCACTACTTTATATCCATGTAGGAGAACCCC
>OZ024740.1:219761442-219763942 GCA_964016885.1 Eledone cirrhosa
ATAACTATATATATATATGTATATATATAGGAAAAAGTATTACCCCGACGGCAGAGCTCAAGCCGTTTCGACGGCTATTTCTGGACTAAATTAGAATGTTTAGTGTGGTGAATAAATAGAAATTGAGTAGTACCAGAAGTGATACAGAATTCTGTATCACTTCTGGTACTACTCAATTTCTACAAGTTTTTTCTATTCTCAACTTTTTAACCTGTAATTGTAAGATAGCATTGTGATTTTTTTTATTCATTTCTCACTATCTAATTTCATATATTTTTTTATTTATTTCTATTATCTTTTATTGTCTCCTACTCTCATTCGATTTACCTTTTCTATAACCTCCCTCCTCCACTTCATACACTAGCCTTAGAATCTGCTGTATACTTGTCACTTTCAAAGCTTGACCGATCCACTTACTCCCCTATTGTTCTACAGGCAAGTTCAGCCACCCCTACCTCCCACCAAATGCCATGATAGACTTATTTGTGTTTACAACAAATTTTAACCAATCCTCTTGACAACTACAATCTTCCCATATAAGGATGTACCCCCTTGAAAAGTTTGGCTATTTATTCACCAGGCTAAAAATTCTAATTTAGTCCAGAAATAGCCGTCGAAACGGCTTGAGCTCTGCCGTCGGGGTCATACTTCTTCATATTTCCCACTCTACTACCCTAAGTATTGAGTACTCCGGTGCGTTATGGTCCATCTGGTTCCTTACCACAATTCCTTTGTTATTTAGCTCCTATCTCTGAAGTAGAGCACTTTCCGACTCTACCACGCCATATCCCGACTTTTCCACCCAGCTCAAGTTTCTTCACCCGCGCGATGTGAAAACACATCGACTTCTCCACCAAGAACGTCCCAGTTCCACCAAGAAAACTTTACCTTCGGATGCTCACGTAAAAAATCGATCTTTTTGCGAAAAGACTAAGATGGAGAACTTTTTTCTACGATAGATACCGCGACAATCAGGATTTCAACACCAAGGAGAGATTCAGATTCAATACCTACAAATCTCCGCCTCCGAACCCTATGCTCTCACCCTTCGAGAACGACTTTTCCACCTGGTCAAGAGCATTAAATTCAAACCCAGACCCAACAGATTCCTACAACAACTCCGTAGCAAAATAACAGAGTATGAAAACACCAATGACATCATGGTGCACTCGGACAAAACAGGAAACCTCTACTTCGTCAACCCCGACAGATACCACACAATGATCAGGAGCAGCCTAAACTCCACCTATAAAAAGGCTAACCATTCAATTATCGAGGACATAAATCGAGATGGACAACAAATTACCTCCAGCCTTGGGGTCGACGACCGCACTGAACCCCTAGACCCACGGATCCCCTACTTCACACTGAAGGACCACAAATCCGACTTCAACCGCAAACCATCCATAAGACTTATAAACCCAAAGAAGTCCGACATACGGAGAATCAGTAAAAAGATCCTAGAGCGAGTTATACCAAAAGTTAAGCAAAACGTGAGACTTAGCCTATGGTCAGCACCCAGGAAGTAATCTCATGTTTCAGGAATATGTTACTATGCATCTATTACCTTACCGCTCCTTATGGCCACCTTGGACTTTGCCGAAACACACCAGGAAGACAGTCCTACTTTTCGACAACTCCAAATGGATAAAGAGAGCTCCTGACTCCCCCTTCGACGTCAGTATGGGCGCGATGGATTCGGCTGAGATCACAGATCTTATAGGATTATTCCTACTATTTAAACTCACCGAAATGTTACCTGCATTCGGTGGTGGATTGTACCGCGATGATGGGCTCCTTACCCTCAAAGGGTACAACCCCAGTAGTACAGACCGGGTCCGTAAATAACTAATCTTCCGGGACTGGGGATCTAAAATCACCCTACAAACGTCCCTAACACGAGTCAATTTCCTGGATGTTACCCTTAACCTCGAAAATGATCTGTACTACCCATACAGGAAACCAATCGACAACCTGCACTACATCCACCACCGCTCTAACCATCCTAGAAACATCACCAATAACCTGGTTAAAAACATCTCCCTCCACATATCTCGTTTGTCCGCTAACAAGCAGATATTCGATGAACATGCGCCTCATTATAACCAGGCCCTCAAGCAGAGTGGCTTCCGGGAGGAAATATCCTTTTATCCAGCTTCCCTTAGCGGATCCAGCAGGCGACACCACCATTCACGCAACATAACGTGGTTCAATCTTCCCCATAATGCCGAGGTGGCAACACCTGTCGGAAAAATCTTCTTTAGGCTCATCGAAAAACACTTTCCACTACAACACCGTCACCACAGCATAATCAACAAAAACACCATCAAACTGTCCTACAGCACCACAATTCCTTTGTATATATATATATATGTATATATATATGTATATATATATATGTATATATATATATATATATATGGTGGCTGCCAACTCGTTTTCGAGTACGGCCACTACTTTATGTCCATGTAGGAGAACCCCTACCAAAGCGCTGAATGAG
>OZ024740.1:219768942-219788942 GCA_964016885.1 Eledone cirrhosa
AGTTTAAGACTGGCTGTCCATGGGAACTTCTCTATGCTGACGATCTGGTTCTTATAGCAGAATCAGTAGAGGAGCTAGAGAATAAATTCTGGCTATGGAAACAGCAGTTGGAAGCAAGAGGACTGAGAGTGAACCTAGCTAAGACAAAAGTGTTGATAAATAGAAAAGAGGACAAAACTCTGATTCCGTCAGGGAAATGGCCATGTTCGATATGCAGAAAAGGAACTGGCATAAATTCTATAAAATGCGCACAATGCAGATCCTGGGTACACAAGAGATGTAGCGGGATAGCAGGCAAACTAACAGGTAGGGAGAAATATGTATGCAGTATATGTACGGGGAAATTAGTCAGTAGAAGTCGCATTGATAGACACATTTTTCAAATGCAGGAGGGCGCTATAGAAGTGGTGAATAGCTTCCAGTATCTAGGAGATCAGATTAGCATGGGAGGAGGGTGTTCTGAGGCCATAGTAGCTAGAATAAGGACGGGTTGGAAGAAGTTTAGGGAGCTGCGTACAAAAGGCCAGTTATATGGTGTCTGTGTGAGGAGCGCGATGCTGCATGGTAGTGAGACATGGGCAGCAACTGCAGAGGATATGCGATGGCTGGAGAGAAATGAGGCAAGCATGCTCCGTTGGATGTGCAGTGTAAATGTGCGTGAATGACCCAGCATGAATGTGTTGAGAGAGAAACTGTGTCTGAGAGGGATAGAATGTAGTGTACAGGAGAGGAGACTGAGGTGGTATGGACATGTGATGTGCATGGAGGATGACCGATGGGTGAAGATGTGCCAGGAAATGCCAGTTGAAGGAAGACGTGGTAGAGGTAGACCACGAAAAACATGGGCAGAGATGGTGAGAACAGACCTCATATCGTTGAAGCTCACGGTAGAGATGACGAAGGACCGTGACGAGTGGAGAGATGCTGTGTTGAATAAGACCCTTCCCACCCTTGCAAGCAGGGAAAAGCGGACGTAAAATGATGATGATGATGATGATGATGATGATATATATTAAGTGGTTCAGTAGATTCGTGGTTTACTGAGGAAAGTATCAATATCAGTTACATGGATCCTGAGCCATCCATGTGTGAAACGATCATAACTGTGTTTCATCAATAAAGACCTTAATGTGAAACCTCATTTTGTTTTTAATATATATATATATATGTAAAAAGTAAACAGAAATAACAACACAATATATATATATATATATATATATCATAAATCATGTCCTTAGAATTATTAGATAAAATATATACCAATTCCTCTTCCAATTAGCATAATTAACCATATAAAAAATCAATTAGACCAAGCTATAAGAAGAAAGGCTCTTATGAAGAAATCTCCGACAAATAACCGAAAGTGGCCTCTTCGCGGTGGCCCCAATAGAGTATTTATCCAACATTTCGACAGCATGTAGAAACTGACTAAATATATCATCAACCATACACAATTAGGTGTAAAATTAAACTTAGAAGAAATGTGTACATACCATAATTATATCTCTACCATGGTTTCATCCGTATTTTTAGACATCCAATTAATAGGAATGTCTTGAGTTAGGATTCATCAGGAGACAAACTCAAAATCAGACATTTAGTTTTCCAACTTGATCGCGCCAAAATTAGATTAAAAAATGGTTAAGAATCGCTATGTGGCTGTGGTCAAGCTAGAAAGAATGTGATTGGTTGCTTACGGCGGGTAGGCTTGTTGCTAGAAAGCGCAGCCAAATATCGCAAAATTGAATCTCAACCTAACGGGAGATTATTAAATATAAAGGTTTACATATACATAAAGTTATAGATATATATGTTGCAACCGGTCACTTTTAAGCTCTATGAAGAATTAATAAATTAAATAATCAGAGCAATATATCATAAATCATGTCCTTAGAATTATTAGATAAAATATATACCAATTCCTCTTCCAATTAGCATAATTAACCATATAAAAAAAAAAATTCTTCATAGAGCTTAAAAGTGACCGGTTGCAACATATATATCTATCACTTTATGTATATGTAAACCTTTATATTTATATATATATATATATATATAGCGGCGATGAATTAGTTTTGCGAGGTTTTTTATATGAAATCGTGTGTCGAAACAGATATTGTTATATTTGGGGAGGGTCATATTTGCGTAATATTGCCATAACAATAATAATATTAATGCTAAGGATAGAAACAACAACAACCACCATGATAACAATAATAGCAACACACACAACTATGACGATAGAAATAACGACAACCCCTTAGAGAAACTATTTTTCAACCCAGCTGACAAAACATATAAGATGGGTAATATCTATCCTACGAGGTTACCCTTTAATAAAAGAGTTTGCATACCACAACAAATAGATGACGAGACGGAGGCACAGTTCACCATAGCTAGAAATAAGATTAGACAAGTAGTAGACAGGTACACTATGAGACAGAGCAGACCAGAGGCCCAACAACTTGGGATAAAACCTGTAGAAGGCTTGGTTAACCTCAAGCAGCGCACAAGGGATGGTGAGGTAGTGTGTCTACCCACAGATAAGTCTGGTAGGATGTCAATAGATAGCATGCCGAACTACATCGAGGCAATGCAACCCCACATCACCAACACGAGCGAAGTTGCACAACTAACACACGATGGGAGAGAAAAAATCCTCAACGCTCACATGATGATGTGGACTGACATCCTAAAGCCAAGCAGACGCACTGCCAACAACTTCCAGGCGTCTAACAATGGCATACCACCCTTGTATGGGCTCCGCAAAGACCACAAGACTGTCGACGACCCGACAATAGGACCACCAACAAGACCTGTATGCGGAGCTAATATAGCTAGCAACTACAGGATCTCCTACTTCCTCTCGATGGTTATACGCCGCATAATCAAGATGTCCCCAGATGTATGTGAAAGTACAGAGGACCTCCTCAGCAGAATCAGTGAGTGCAACAAAAACAGGAGCCTATCCAACTGCATAATAGGCAGCATGGATGTGGTGTCACTGTACCCATCCATTAACATTGATTTTGCTGTGAAAAGATGTGTGGAGATGATCATTGAGAGTGAGGTGGAGTTCTGCGACGTCGACACAGACGAACTGGGCCTCCTACTTAGACTTACCTACGACACTGACTACCTAGACAGCCATGACCTTAGATGTTTCTGCCCTAGTAGACCTATAAGAGGTAGACCCCCCACCATAACCTCAATGGCTAAAAAGACTCCCATAGGAAGGTGGATTGGGTGGACCAAAGCTATACGGACCCCCCAAAACACTGATCAGGTAAGAAAAATGGTCGCACATGCAATAGGGGCTAGTATCAAAACTACCCTAAAGGGCCACATATTTAAGTTCAATGAGAAAATCTACACCCAAAATGAGGGAGCAGCCATCGGCGTCAGCATAGCTGGCGATGTTGCCAAGCTTTTCATGGTATGGTGGGAAAGGAGACTTAAAGATCTCCTTAATGAAAGCTCCATAGACCTCATCATGTACTCTCGTTATGTAGACGATATCAATATAGTTATAAGAACACCCCCACTAGAGAGCACTAACAAGTTTGATTTAGAACGTAGCACGATGGAAAGCATCCAGCAGATAGCTAATTCCATACACCAGAGTATAACTGTAACTATAGACTTCCCTTCCAAACACCCTAACAATAGACTACCTGTATTAGACACAGAACTCTGGATCAACACTATAGACGAGAGAGCCCAAATTCTCCACTCACACTATGCTAAACCCATGGCCTCCAAATACCTGATACTCAAAAACTCAGCAATGTCCAGTAGTGCTAAGTTTAATATTCTGATCGCAGATTTGGTACGAGTGATGAAGAATGTGTCCAGCATGTGCGACCCAACAGAAATGGAAGGACACATCCAACACTTCATCAACCGCATGCAGTTCTCTGGCTACAACCAAAGAGACAGAGTCAGAGTATACGAAGGAGCCATGGAAAAGTATAAGACCCTCATAGAACTGGACATGAAAGGAATTTGCCCACTATACAGGAGCAAATCATGGAATAGCTTAGATAGGGCTAGACATAAGATAGGGAAGGCCACATCATGGTACGACAACCAGAGATATCAGAGTGTCATGTTTGTGGACGCCACCCCTGGAGGGAAATTAGCTAACCAGTGTAGAAAGGCCCTGAGAAAGACCCACTTAAAAATAAAGGTGGTAGAAAAGCCAGGAACCACCATAAAATCCCTGATCAGCAAAACCTACCCTTTTAAGAAAACCCACTGTACCAATAGGAAATGTATCATATGTAAGGTGAACCCCCGGATAAACTGTAAAACTAGAAACGTAGTCTATAGCATAAGATGTACAGAGGGTACTTGCAGAAACACGACAACAACATACATAGGTGAGACAGCTCGTAGCATAGGTGAAAGGATAGACCAACACTGGGGGGAACTAAAAGGACGAAAAAACGGGTCAGTACTATATGAACATGCTAGACAACATCATGATGGTAACATAGACAACATAGAAATTAGAATAATATCTAAACATAGGAATGACCCAGCAGATAAGCAAATCAGAGAGGCCAGTGAAATAGAAATTAGAAGACCAAAGCTAAACAGAAAGAATGAGTGGAACAACAACAACACCCAAACAAACAACACTGACCTAAGAGAAGTATAAATAAATAAGTAAATTAAATTAAATAAAATAAGATAAATAAATACATACACAAGCACATAAACACACACTAGTCACCCAGCAGACACAACACTATACACACTAGTCACACATCACACATAACACTATACACACACGCAAACGCATGCGCAAAGAAGACAAAATAAAATAAGATAAACAAACAAGCAAATAAATAAATAAATATATAGACAGACTGAACAAAAAAAATGGCGTAGACATACAACACAACAGGAGGAACAATGAATATAACACCACTGACGATGTTGCAGATGTGCAACGAAAGATTTATGTAAACTATATATATATGTGTTTGTCTATATTGTATCTGTATTATTTTTGACCGCCGGTCAGTCAATGGCAACATTGAGGACCGAGTAAGTTAGATCGCAGATATATATATATAAAAGACAGCGAGAAGCGAAAACCAACCAAACAGTGAGTGTGTTCTGTTATTAATTCTGGCAATATTACGCAAATATGACCCTCCCCAAATATAACAATATATATATATATATATATATATATATATATATATATATAAATTACACAATAATCAAAGCTATGTTCAAATCAGTTTATTGCTGACAATCGTTTCTTCCAAACTATCGTTTGGAATCATCGGAGCATTAGCAATGTTTGTACAAATAATTAACCTCCTATTCAACTGAACAATCATATAGATACATGGATATTAATGTTGCCAACAACAGTTTCGTATTTACAGAGTGGAATGGATGCAACATAGATTTCAAGAGAATTGTACAATAATTAAAATTAAAAATTAAAAATTGTTTCCTTCCAGCATATGCCTAACGCAGTTGCACTCTCTATACTCTTGCATATGTACTGCTAGTGTCCTCGTTTGATGAGTAACTTTCTACCTTAATGTCTCTAATTGTTATACTAATCTCTGTCGCATGCCTTCCACTCTGTGCCTTTTTAACTTTTAATTTTTAATTTTAATTATTGTACAATTCTCTTGAAATCGCATCCAGTACACCCTATAAATATGAAACTGTTGCTCACAACATCAATATATATGTATCTATATGATTGTTCAGTTTAATAGGAGGTTAATTATATGTACAAACATTGCTAATGCTCCAATGATTCCAAGCAATAGTTTGGAAGAAACGATTGTCAGCAATAAAATGATTTGAACATAGCTTTGATTATTGTGTAATTTATAAACCTGCTCTGTAAAACATCTGATGTATTTACATTGAGCTATTTTTCTTACTGATAATAAGGTAGTAATAAATTACTTACCTTTCCTGTTTATAGTTGTATATAATGTATACATAACTATAAATAATATTATTACATAAGCAGGGAAAAAGCGGACATGAAATGAAATGATGATATATATATATAATTCGTTTTTGAATTTGTTTTGTAAGATTTCTTTTCTGAAAATGTGTGTTGAAACAGATATTGTTATACTTTGGGAGGGTCATGCTGCCAATAAAAACACATGCACCTGTTGGTTTTCACTTCAATTTATTATAAATTTCTGGCTGGTTGGTTGGTTCGATAACTGGATGGTTGTTTATATGCTGTCAAAGCTCTTTCATCACACAGTCTGTGACCTACTCAATGACTACATTTTTATTTTATGTCTCTCCTTTGTTCTGCCTACACCATCTTGTTTTTGTGCGTTGTGTGCTTAGTTTGCGCATGCATTACATCCAGGTGTACGTGTGTATTTTTATTTATTTATTTGTTTATTTACTTGTCACTGATAGGTTGTTTGTTCTATCTGTGTGTGTGTGTGATTTGTTTTGTTAGTTTGGTTTTTGTGTGCATCTGTATGTCTTCATTTTGTCCTTAATTACTAGTTGTGATGTTGCTATTCCACTCATGTTTTCTGTTTGGAGTTCGTTTATATTATTTGTTTATGTTTATGTTCTTATGTCGCCTCTGTGATTTGTCTGAGCATTGCATCTTTTCTGTGTGTGGATATAATTTTTATTTCTATGTTTTCTAATATGCCCCTATGTTCTATTTTGGCATGTTGGTGGATTACAGATGAGTTTTTCCCATCCTGGAATTCTTGCCAGTGTTCTCCTATGCTACGGGCTGTTTCACCTATGTATGCTATTTTCTTATTCTTACACTGTCTCTAAGTACATCTCATGTTATATACTACGTTTATAGTTTTGCAGTTAGTTTGCAGGCTTAGCTTGCAGACTATGCATTTCCTATCAGCACAGGGAGATCTTTAATTTGAGCTTGTCTAGGGTCCTTCTAAATCTGTAAGCTAGTTCGCCTCTAGGGTTTGTATTGGCGAACATTACACTCTGGTATTTATTGCTATCATACCATGAGCTGATTTTATTTACCTTATTCCTAATCCTTTCTATTCTATTCTAAAATATACTCCTATACATGGGGCAAGTCGCATTTGCATCATTTTCTACAATCTTTGCCCATTTGGTTCTAGCTTCTTTATATACCCTGATTTTGTCTCTCTGATTGTTGCCAGAGAACTGCATGCAGTGGATGAAGTGTTGTATGTGTCTCTCTAATTCTTTGGAGTTGCACATGCTGGACATCATTCTTACCCAGTCCGCAATCAGTATATTGATTTTTATGTGATCCAAAACAGCTGAGTTTCGGTGGATCAGGTATTTGGAGGTCATGGGTTTGGCGTAATGCGAATGGAGGATTTGTGTTCTATTACTAATAGTTTCCAATCAGAGTTCTGTTCTCATACGGGTAATCTATGGTTATGGTGTTTAGTTGGGTAATATATAGCAACTTTAATACTCTGGTGGATGGAGGTAGCTATTTGCTGGATGCTTTCCATGGTGTTCTTCTCTAATTCCTGACAGTTCTCCTGTGAAGGTGCTTTTACTACGATGTTTATGTCATCTAAGTAGCGGGAGTACATAATCAGGGTTATAAAATTGTCTTCTAATTGTTCCTTAAGTCTTCTGTCCCACCATACCATAAAGAAGTTAGCTATGTCACCTGCAATACTAATGCCAATGGTTGCCCCCTCCTCTTGGGTATATGTTTGGCCATTAAACTTGAACATATGTTCTTTAAGGGTTACTTTTTATACTGGCTCCCACAGCATGTGCGATCATTTTCTTTAGTTCATCATGGTTTTCAGGGGTCTATATAACTATGGTCCACTGCTCCATCTTTCTGTGCGGGTCTTCTTAGCCATTGAGGTAATGGTGGGTGATCTAACTCTTTCTGGCCTTGTGGGGCAGAGGCTGCTGAGGTCATGTGTGCCTAAATAATCCTTATTGTGTGTGAGTTTAAGTAGGAGTCGCAGCTCACTGGTATCAATCCCACGGAATTTCACATCACTCTCGCTGATCATTTCTATGCATTTTTCCACAGCAAAATCAACGTCAATGGATGGATATAGGGACACTACATCCATGCTACCTATTGTACAGCCTGTTGGGTCCCTAGACAGATTGCATTTGCTGATTCTGCTGGGGAGGTCCTCCGTGCTGTTGCATATATCTGGGGACATTTCAATGATCAGGGTGAGGAAGTAGGAGAGTCTGCAGTTGCTAATAATGTATATTTGCTCACAACAAGCAGAACAATAAAGCCACTAAAATACAAAGGGTTTACTGAGAAGGGAGAAGGATATGACAGAGGGAACATAATTGAAGGAGAAGATGCCGATTGATACAGCTCCTGAATTTTTGCAATTTGTGTTGGTCAGGAAAACAAGAAGCTTGGAGAGAATTATATAAGCAAGATGTGCAAGGGAAGATGCTATCAAAATAGAATTTATAATTGCATTTAGAAATTACAACTGTAATAGCTGCCAATCTGGTGGGTGTTCTGTTTATACATATGAATATGGGGCAACAACGAGGAAAGCTCATCAGAACAATTCCCATGAAAATATTTATAAAATAGGCAAAGATAGGTTGTATAGATGCAGCGATACCTGAGGTGTAGGCCCAGCTGCTGTGCAGCTATAGCAAAGGTGCAGACATGGCTGGTATCTAGGCACGACTGTGTTGCAGCATTGTCTGAAGTACAGGTATGACAAAGGTACAGACATGGCTCATGTGTAGGCTGTACTACTTCTTCAACAGCCATTCCCCTCTTCTTTTCTGCTATATTATCCCTCCCAACTTTTTTACTTCATTCTCTATTTGATTTCTGCCATTTCTGAAGTGTAGTTATGACTAATGTGCAGGTATGGCTTTGATACAAGCATATCTATGTAGATATGTAGGTATATGTCCTATGTAAGGGTATGACTGAGGGGGGGGGTATGACTAAGGTGTAGGTATGTCTTATGTATAGGTATGACTGAGGTGGAGGTATGACTGAGATGTGTAGGTATGGCTGAAGTGTAGTTATAACTGAGATGTAGGTATGACTGAGGTGAAGGTATGACTGAGGTGGAAGTATGACTGAGGTGGAAGTATGTCCTAGGTGTAGGTATGACTGAGGTGTAGGTATATCTGAAATGTAGGTATGACTAAGGTGTAAGTATGACTGAGATGGAAGTATGACTAATGTGCAGGTATGTCTGACATGGAAGTATGACTGAGATGGAGACATGACTGCGGTGTATCTATGTCTTATGTATAGGTATGACTAAGGTGGTAGTATGCCTTTGATGCGGCCATGTCAGAAGTCCTCTCACCCCATGTGTACCCAGTTTAGAAGAATTTCACCAGATCTCTGCAGGATGATAAAATATGTAAATCTCCCCAGTGTTGGTGCCATGATAAAATATAACATGACTACTTTCCTATAGCTGGTGCCATGATAACATATGACAACCTCCCTAGTGCTGGTGCCATGATAATATATGACAACCTCCCTAGTGCTGGTGCCATGATAAAATATGACAACCTCCCTACTGCTGGTGCTATGATAAAATATGACAACCTCCCTAGTGCTGGTGCCATGATAAAATATGACAACCTCCCTACTGCTGGTGCTATGATAAAATATGACAACCTCCCTAATGCTGGTGCCATGATAAAATATGACAACCTCCCTACTGCTGGTGCTATGATAAAATATGACAACCTCCCTATTGCTGGTGCCATGATAAAATATGACAACCTCCCTAGTGCTGGTGCCATGATAAAATATGACAACCTCCCCAGTGCTGGTGCCATGATAAAATATGGCATGACAACATCCCTAGTACTGGTGCCATAATAAAATATGGCAGGACAACATCCCTAGTGTTGGTGCCATGATAAAATATGTCATGGCAACCACCATAGTGCTGGTGCCATGATAAAATATGTCATGGCAACCACCATAGTGCTGGTGCCAGGATAAAATATGTCATGGCAACCACCATAGTGCTGGTGCCATGATAAAATATGTCATGGCAACCACCATAGTGCTGGTGCCAGGATAAAATATGTCATGGCAACCACCATAGTGCTGGTGCCATGATAAAATATGTCATGGCAACCACCATAGTGCTGGTGCCATGATAAAATATGTCATGGCAACCACCATAGTGCTGGTGCCAGGATAAAATATGTCATGGCAACCACCATAGTGCTGGTGCCATGATAAAATATGTCATGGCAACCCTCCTAGTGCTGATGCCATGATAAAATACATGACAATCTCCCTAGTGCTGGTGCCATGATGCAGCTGGTTTAATTGCTAAAGGGTTAAGGGGTTTACTTATATAATTATTTTTTTCATTTTAATTATGATGTTTGAGGTGTAATGTAAAAGTTTCTTAGATAAAATTATGATGGGAGATTTTAGTTTAAATATGAACACTTCAAAACAAGAATTTTTGTCATAAAACCAAAGTGGTTACAGTGAGGTTGGTATCAAAAGATAAATCTCTCCTTGATTAAGCATATATATTACTTATGATTGGTTTAAAAGTTTCTTTAGACTGCAAAATAGCTGAAGATAATAAGAACCATCTGCTACAGGAAGAAGACAGCTGGAATTCTAAGAGTCATTTCTAGCTACTGATTGGTAAATAATTCATAGCCATCAAACTAAACTGAATTTAAAGTAAACTTATCAGAAAAAAAGGCATATATATATTTGTGACAAACTGAACAGAACAAAGCAGAATATTGCTATTGCGTTAATCAAATAATCCAGTCTAGACAGAATGATTCCAAATATTATCGGTTTATCTGACGTGGTCTGTGAGAAAACGTCCAACCCATGTCAGCATGTAAAAATGAACATTAATTGATGGTGATTTCTATCAAATACCAACAAGTTCTGATAAAGATTTTTTTTTATTCAAACCAGACTACACAGTTAAAACTAAAAATAATCTTTATATCACCAGTTGGGTTCCTAACACAATGCTCTCTCTCTCTCTCTCTCTCTCTCTCTCTCTCTCTCTCTCTCTCTTTCTCTCTCTCTCTCTCTCTCTCTCTCTCTCTCTCTCTCTCTCCTCCCTTTGCTCCTTTGCACATATATGTATGTGTGGTGCAAAAAGAAAACGGAAACAACACAGTACAATTAGGAAATATATATTATTTTAATGCTTGACATAGAAAGGAAAGGAGTCTTTATGTTTATATATGTGTGTCTGTGTGTGAACGAATTGAGAGAGAGACTGAGCATAAGAGGAATCAAATGCTGTGTGCAGGAGAGCAGGTTGCGTTGGTATGGACATCTGATGCGTATGAAGGATGACAGCCGCATAAAAAGGTGCAGAGTACTAAAAGTCGATGGAAGCCTAGGAGTGGGGAGACCCAACAAGACCTGGGATGAGGTGATAAAAGCTGACCTTGCCCAATTGCACTTCTCAAAGGCGATGACACAGGACTGAGACGTCTGGCATTACACAGTAATACAGAAGACACGACTTCTCATGGGTACATGCTGAAAATGAAGCATATAGAGAGTATCTCTCTACCCCCCTATTCCCCCTCCCACTGCAAAGGGGTCGAGGAGGTGTCATGACAAAAAAGCACCCAGTCATCACTGTAAAGTGGTCGTGTAGGTGCCATGGTAAAAAGGCTCCCAGTCCACACTGTAAATGTGATTGAAAACCTGCGAGAAACAGTTCTATACGAACAAGACTCAGCCTCCCAACCAATCTAGCTTCAAGTGGGACAAAACCGTCCAACCCATGCTAGCGGGGAAAATGGGCATTAAACAATGATAATGATATATATATCATATATATATATATATGTATATGTATGTACATATTGTGTGTGTTTATAGAGTCAAAATTATATTTGTTATTGATAGTGGCTGTTTACTTTGAAGTTTTCAGATAATACTTGTTTCACGAAACAGTTTTGAGCAGGGCGTAGTATTGGTGAAACTTTCACGTAAATATCTGCTATTAATAATAATAATAATAATTGTTTCTACTTTTGGCACAAGGCCAGCAATTACTCAGTAAATTACTGGTACTTTATTTTATCGACCCCGTAAGGATGAAAGGCAAAGTTAACCTCGGCGGGATTTGAACTCAGATCATAAAGGGACGTAACTCTATACATCAAAGCATGGTGTCCGACTCTCTACCGATACTGCCAATCCACCGCCCTTAATAATATATGTGTGTGTGTGTGTGCACATATATATATATATATATATATATATATATACACATACATATATGTGTATATAGACAGGCCAAACACATGCAAAAACAGAATTTTTTATATAATTATGGACATCGAATAAAAAAACAACACACTTCTTCATGGCATTAGTTTATTTACTGTTTATATTGATAGTATTTACTATAATGCGAAAAAGTTCCAAGACATGAATGATATATGAGGACCAAATGTTAGTGTTTTAGCTTTGAGCATTTGTATAAAATCTAATGTCAACACTGTTTTCTGCTGCATTAATTTTCCCACTCATTCAGTGTTATATTTCAAATTTATTCACCTCTGACATTCTTCACTAATTTGTTCTTTCTTTTAATGTCATTTCTACAAATTCTTCTAGTTGTATATGTGTGTGTGATAAAATATTCAGTTATTATCAGAATTTGCTGACCATTGGCGTGGCACCAAAATGGCCCCTTTACAGTGTTGACTGGGGGCTTTGTGGCGGAGGTGTGTGGGGATTGGAGAGGTTGATCTAGTGTGAGGCACTTATCCTGTGAAGGGTGGGATGTAGAGACATGGATGAAGGGTAGAGTGAATCAGTTATATTTACAGCTGGCTCTGTGAAGTATAAGTGAAAATTCTTCATCTTCTTTGGATTTGTTAATTCTGAAACAATTGAGTCGATGATATAAAAAATGTTTCACCAAATAATTTACTGTTTAGAATTTTAAAATGTTTAATCTAGCATATACTCTATCTTCTAGTTTTGTTGTAACATTATACTTGTGGTTGAAAACCTTTTCAGTTGTATCATCATCACCATCATCACCACCACCACCACCACCACCACCACCACCATCATCATCATCATTTTATGTCTATTTTCCATGCTGGCATGTGTTAGACAGGTTGTTATAGTCCAATTCAGAGTGTCTGCTATTCAAAATGGGTTGTGGGACCACACAACACTTTTATGTTCCAATTTTTGAATTGGTTTCTACAGATAGATGCCCTTACTAACACCAAGCACATTACAGAGTGTATCTATGTGTGCATGGACCCATAACTCCTGATGGTGTAGTAGGGGCGCCATGATGACTTTAAACTTGGTCTGAACACAGAGAAGGGATGAGTGTGAGAGAGAGGATGTGAGAAAGAGCTGTAGAAGAAGAATTAACCCCAGCACTGAACAGGTACTTTTTTATCAACCTCAAAAAGTTGACCTTAACGCGATTTGAACTCAGGCAACATAGTCAGCTGGAATAAATACTACAAATCATTCCATCTGACATTCTAACAACTCTGCCAATTCACTATCTCTTACAAAATGTATTGGGTGATTTTATCATAGCATTAGCACCAGAGAGTTTGGCATCGTATCCTCAACAAGACTAAAGAATTGTTTCCATTTCATGTTTGCAAAGTGTACTAGGTGCATTTTATCATGGCACTAGGACAAAAGAGGTAGCCTTGTCCACTGCAGGGCAAAAGAGAACTCTCCACTCTATGCAGTCTTCCTTATTTCAAGGCAAACATGAGAAGTAAATTAGGTGAGTGCTTGACCAAGAGTTGAAAGTGGTGATAGTATGATTTGAATGTGAAGATAGAAAGAGTATGATAGGGTGGTAAGAAATGGAGAATGTCATTGGTGGTTAGGTAGTTGAGTAGACAAACAATATGATCAATATGAAGGAATAACAATAAGGATGTTTTGTGATAGGGGAGAGTGAGTGATGGTTATGTCATTACAGATTTTAGGTAGTTTTCAGGAATTGTAATTAAACTGACTTTAGGTAATTAAATATGTATATTTCTTATATCCATATATTTAGGCATGAAGATAAATTTGCAGGCCCCAGAAATGATGGCCAGAATGGGGTAGTCAAATCGGCAAATAAATGTTCTGATTGTCAAGAAGCCCTTCATGATTGTTAATTTGTCATTGTAATTGTTCAAATAGGATAAAAGCTATGACTCTCAACATCCTGTACCACATGAAACCACATTAGTAAGATAATTTTGAAAAGTAAAAAATAAAACACCAACCAGCACTATGACTGCCTCAGAGTAAAAGTTAAATTATTTACACTGATATTGTAAAATTTTACAATGATCTGTCAACTAATAAACATCTGAATTTACAAAGTTGTTTTTAGATATTTTCTGCTAAAACATTATGGGAAGTTAAGAGTTAATACACAAATTACTGATATTGCTGTTTGATAGCAACTATAAATGTTATATTGGTGAAGTTATCAATGCATCTTAATCATATTTCTATGATCTTACTGTGAAGGCACATGGTTTAGTGGTTAGAACATTGGGCTTGCAATCATGAGGTTGTAAGCTTGATTCCTGGACCAGGTGATGTGTTGCCCCTTGAGCAAGACACTTTATTTCACATTGCTCCAGTTAACTCAGCTGTAGAAATGAGTAGCAACATCATTGGTGCCAAGCTGTATCAGCCATTGCCTTTCCCTTGGACAACGTTGGTGGCATAGAGAGAGGAAACTGGTACGCATGGGCAACTGCTAGTCTTCCACAAACAACTTTGCCCAAGCTTGTGTGTTGGAGGGGAACTTTTTAGGTGCAAATCCCACAGTCATTTGTGACTGAAGGGAGTCTTTATTTTATATGATCATACAATGAACTCTGCTCTCAGAATGACATATGAGTGATCAGCTATTCTTTCAGTTGAATAACCTACTCATTGAACTAAAGAGGAAAGTGGGTGAGAATTCCACAGATATGTGTACTCTTAATGTAATTCTCAAATGGAATCAGAGTGACACAATGTGATAAAGCTGCATTTTTGAATTATAAGAACAGTCCATCTGACAGGCTTCCATACATATTCCAGTTTTACTCACAAGTCTTGAATGATTCCAAGGCTTGGAGGAAAGTCTCTTGTCCAAGATGCTAAACAATACAACCAAACCTGGGACCTCATGATTGCAAAGCAAATTTTTTATGGCCAGACCCACATCCATTAGGCTTTTATAAGCAACCATTAACTATAACTATTTCTCTCTCTATATATATATATAACAAAAGGTTGATTGTATGATGCCTGTGTGAGATGCACGATGATGCATGGTAATGAAACATGGCAACTATAGAGGATATGTGAAGGCTGGAGAGAAATGAAGCAAGCCTGTGCGAATGTATGTGCAATGTTAATGTGTGTAAACGACCAAGAATGGACAAGTTGAAAGAGAAACTGTATAAAAGGAATAAACTGTAGTATGCAGGAGAGAAGACTGCATTGGTATGGCTATGTATTGTGCATGGATGATTACCGGTGGGTGACGAAGTGCCAAGAAATCCAAGGAAGATGCAGTAGAAGAAGACAACGGAAAACATAGGCAGAGGTGGTGAGAGCTGACCTCAGATTGCTGAAGCTCACACAGGAGATGAAGAAGGTCAGTGATAAATGGAGAGATGCTGCGCTGAAGAGAACCCATCTCACCCTTGCAAGCAAAGAAAAGCGGATGTAAAATGACGATGATAATGATATTATTATATTTAATATAATTTTGTAGAGTGTACAACATAAGCAATTTAAGCTTAACTGCATCGTCAGCCTTTTTAATTAGGTAGTTGGTTTGTATACTAACTCTGTTTTATTTTAATTAAGTAACTTATTAGGAAAGGTAGCAAATGAGTGAACCCTGTTTAGCCATTCTCACCAGATCTAATAGCATTGGTCATATGTTCACTTAAGTTTTGAATTCTGAAGTAGCAGATATCAACCATAACGATTTCCGTTTCTTATTTTCTCAGATTCCATTGAAAAACTTTGGTTCTTTATTAAATTATGTAATCTTCTACCATTAGAAGAAAAAATCCTGATTATGTTCGGTATTCAATACCAGGGGTAGTGTAGCCAGCTGTAATACCATAAAAGATATTTTGCTATATATATATATAAGTGTGTATATCCTTTGTCTGTGTTTACATTTGTTGAACCCCTTTGACCATGTGATTTGCACCTAGAAAGTTTCCCCCCAAGGCACAAGGTTGTTTGAGGAAGACCAGTAGTCACCCATGCATACCAGCCTCCCCTATCCACACCACCGATGATGTCCAAGGGAAAGGCTTTATATATATATATGTGTATATATATATATATATATATATATATATATATATATGCATATATATGCATATATATATATGCATATATATGCATATATATATATATATATATATATATCATCATCATCATCATCATCACCGTTTTACGTCCGTTCTTCCACGCTAGCATGGGTTAGACGGGTTGTCCTGTTGTGGGCAGTGTCTGGTCGGCTGACCATGCCTTGCTCATATAGGAACTGATTTGGCTTGATTTCTACAGCTGGATGCCCTTCCTAACACCAACCTCATTTACAGTGAGTGCTGGGTGCTTTTTCTTGGTGCCTACACATCCACTTTACAGTGTGGGCAGGGGGCTTTTTTGCCGTGGCACCTCCACGACCACCTTGCAATGGGAGGGTGTGGGGGCATATTGTCTATATGTTTCAGCTTGTACCCATGGGAGGTCGGGTACTCTGTATTACTGCGTGACGCCAGAGGTCACGGTCGTATGTCATTGCCTTTGAGAGGTGTAATTGGGTAAGGTCGGCTTTTATCACCTCATCCCAGGTCATCTTGTGTCTCCTCACTCCACGGTTTCCATCGACTTTTAGTGCTCTGCACCTTTTTATGCAGCTGTCATCCTTCATACGCATCACATGCCCATACCAGCGCAACCGCCTCTCCTGCACACAGCATTTGATTCCTCTTATGCTCAGTCTCTCTCTGAATTCATTTATGCTTTGTCGTTCACGTATATTACTGTTACACATCCATCGGAGCATGCAGGCTTCGTTTCTCTCTAATCTACGTAAGTCTTCCACCTTCAGCGCCCAGGTCTCACTACCATGCAACATTGCTGTTTGGATACACGCATCATACAGTCTGCCTGTTGCAGCTAGCAGTGGTAGTAGTTCCCTAAACTTCTTCCATCCCGTTCTTACCCTAGTTATTGTACTTTCTGAACACCCACCTCCACTGCTAATTCGGTCACCTAGGTAGCAGAAGCTGTCTACTGTTTCTACAGAGCCCTCCCAGAGATTGGTGGTACTTGTTTCCTGTGGCTGTTTGCTGCTTGCTGTCTCAGCACAGCTGCTGCATGTGAAGCCTACATTCTTAATTAAGCTTCCTGAGATCCCGCTACATCTCTTGTGTACCCATTGTTTGCATTTGGGGCAGAGAATGGAGTTCCTACCTACACCTTTCCTACATACTGAGCAAGGCCATTTCCCTGAGGGGATCTGGGTTCTGTTTTCTCGTCTACTTACAAGGACCTTAGTCTTTGTCATGTTGACTTTGAGACCCTTTCTTTCTAGTCCCTGCTTCCAAGTTTGGAATTTATTCTCTAGTTCTACCATAGATTCAGCTATGAGTGCGAGGTCATCAGCATACAGGAGTTTCCATGGGCATCCGCTCTTAAACTCCTCCGTTGTTGCCTGCAGGACTATGATGAACAGGAGGGGGCTAAGAACAGAGCCCTGGTGGACCCCAACCTGTAGGCTACATTCCTCGCTATACTCATTGCTAATCCTAACTTTGCTGACTGCTCCCCTATACATGGCTTGTACTGCTTTCACAAGCCATTCATCTACTCCTAGTTTTCTAAGAGCCCACCAGATTACAGCACGTGGAACTCTGTCAAAGGCTTTCTCAAGGTCGACAAATGCCAAGTAGAGTGTCTTACTTTTAGCTAGGTACTTTTCCTGTAATTGCCTCACAAGGAAGAGGGCATCAGTGGTGCCGCTTCCTGGTACAAACCCAAATTGCATCTCGTCTATTTTCACCCGGTCCCTAATCAACTGTGCTATAACTCTTTGTTACTTTCATGACCTGGTCCATCAGCTTTATACCTCTATAGTTTCCTCTATCTAGTGCATCGCCTTTACCTTTGTAGCAGTTGACAATGATGCTACTGCACCAATCTTTTGGTATGACACCTTCTAGTATTACCTGGTTAACAATACGTGTGGTTATAGTGTGACCTACAGACCCAGATGCCTTCAGCATCTCGGCAGCTATACCCGATGGACCGGTTGCCTTCCCCATCTTCATATCTTTGATTGCCTTACTTACTACGTTGCTGCTGACTTGTACTGCTGGCCCCTCTATAGGGTCTACTTGGGGTAGGGTCTCTTCTTCCCATGCATTCTCCTCATTTAGTAATCTATCATAATGACTCTTCCATGCATCTTTCTTCTCAGCACTTGTGAGGGCAAGCTCACCTTTATCATTCTGGATACACTTCTCTCCAATGATATCACAACTATCTCTGACACACTGCCTCACAATCTTGAATACCTCCTGTTTCTGGTCCTCACGTTGCAAAACATGCTTGAATTTTCTATCCTCTGCTTCCCTCCTAGCTAAGTATACTTGTCGCCTAGCTTCCCTCTTGGTCTCTATGTAATGCACCCTGCTCCCCCCATTCTTCCATTCTTTCCATGCCTGTCTCTTGGCCTTAACTGCTTCATCTACCTTATTGTTCCACCACCAAGTCACTCTCCTCATGCTTGAGGTCTTACTCCAGCCACAGACCTCATCCGTCGCCTCTAGTAAATTATTTATATATATATATAAATTATATATATATATATATATATATATATATATATATATATATATATATATATATAGGTATATAACCATACATATATATATATGTATATATATATATATATATATATATATATATATATATATATATATATCTTTCAATTGCGCAGAGGGTTCTATAGAAATAGTGGACAGCTTCCATTACCTGGGCGATAAAATCAGCAGTGGGGGAGGGTGCTCTGAAAGTACTGTAGCTAGAGTCAGAACTGGTTGGAAAAAGTTCAGAGAGCTCATACCACTATTAGCCGCTAAAGGGTTTTCCCTAAAAATGAAAGGCAGGTTGTACGATGCCTGCATACGAACAGCAATGTTGCATGGCAGTGAGACCTGGGCATTGTGTGCAGAGGATATACGCAGACTAGAGAGGAACGAAGCTTGCATGCTCCGCTGGATGTGTAACAGTAATATACGTGAACGGCAAAGCATAAACGAACTAAGGAAAAAATTAGAGATAAGAGGGATCAGATGTTGTTTACTCGAGAGAAGGCTACGTTGGTGTGGACACGTGATGCGCATGAAAGTCGATAGCTGTATAACAAAGTGCAGGGCAATAAAGATAGACGGTAGCCACGGAATAGGCAGACCTAGAAAAACCTGGGACGAGCTGATAAACTCCGACCTCACACACTTACACCTGTCCAAGACAATGTCACTGGACCGAGACCTTTGGCGGTACTCAGTAACAGAGAAGACCCGCCTTGCCAGTAGGTATCTCTAACAAAATACACCCCGTCCTGCCACCACCCCCACCCCATCCACACCACCCCGTTCTATGTAAAGTAATGTTGGTGCCGCGCCATCCAGGCCGAAACAAATGAGATCGTGTAGGTGTCACGACAAAAAAAACACACAGTCCACGCTGTAATGTGGCCGTGTAGGCAACACGGTAAAAACCTCCCAGACCCACACTGTAAATGTGGTTGGTGTTAGGAAGGGCATCCAGCTGTAGAAAACCTGCCAGACAGTCCTATGCGAGCAAGGCAATCACTCTTGCCTCAAGTGGGACTACCCCCGTCCAAACCCATGCAAGCGTGGAACACGGACGTTAAACGTTGATGATGATGATGATGATGATGATATGTATATATATATATGTATGTATATATATATAT
>OZ024740.1:219793942-219811442 GCA_964016885.1 Eledone cirrhosa
TAGGTATGTCTGAAGTGTAGTTATGACTGAGATGTACGTATGACTGAGGTGGAGGTATGACTGAGGTGGAAGTATGTCTGAGGTGTAGGTATGACTGAGGTGGAAGTATGTCTGAGGTGTAGGTATGACTGAGGTGTAGGTATGTCTGAAGTGTAGGTATGACTGAGATGTACGTATGACTGAGGTGGAAGTATGTCTGAAGTGTAGGTATGACTGAGATGTAGGTATGACTAAGGTGGAGGTATGATTGAGGTGGAAGTATGACTGAGGTGGAAGTATGTCCTAGGTGTAGGTATGACTGAAGTGTAGGTATGTCTGAGATGTAGATATGTCTGAAGTGTAGGTATGACTGAGGTGTAGGTATGACTGAGGTGTAGGTAGGACTAATGTGGAGGTATGTCTAAGATGGCGGTATGACTGAGGTGGAAGTATGAATGAGGTGGAGGTATGACTGTGGTGGAGGTATGTCTGAAGTGGAGGTATGTGTGAAGTGGACATATGATTGATGTGGAGTTATGACTGAGGTGTAGGTATGACTAATTTAGAGGTATGACTGAGATGTAGGTATGACTGAGGTAGCAGTATGACTAAGCTGGAGCTATGTCTGCGGTGGAAGTGTGTCTGTGGTGGAGGTATGACTGAGGTGGAAGTATGACTGAGGTGGAGGTATGACTGAGATGTGTAGGTATGTCTGAAGTGTAGTTATGACTGAGATGTAGGTATGACTGAGGTGGAAGTATGACTGAGGTGTATGTATGTCTGAAGTGTAGGTATGTCTGAAGTGTAGTTATGACTGAGATGTAGGTATGACTGAGGTGGAAATATGACTGAGGTGTAGGTATGACTGAGGTGTAGGTATGTCTGAGATGTAGATATGTCTGAAGTGTAGGTATGACTGAGGTGTAGGTATGTCTGAAATGTAGGTATGACTAAGGTGTAAGTATGACTGAGATGGAAGTATGACTAATGTGCAGGTATGTCTGACGTGGAAGTATGACTGAGATGGAGATATGACTGCGGTGTATCTATGTCTTATGTATAGGTATGACTAAGGTGGTAGTATGCCTTTGATGCGGCCATGTCAGAAGTCCTCTCACCCCATGTGTACCCAGTTTAGAAGAATTTCACCAGATCTCTGCATGATGATAAAATATGTAAACCTCCCTACTGCTGATGCCATAATAAAATATAACATGACTACTTTCCTATAGCTGGTGCCATGATAAAATATGAAAACCTCCCTATAGCTGGTGCCATGATAAAATATGACAACCTCCCTAGTGCTGGTGCCATGATAAAATATGACAACCTCCCTGGTGCTGGTGCCATGATAAAATATGACAACCTCCCTAGTGCTGGTGCAATGATAAAATATGACAACCTCCCTAGTGCTGGTGCAATGATAAAATATGACAACCTCCCTACTGCTGGTGCCATGATAAAATATGACAACCTCCCTGGTGCTGGTGCCATGATAAAATATGACAACCTCCCTAGTGCTGGTGCAATGATAAAATATGACAACCTCCCTAGTGCTGGTGCAATGATAAAATATGACAACCTCCCTAGTGCTGGTGCAATGATAAAATATGACAACCTCCCTAGTGCTGGTGCAATGATAAAATACGTGGTAACTTTCCTAGTGTTGATGCCATGATAAAAAATGATATGACAACCTCCTAGTACTGGTGCCATGATAAAATATGACATGACAACCTTCCTATTCCTATTGCTGGTGCCATGATAAAATATGATAACCTCCCTAGTGCTGGGGCTATGATAAAAAAATATGGCAGGACAACATCCCTAGTGCTGGTGCCATGATAAAAGATGACAACCTCCCTACTGCTGGTGCCATGATAAAAGATGACAACCTCCCTACTGCTGGTGCCATGATAAAATATGACAACCTCCCTAGTGTTGGTGCCATGATAAAATATGACAACCTCCCTAGTGTTGGTGCCATGATAAAATATGACAACCTCCCTACTATTGGTGCCATGATAAAATATGACAACCTCCCTAGTGTTGGTGCCATGATAAAATATGACAACCTCCCTAGTGTTGGTGCCATGATAAAATATGACAACCTCCCTACTATTGGTGCCATGATAAAATATGACAACCTCCCTAGTGTTGGTGCCATGATAAAATATGACAACCTCCCTAGTGTTGGTGCCATGATAAAATATGACAACCTCCCTACTATTGGTGCCATGATAAAATATGACAACCTCCCTAGTGTTGGTGCCATGATAAAATATGACAACCTCCCTAGTGTTGGTGCCATGATAAAATATGACAACCTCCCTACTATTGGTGCCATGATAAAATATGACAACCTCCCTAGTGTTGGTGCCATGATAAAATATGACAACCTCCCTACTATTGGTGCCATGATAAAATATGACAACCTCCCTAGTGTTGGTGCCATGATAAAATATGACAACCTCCCTAGTGTTGGTGCCATGATAAAATATGGCAGGACAACATCCCTTGTGCTGGTGCCATGATAAAATATGACAACCTACCTAGTGCTGGTGCCATGATAAAATATGGCAGGACAACATCCCTAGTGCTTGTGCCATGATAAAAGCTGACATGACAACCTCCCTATTGCTGGTGCCATGATAAAATATGACAACCTCCCTAGTGCTGGTGCCATGATAAAATATGACAACCTCCTTAGTGTTGGTGCCATGATAAAATATGACATGACAACCTCCCTCTAGTGCTGGTACCATGATATAATGCATGTTGCACTCTGTAGCATTCATGATCATTGGCTTTGATTGAGAATTGACTTGGTCCGTGACAACCTGTCAACCCTTACTAGCAGGGAAAGGAAATATAAAATGATTGTAATAATGATGACAATGATGATATATATACATGTATATGTATGTGTTTGTACAAATAGAATTTGCGTTATGGATAAGACTAGTGGAAAGAATACTCAGTCAACTAAGATTATCCTTGCAGTTTCAAGGCCAAAACTCCCTTTAGAGTAGTTGAAATCGTGAGAATAATTATCACTAAAGACATGGTGATGTTATATTTTCAAAGGAGCATACGTTAACCAAACCTGTTTTATTTTTTTCTAAATAGTGCTGAATCCTGGGACCCCTGCTAGATACTATGACTGGCACCTCCTCCCACTCCTGCTGCATATAAGATCTTACTGAGAATAAAAATAAAACATGAAAACTAACAAAATCTTTCTATGCTAATTGTTGGGGAGAAAGACTTCCAATTAGATTATATTGTCTTGAACCTCTCTACGACCATATTTCTAATGAAATACACTGCCCGTGTATTTCATTTAAAGTTTAACCCTTTAGCATTTACATTACTCTATATTTACTATTATATATTCACAGTAAAGGCTTTACCTCACATAATTATCTCACATGATATTGAATCTATGAGATATTGATGTTATTTATGTTGAGAACAATATCCTCAATGTCAGCATAAGTGGCCAGTTATGGTCGGTTTGAACAGAAAGAGGTGAGAGAATTCTGGACGGATACAGCTCGTTTAAATGCTAAAGAATATTACCTGACAACCTCCCTAGTACTGGTGCCATGATTAAATACATAACAATCTTCCTAGTGTTGGTGCCATGATAAAATATGTCATGACAACCACCATAGTGCTGGTGCCATGATAAAATATGTCATGGCAACCACCATAGTGCTGTGCCAGGATAAAATATGTCATGACAACCACCATAATTTTGGTGCCATGATAAAATATGTCATGACAACCACCATAGTGCTGGTGCCAGGATAAAATATGTCATGACAACCACCATAATTTTGGTGCCATGATAAAATATGTCATGACAACCACCATAGTGCTGGTGCCAGGATAAAATATGTCATGACAACCACCATAATGTTGGTGCCATGATAAAATATGTCATGACAACCACCATAGTGCTGGTGCCATGATAAAATATGTCATGGCAACCACCATAGTGCTGGTGCCAGGATAAAATATGTCATGGCAACCACCATAGTGCTGGTGCCATTATAAAATATGTCATGACAACCACCATAGTGCTGGTGCCATTATAAAATATGTCATGGCAACCACCATAGTGCTGGTGCCAGGATAAAATATGTCATGGCAACCACCATAGTGCTGGTGCCAGGATAAAATATGTCATGGCAACCACCATAGTGCTGGTGCCAGGATAAAATATGTCATGGCAACCACCATAGTGCTGGTGCCATGATAAAATATGTCATGGCAACCCTCCTAGTGCTGATGCCATGATAAAATATGTCATGGCAACCCTCCTAGTGCTGATGCCATGATAAAATACATGACAATCTCCCTAGTGCTGGTGCCATGATGCAGGTGGTGCCATGATGCAGCTGGTTTAATTGCTAAAGGGTTAAGGGGTTTACTTGTATAATTATTTTTTTCATTTTAATTATGATGTTTGAGGTGTAATGTAAAAGTGTCTTAGATAAAATTATGATGGGAGGTTTTAGTTTAAATATGAACACTTCAAAACAAGAATGTTTGTCATAAAACCAAAGTAGTTACAGTGAGGTTGGTATCAAAAGATAAATCTCTCCTTGATTAAGCACATATATTACTTATGATTGGTTTAAAAGTTTCTTTAGACTGCAAAATAGCTGAAGATAATAAGAACCATCTGCTACAGGAAGAAGACAGCTGGAATTCTAACAGTCATTTCTAGCTACTGATTGGTAAATAATTCATAGCCATCAAACTAAACTGAATTTAAAGTAAACTTATCAGAAAAAAAGGCATATATATATTTGTGACAAACTGAACAGAACAAAGCAGAATATTGCTATTGCGTTAATCAAATAATCCAGTCTAGACAGAATGATTCCAAATATTATCGGTTTATCTGACGTGGTCTGTGAGAAAACGTCCAACCCATGTCAGCATGTAAAAATGAACATTAATTGATGGTGATTTCTATCAAATACCAACAAGTTCTGATAAAGATTTTTTTTTATTCAGACCAGACTACACAGTTAAAACTAAAAATAATCTTTATATCACCAGTTGGGTTCCTAACACAATGCTCTCTCTCTCTCTCTCTCTCTCTCTCTCTCTCTCTCTCTCTCTCTCTCTCTCTCTCTCTCTCTCTCACTCACTCTCACTCTCTCGCTCTCTCTCTCTCTCTCTCTCTCTCTCTCTCTCTTTCTCTCTCTCTCTCTCTCTCTCTCTCTCTCTCTCTCTCCCCTTTGCTCCTTTGCACATATATGTATGTGTGGTGCAAAAAGAAAACGGAAACAACAAAGCAAACAACACTGTAAAATTAGAAAATATATATTATTTTAATGCTTGACATAGAAAGGAAAGGAGTCTTTATGTTTATATATGTGTGTCTGTGTGTGAACGAATTGAGAGAGAGACTGAGCATAAGAGGAATCAAATGCTGTGTGCAGGAGAGCAGGTTGCGTTGGTATGGACATCTGATGCGTATGAAGGATGACAGCCGCATAAAAAGGTGCAGAGTACTAAAAGTCGATGGAAGCCTAGGAGTGGGGAGACCCAACAAGACCTGGGATGAGGTGATAAAAGCTTACGTTGCCCAATTGCACTTCTCAAAGGCGATGACACAGGACTGAGACGTCTGGCATTACACAGTAATACAGAAGACCCGACTTCCCATGGGTACATGCTGAAAATGAAGCATATAGAGAGTATGTCCCTACCCCCTATCCCCTCTCCCACTGCAAAGGGGTCGAGGAGGTGTCATGACAAAAAAGCACCCAGTCATCACTGTAAAGTGGTCGTGTAGGTGCCATGGTAAAAAAGCACCCAGTACTCACTGTAAATGAGGTTGGTGTTAGGAAGGGCATCCAGCTGTAGAAATCAAGCCAAAATCAGTTGCTGTATGGGCAAGACAAGGTCACCCAACCTGGTATTACCCACAACAGGACAACCCGTCTAACCCATGCTAGTATGGAAGAATGGACATGAAATGGTGATGATGATGGTGATGATTAGTTTAATGTTTGATATAGTAGGAAAAGAATCTTTATGTTTTGGACACTGTTCCTTCATCAGAAGATAGAATGAGAAATAAAAGATGAAATAGAAAGATAGAGAGTGAGACGAGGAAGGAACTGGAAAAAGATTTTTTGAGACAAAACGTGTATTCAGTCAGCTATATATATACAGAAGACTCACCTTCCCTTACATACAAACTTAAACCTACAATCAGTAGGCACCTCTTAACCCAATATACACCCCACCCCACACACCCTACCCCATCCTCCAATTTCCGTCCACTGTAAAGTAGTCACGTAGGTGACATGACAAAAAGCACCCAGTCCACACTGTAAAGTGGTCGTGTAGGTGACATGACAAAAAGCACCCAGTCCACACTGTAAAGTGGTCGTGTAGGTGACATGATAAAAAGCACCCAGTCCACACTGTAAAGTGGTCGTGTAGGTGACATGATAAAAAGCACCCAGTCCACATTGTAAAGTGGTCGAGTAGGTGACACAGTAAAAAGGCTCCCAGCCCACACTGTAAATGTGATTGAAAACCTGCGAGAAACAGTTCTATACGAACAAGACTCGGCCTCCCAACCAATCTAGCTTCAAGTGGGACAAAACCGTCCAACCCATGCTAGCAGGGAAAATGGGCATTAAACAATGATAATGATATATATATCATATATATATATATATATATGTATATGTATGTACATATTGTGTGTGTTTATAGAGTCAAAATAATTGTTTCTACTTTTGGCACAGGGCCAGCAATTATCCAGTACATTACTGGT
Organism: Eledone cirrhosa; assembly: GCA_964016885.1. Taxonomy (NCBI): domain Eukaryota; kingdom Metazoa; phylum Mollusca; class Cephalopoda; order Octopoda; family Eledonidae; genus Eledone; species Eledone cirrhosa. Next base: position 219,800,736 of record OZ024740.1, read on the forward strand.
ACTTTATTTTATCGACCCCCGTAAGGATGAAAGGCAAAGTCAACCTCGGCGGGATTTGAACTCAGATCGTAAAGAGACGTAACTATGCTGGAAAGCATGGCGTCCGACCCTCTACCGATACTGCCAATCCACCAAAATAATATTTGTTATTGATAGTGGCTGTTTACTTTGAAGTTTTCAGATAATACTTGTTTCACGAAACAGTTTTGAGCAGGGCGTAGTATTGGTGAAACTTTCACGTAAATATCTGCTATTAATAATAATAATTGTTTCTACTTTAGGCACAAGGCCAGCAATTACTCAGTACATTACTGGTACTTTATTTTATCGACCCCGTAAGGATTAAAGGCAAAGTTAACCTCGGCGGGATTTGAACTCAGATCATAAAGGGACGTAACTCTATGCGTCAAAGCATGGCGTCCGACTCTCTACCGATACAGCCAATCCACCGCCCTTAATAATATATGTGTATATATATGTGTGTGTGTGTGCACATATATATATATATATATATAAACATACATATATGTGTATATAGACAGGCCAAACACACATGCAAAAACAGAATTTTTTATATTATCTTGTTTTATTTTTGAGATTTTGAGAAAAAAAAAAAAAAAAAAACACACTTCTTCATGGCATTAGTTTATTTACTGTTTATATTGATAGTATTTACTATAATGCGAAAAAGTTCCAAGACAAGAATGATATATGAGGACCAAATGTTAGTGTTTTAGCTTTGAGCATTTGTATAAAATCTAATGTCAACACTGTTTTCTGCTGCATTAATTTTCCCACTCATTCAGTGTTATATTTCAAATTTATTCACCTCTGACATTCTTCACTAATTTGTTCTTTCTTTTAATGTCATTTCTACAAATTCTTCTAGTTGTATATGTGTGTGTGATAAAATATTCAGTTATTATCAGAATTTGCTGACCATTGACGAACCACATAAAAAATTAAACATGCAAAACTGCTCATGTGTTAGTCAGCATAGCTTAATCATCATCATCCTCATCATCAACGCCGTTTAACGTCCATTTTTTCATGCTAGCATGGGTTAGATGAACTGTCCTGTTGTGAGACAAGCCAGATCAGATGACCATGTCATGATCATACAGAACTGATTCTGGCTTGGTTTCTACAGCTGGATACCCTTCCTAACGCCAACCACATTTACAGTGTGTACTGGGTGCTTTTTGTCATGGCACCAAAATGGCCACTTTACAGTGTTGACTGGGGGCTTTGGTGGGGGAGGTATGTGGGGATTGGAGAGGTTGATCTAGTGTGAGGCACTTATCCTGTGAAGGGTGTGATGTAGGGACATGTATGAAGGGTAGAGTGAATCAGTTATATTTACAGCTGGCTCTGTGAAGTATAAGTGAAAATTTTTCATCTTCTTTGGATTTGTTAATTCTGAAACAATTGAGTCGATGATATAAAAAATGTTTCACCAAATAATTTACTGTTTAGAATTTTAAAATGTTTAATCTAGCATATACTCTATCTTCTAGTTTTGTTGTAACATTATACTTGTGGTTGAAAACCTTTTCAGTTGTATCATCATCATCATCATCATCACCACCACCACCACCACCACCACCACCACCACCATCATCATCATCATCATCATTTTATGTCTATTTTCCATGCTGGCATGTGTTAGACAGGGTGTTATAGTCCAATTCAGAGTTTCTGCTATTCAAAATGGGTTGTGGGACCACACAACACTTTTATGTTCCAATTTTTTATTTGGTTTCTACAGATAGATGCCCTTACTAACACCAACCACATTACAGAGTGTATCTATGTGTGCATGGACCCATAACTCCTGATGGTGTAGTAGGGGCGCCATGATGACTTTAAACTTGGGGGAACTTTCTAGGTGCAAATCCCACAGTCATTTGTGACTGAAGGGAGTCTTTATTTTATATGATCATACAATGAACTCTGCTCTCAGAATGACATATGAGTGATCAGCTATTCTTTCAGTTGAATAACCTACTCATTGAACTAAAGAGGAAAGTGGGTGAGAATTCCACAGATATGTGTACTCTTAATGTAATTCTCAAATGGAATCAGAGTGACACAATGTGATAAAGCTGCATTTTTGAATTATAAGAACAGTCCATCTGACAGGCTTCCATACATATTCCAGTTTTACTCACAAGTCTTGAATGATTCCAAGGCTTGGAGGAAAGTCTCTTGTCCAAGATGCTAAACAATACAACCAAACCTGGGACCTCATGATTGCAAAGCAAATTTTTTATGGCCAGACCCACATCCATTAGGCTTTTATAAGCAACCATTAACTATAACTATTTCTCTCTATATATATATATATAACAAAAGGTTGATTGTATGATGCCTGTGTGAGATGCACGATGATGCATGGTAATGAAACATGGCAACTATAGAGGATATGTGAAGGCTGGAGAGAAATGAAGCAAGCCTGTGCGAATGTATGTGCAATGTTAATGTGTGTAAACGACCAAGAATGGACAAGTTGAAAGAGAAACTGTATAAAAGGAATAAACTGTAGTATGCAGGAGAGAAGACTGCATTGGTATGGCTATGTATTGTGCATGGATGATAACCGGTGGGTGAAGAGGTGCCAAGAAATCCAAGGAAGATGCAGTAGAAATAGACAACGGAAAACATAGGCAGAGGTGGTGAGAGCTGACCTCAGATTGCTGAAGCTCACACAGGAGATGAAGAAGGTCCATGATAAATGGAGAGATGCTGCGCTGAAGAGAACCCATCTCACCCTTGCAAGCAAAGAAAAGCGGATGTAAAATGACGATGATAATGATATTATTATATTTAATATAATTTTGTAGAGTGTACAACATAAGCAATTTAAGCTTAACTGCATCGTCAGCCTTTTTAATTAGGTAGTTGGTTTGTATACTAACTCTGTTTTATTTTAATTAAGTAACTTATTAGGAAAGGTAGCAAATGAGTGAACCCTGTTTAGCCATTCTCACCAGATCTAATAGCATTGGTCATATGTTCACTTAAGTTTTGAATTCTGAAGTAGCAGATATCAACCATAGTGATTTCCGTTTCTTATTTTCTCAGATTCCATTGAAAAACTTTGGTTCTTTATTAAATTATGTAATCTTCTACCATTAGAAGAAAAAATCCTGATTATGTTCGGTATTCAATACCAGGGGTAGTGTAGCCAGCTGTAATACCATAAAAGATATTTTGCTATATATATATATAAGTGTGTATATCCTTTGTCTGTGTTTACATTTGTTGAACCCCTTTGACCATGTGATTTGCACCTAGAAAGTTTCCCCCCAAGGCACAAGGTTGTTTGAGGAAGACCAGTAGTCACCCATGCATACCAGCCTCCCCTATCCATGCCACCGATGATGTCCAAGGGAAAGGCTATGGCTGATACAGCTTGGCACCAGTGACGTCGTAACTAATTTCTACAGCTCTGTAAACTGGAGCAATGTGAAATAAAGTGTCTTGCTCAAGGAAACAATGCAACACCCGGTCCGAGAATCGAACTCACAACTTTTGATTGCAAGCCCATATTCTAACCACTAAGCCATGCACCTTGTGTTTACATGTGTCTGTTTATGTTCAAGTCCACTAACTTAGTGACTCAGCAAAAAAGAGATCAATAAAATAAATACTGGGATCAATATGATGGCTTAAATTAAGTCATTGCCCCAGCATGATTGCAATATATGGACTGAAACAAGTTAAAGAATAAAATCAGAACAGGACTGCTTTCAAATTCGTGGGAGCTAAGAAGTTTTTTAAGGTGGTGAGGAAGCATTAGGTATTGATATTCATGGGGACCTCTTTGGTTCTCCAGGCCTTGAGCTGATGTGTTAGCTGACAGTTTACACAGCAAGGCCCACAAGCAAATTTTTTGGGGGAAGAATAATTCGGCACAGTTGTGACGTAAGCTGGACACTGCATTCTCCAGCACCTGATTTCTTCCTATGGAGCTATTTCAAAGTAAAAGTTTATGTTAACTAACCTCCGACACTTTAACAGCTAAAGAACTATATTCAAGTCCAACTAAGAACATTGGAGTATAAAACACTTAGAAGGGGGACGTTTATGTAAAGCAGAAAATAAATGCCATTTACAAGATGTGATTTTTCACATTTAGCATACATTTATTTCCTATATATACTGTTCCACACTGTAAACATGGTTGGTGTTAGGAAGGACATCCAGCAGTAAAAACACCCCCGCCAAAATCCAGTTCTATTTGAGCAAGGTATGGCAGGGCCAACTGGCCAGATTTGTTTCATAAATTGGACCACCTGTCTAGCCCATGCAGGTATGGAAAAATAGACATTAAATCGTGGTGGTGGTATACTGTATATGATGCTATGATCTTTTAAATATAACGGTGTTATTAAATATTGAAACCTCTTTGCGACTTTTCACCCACCCTATTATTTTTGGGTTTAGCTGAGTAGGTTCAGAATAACAAAGACTATTTACCTTACTTAAGAGTAAAGAATATAGACAGTTGATGAAGCCTGTTGGCTTATAATGGTGAACAATATTAGTGTTTTCTTCTGGTTTACAGTTATTCATTACATTACTACTCTCTGGCTTTTATTCACTGTTTTACAATAACATGCATTAACTTTAAATTGATCTGACATTGATGAGAAATGGAACACAGCTGTTGTGATATAATGATTTATCATATCTATCTATCTATCTATTTATCTATACACTTATTTATCTCTTTCTCTATCAACTTATCTATACCTATCTATCTACCTACTTATCTATAATCTTATTTACCTCCCTACTTCTCTCTCTCACTCTCACTCTCTCTCTCTCTCTATATATATATATATATACATGTATATATATATAAATTTAATAATAGTTTCTGATTTAAGCAAAAGGCCAGCAATTTGAGAGGAGGAGGAAAGTTGATTAAATCAACCCCAGTACATTACTGGTGCTATATTTTATCATTTTATTGATCCCGTAAGGATGGAAACCAAAGGTAAAGGGTAAAATAAAGTACTTGAGACAAAAATATTTACCTCAAAATATTTCATGATTCTTACTGCAGTTTCGTCCTGAAGCAAAAGATCAGTATTCTAATAATTTTGTATAGAGGATTATAAGAACAGGACTCTTCAGAAAATCTTCTCAAAACCTGAAGTAACCGATGTCTTCTTTAAAAGGGATAACCATCACGTGGTATATATTTCACAAGAAGGGAAGTAACAAATGGACTGTTGGCAAGCAGATGGTGTCTTTAGAAATAGCAGTTCGTTTTAGCCTGTTTTATTCTACCTTGTAGAGGTATATATATATATTCGTAAATGTTAGTATATAGATACATTTAAAAGTGTCCATTAATTACAGTTTTTGCTCAATGAATGAATTAACTAAAATCATTAATCAATTAGTCAGAGCATTATAAAATCAATAATTGGTAAAGTAAATATATATATATAACTAATAAGACTTTTTTTTACCTCTGTTTGTTGCCTCCTTGAACTATATATATATAGTACAAATGTTTGAATTTGTAAAGCCAAAACAATGCAGGTATGGACATAGAATAAAAAATGCAAATGACATTGTTGACAATTAGTCTTTTACCTTAGATTTATTTAAATGTCCTTAATTTTCGAGATAATATCTCTTCTTCGGAGGGAAGTAAAGCGGTTAAACCAGTGTTCTAAATAGCTTGCCAAGTCATGCTGACAGGAAATGGTATAAAGTATCTGTTCTATCTCTAATGTCAAAGAGTTAAGGTTAGGTGGATAAAGAGTAGTCTCCCTTTAAAAGGGGTTTTTTACATGTCTGTTTAAGTGTGTGGGAGAATGCGTGAATGTGTAAGTATGTGTGTGAGTGTGAGAAGATATGTCTATACGTAAATGTGGGGGATAGATGGTCTCTCATGTTAGACACTCCACCAGACATGACAACCGCTGCAGGCTAGCCAACTGCCCTATCAACGACACAGACCTATGCCACCAGGCTTACGTCGTATACAGACTAGAGTGCGACAAATGCAGCAACTTCTACGTAGGTAGCACTACCAGACCACTCCACATAAGAATAAAAGAACACCTCAATACTAACGCTTCCTCATTTAAGAAACACCTAGTGAAATGCAAAAACACCGACAAAACCATAACAGTTAGGATAGAAACTAAGGAAAGAAACCTCGGCAATCTTAGAATTAAGGAAGCACTAATTATAGACAAAAGACAACCACCAATCAATAATAGACTAGAACTCAACACCCAATTTATAACTTGATAGAGCATCTAGCCGCATACTTACACCCCCCTCCCACACCCACGCACACACACACGCACGCACACACACACACACACACACTTACACCTCCACTTATTCTCTCTCACACACATACACACACAAAGACCAGTTCTAACACGAGAGAACATCTATCCCCCACATTTACGTATAGACATATCTTCTCACACTCACACACACACACATACTTACACATTCACGCATTCTCCCACACACTTAAACAGACATGTAAAAAAAACCTTTTAAAGGGAGACTACTCTTTATCCACCTAACCTTAACTCTTTGACATTAGAGATAGAACAGATACTTTATACCATTTCCTGTCAGCATGACTTGGCAAGCTATTTAGAACACTGGTTTAACCGCTTTACTTCCCTCCGAAGAAGAGATATTATCTCGAAAATTAAGGACATTTAAATAAATCTAAGGTAAAAGACTAATTGTCAACAATATCTTTTGCATTCGCATTTTTTATTCTATGTCCATACCTGCATTGTTTTGGCTTTACAAATTCAAACGTTTATACCTCAGTACACAATGCTTCAAGTGAACTATAACTTCCTCCATATATATATATATATATATATATATATATATAGTGGGCCCCAAAATCAGTGGCTATGCTGTGAGATGGGTCAGGCTCCTGATATCAGTGCCTCCTAGTACCGGGCTCCTAAACTATGGCTCTGCCGTGAGATGGGTCAGGCTCCAAAACTGTGATTCCATTGTGAGAAGGGTTCAGCACAGCCAACTAACCTGTCCCTCCTCATGACAGAGCAATCCAGTCTCATGCAGTAAATGTGGTTGGTGTTGGGAAGGGCATCCAGCTGTAAAATACCCAGCCAGATTTATAGTCCTCACTGGAGCAAGGTGCAACATAGCCAACCCTGACCAGACTTGCTTCGCAGCATGGACCACCCGTCTAACCCATGCAAGCATGGAAAAATTGACGTTAAACAGAAATGATGATATATGTATACTATGTACCATTGACTCCTGTATTTGTTTGTTTGTCATTTTGAACTATATATATATATATACATATATATATGTGTGTACATATATATATATATATATATATATATATATATATGTCCCAAGGCTCTGATACCATCAACACTATAAACACAGAGCTGGCATATCTAAGAACTGACTAACTGCCTGATGAGGTCATAGCCATTCAATGGCTATCATCGAAATACATATAGCAGTAAATAAAGGATTATGAGTTCATGCAATTGACTTCTGTTTCGTCACTATATATATATATATATATATATATATATATATATATATATATATATAATTATATATATATATATAGGAAAATGTTTAACCCCGACGGCAGAGCTCAAGCCGTTTCGACGTCCAGGAATAGCCGTCAAAACGGCTTGAGCTCTGCCGTCGGGGTTAAACATTTTCCTATTACCCACTCTACTACCCTAAGTATTGAGTACTCTGGTGCGTTATGGTCCATCTAGTTCCTTACCACACTTCCTTCATTATATATATATATATACATTTAATATAGAAATGGCTTCTACAGGACTAGAACTGTTTCATTCGGAGGAAATCATCAGAAAGCTTTCTGATGATTTCCTCCGAATGAAACAGTTCTAGTCCTGTAGAAGCCATTTCTATATTAAATTACTTTTACTCTGCTATGTATTGAGTACCTTACTTACTGTGGTTATCCCCGATTTAACCTGGGATCTACATATATATATATATATATATATATATATATATATATAGGAACAAGTAGGACCCCGACGGCTGGGCTCCAGCCATTTCGACGGCTAATTCTGGACTAATTCTTAGTCCAGAATTAGCCGTCGAAATTCTGGACTAAGAATTAGTCCTGGATTAGCCGTCGAAACGGCTTGAGCTCAGCCGTCGGGGTCCTACTCGTTCCTATTACCCACTCTACTACCTTAGTATTGAGTACTTTGGTGCGTTATGGTCCATCTGGTTCCTTACCACATTTCCTTCGTTATATATATATATATATATATATATATATATATATATATATATATATATATATATATATATATATATATATATATACGTATATATATATAAGATCAAAAGATGGTTAAAAGAGTTCCATGTATTTTATTATGCACATTTCAAAAACAAATATCATCATGAGATGACATTTGCGTTTTCGTCAGATAAAATAGGGATACATGATATGAAGGTTAAAAAACACTTGTGAATAATGAAGTTTTAAATCAACATATCCCTATTTTATCTGACGAAAACGCAAATGTCATCTCATGATGATATTTGTTTTTGAAATGCGCATAATAAAATACATGGAACTCTTTTAACCATCTTTTGATCTTATATTATTTATACTCCAGTCCTACAAACTGTAGAGTGCTACTTATCCGATATCTGCATTGCTTTATTGTACTACAATAAAACTCACCTCCTACATATATATATATATATATACCAGATAATTCTACCTACACATCTCCCTATTCATTTCTATGTGTCTCTTCCTAGCTATTTACCAAACGGGAGTGTCCCATTACAGGTAATACATTGTTAAGCAATGTCAGCCTACTCAGATGCTCCATGTATATACTGTACTGTGTCAAGGTCTTGTTTACATGTACAGAGTGTCAAACCTCTGTTGCTGCTTACTTTACCAAAAGCTTAATGCTGTGCACTCACATACACACAAATCCCCACACACCCACACACAAAAGTGCATGTAAACACATGCATGCACACACACACACGAGTACAATTGTGTAAATATGTGTATATTTACATTTATTATGTTCACTTATATATGTCTATCCTGTATGTAACTATATATATATATACGGCAAAGTATAAATGAATTGAGAGAGAGACTGAGCATAAGAGGAATCAATGCTGTGTGCAGGAGAGGAGGTTACATTGGTATCGACATGTGATGCGTATGAAGGATGACAGCTGCATAAAAAGGTGCAGGCACTAGAAGTCAATGGAAGTGGAGTGACCCAAGAAGACCTGGGATGAGGTGATAAAAGCCGACCTTACCCAATTACACCTCTCAAAGGCGATGACACAAGACCGTGACCTCTGGCGTCACGCAGTAATACAGAGTACCCGACCTCCCATGGGTACAAGCTGAAGCATATAGACAATATGCCCCCACACCCCCCACTGCAAGGTGGTCGTGGAGGTGCCACGGCAAAAAAGCACCCAGCCCACACTGTAAAGTAGACTTGTAGGCGCCACGTAAAAGCACCCAGCACTCACTGTAAATGAGGTTGGTGTTAGGAAGGGCATCCAGCTGTAGAAATCAAGCCAAATCAGTTCCTGTATGAGCAAGGCATGGTCAGCCGACCAGACACTGCCCACAACAGGACAACCCGTCTAACCCATGCTAGCGTGGAAGAACGGACGTAAAACGATGATGATGATATATATATATATATATATATATGTAAAAGGTCAACAGAAATAACAACACAATCAGTACAGTATATGGAAGGAATATATTAGGTTAATGCTTGAAATAGCAGGAAGAGGGTCTTAATGTTTCGGACGCTAGTCCTTCATCAGTAGAAAGAATGAGAAATAAGATAGAGTGAAGGGATGGGTGGGGTATATATATGTATAGTTGAAAAGGAACCAATAAAACACAGGAGGCAATTGTACACAGTTATATTAGGTTCACGCTTGGTAGAAGTGAAAGAAGTTTCAATGTTTTGGACATAAGTCCTTCATCAGGAAAGTTCGGATAGGGGGAGAACAGGAACTCTGAGAGGGTGTAAGAAGGGTTTTAAAGGCGGAAGTTAAAAAGAAAGAAATACATATATATATATATATATGTATGTATGTCGTAATAATTATTTCAACATTTAGCAGAAGGCCAGCAATTTGAAGGGAAGTGGAAAGTCAATTGAATTGACCCCACCACATTACTGATACTTTATTTTATCAACTCTGCAAAGATGAAAGGCAAAGCTAACCTCGACTGGATATGAATGTAAAGTACTGTATCTATATGCCACAAAGCATGTAGTCTGACACTCTATCGATATTGTCAATCCACTGCCCTTATATGTTGTAATAATAATCATCACCGTCATTTTTTATATCTTTGTTTTTCCATGTTGGCATGGGTTCAACAAGTCCTCTCCAGTACAGCATCTTGTTACTTGTATCTTTTCTTTGTGAGGTTCAGTCTCTAAATCTGCTTCCAGCAATTCTCTGCACATCTTTCTTGGTCTTCCTCTTGTTCAGTGCCCTTCCATATGGAACACCTGGCATTTCTTTACCCAAAATTCCCCAGCAATACTCATAATATATCTGTACCAGCATAACCTTATCTCTTGCATGTTACATCTGATTCCTTTTATGCACAGATATTCTCTCAATTCACCCAAGCTTTATCATTCA
>OZ024740.1:219813942-219836442 GCA_964016885.1 Eledone cirrhosa
ATGTGAGTGTGTTGTGTATGTGAATGTGTTGTGTATGTGAGTGTGTTGTGTATGTGAATGTGTTGTGTATGTGAGTGTGTTGTGTATGTGAGTGTGTTGTGTATGTGAATGTGTTGTGTATGTGAGTGTGTTGTGTGTGTGAGTGTGTTGTGTATGTGCTGTGTATGTGAATGTGTTGTGTATGTGAATGTGTTGTGTATGTGAGTGTGTTGTGTATGTGAGTGTGTTGTGTATGTGAATGTGTTGTGTATGTGAATGTGTTGTGTATGTGAATGTGTTGTGTATGTGAATGTGTTGTGTATGTGAATGTGTTGTGTATGTGAGTGTGTTGTGTATGTGAATGTGAATGTGTTGTGTATGTGAATGTGTTGTGTATGTGAATGTGTTGTGTATGTGAATGTGTTGTGTATGTGAATGTGTTGTATATGTGAATGTGTTGTGTATGTGAATGTGTTGTGTATGTGAATGTGTTGTGTATGTGAATGTGTTGTGTATGTGAGTGTGCTGTGTATGTGAATGTGTTGTGTATGTGAATGTGAGTGTGTTGTGTATGTGAATGTGTTGTGTATGTGAATGTGTTGTGTATGTGAATGTGTTGTGTATGTGAATGTGTTGTGTATGTGAGTGTGCTGTGTATGTGAATGTGTTGTGTATGTGAGTGTGCTGTGTATGTGAATGTGTTGTGTATGTGAATGTGTTGTGTATGTGAGTGTGTTGTGTATGTGAATGTGTTGTGTATGTGAATGTGTTGTGTATGTGAATGTGTTGTGTATGTGAGTGTATTGTGTATGTGAGTGTGTTGTGTATGTGAGTGTGTTGTGTATGTGAATGTGTTGTGTATGTGAATGTGTTGTGTATGTCAGTGTGTTGTGTATGTGAATGTGTTGTGTATGTGAGTGTGTTGTGTATGTGAATGTGTTGTGTATGTCAGTGTGTTGTGTATGTGAATGTGTTGTGTATGTGAGTGTGTTGTGTATGTGAGTGTGTTGTGAGTGTGCTGTGTATGTGAATGTGTTGTGTATGTGAGTGTATTGTGTATGTGAGTGTGTTGTGTATGTGAGTGTGTTGTGTATGTGAATGTGTTGTGTATGTGAATGTGTTGTGTATGTGAGTGTGTTGTGTATGTGAGTGTGTTGTGTATGTGAATGTGTTGTGTATGTGAATGTGTTGTGTATGTGAATGTGTTGTGTATGTGAATGTGTTGTGTATGTGAATGTGTTGTGTATGTGAATGTGTTGTGTATGTGAATGTGTTGTGTATGTGAATGTGTTGTGTATGTGAGTGTGCTGTGTATGTGAATGTGTTGTGTATGTGAATGTGTTGTGTATGTGAGTGTGTTGTGTATGTGAATGTGTTGTGTATGTGAATGTGTTGTGTATGTGAATGTGTTGTGTATGTGAATGTGTTGTGTATGTGAGTGTGCTGTGTATGTGAATGTGTTGTGTATGTGAGTGTGCTGTGTATGTGAATGTGTTGTGTATGTGAATGTGTTGTGTATGTGAGTGTGTTGTGTATGTGAATGTGTTGTGTATGTGAATGTGTTGTGTATGTGAATGTGTTGTGTATGTGAGTGTATTGTGTATGTGAGTGTGTTGTGTATGTGAGTGTGTTGTGTATGTGAATGTGTTGTGTATGTGAATGTGTTGTGTATGTCAGTGTGTTGTGTATGTGAATGTGTTGTGTATGTGAGTGTGTTGTGTATGTGAATGTGTTGTGTATGTCAGTGTGTTGTGTATGTGAATGTGTTGTGTATGTGAGTGTGTTGTGTATGTGAGTGTGTTGTGAGTGTGCTGTGTATGTGAATGTGTTGTGTATGTGAGTGTATTGTGTATGTGAGTGTGTTGTGTATGTGAGTGTGTTGTGTATGTGAATGTGTTGTGTATGTGAATGTGTTGTGTATGTGAGTGTGTTGTGTATGTGAGTGTGTTGTGTATGTGAATGTGTTGTGTATGTGAATGTGTTGTGTATGTGAATGTGTTGTGTATGTCAGTGTGTTGTGTATGTGAGTGTGTTGTGTATGTGAGTGTGTTGTGAATGTGAGTGTTTTGTATATGTGAATGTGTTGTGTATGTGAATGTGTTGTGTATGTGAGTGTATTGTGTATGTGAGTGTGTTGTGTATGTGAGTGTGTTGTGTATGTGAATGTGTTGTGTATGTGAGTGTGTTGTGTATGTGAATGTGTCGTGTATGTGAGTGTGTTGTGTATGTGAGTGTGATGTGTATGTGAGTGTGTTGTGTATGTGAGTGTGTTGTGTATGTGAGTGTGTTGTGTATGTGCTGTGTATGTGAATGTGTTGTGTATGTGAATGTGTTGTGTATGTTAATGTGTTGTGTATGTGAGTGTGTTGTGTATGTGAATGTATTGTGTATGTGAGTGTGTTGTGTATGTGAGTGTGTTGTGTATGTGAGTGTGTTGTGTATGTGAGTGTGTTGTGTATGTGAATGTGTTGTGTATGTGAATGTGTTGTGCATGTATATGTGCTGTGTATGTGAATGTGTTGTGTATGTGAATGTGTTGCGTATGTGAATGTGTTGTGTATGTGTATGTGAATGTGAATGTGTTGTGTATGTGAGTGTGTTGTGTATGTGAGTGTGTTGTGTATGTTAGTGTGTTGTGTATGTGTTGTGTATGTGAGTGTGTTGTGAATGTGTTGTGTATGTGAATCTGTTGTGTATGTGAATGTGTTGTATATGTGAATCTGTTGTGTATGTGAATGTGTTGTGTATGTGAGTGTGTTGTGTATGTGAGTGTGTTGTGTATGTGAGTGTGTTGTGTATGCGAATGTGTTGTGTAGGTGAATGTGTTGTGTATGTGAATGTGTTGTGTATGTGGGTGTGTTGTGTATGTGAATATGTTGTGAATGTGTTGTGTATGTGAGTGTGTTGTGAATGTGAGTGTGTTGTGAATGTGTTGTGTATGTGAATGTGTTGTGTATGTGAGTGTGTTGTGTATGTGAGTGTGTTGTGAATGTGTTGTGTATGTGAATGTGTTGTGTATGTGAGTGTGTTGTGTATGTGAGTGTGTTGTGTATGTGAGTGTGTTGTGTATGTGCTGTGTATGTGAATGTGTTGTGTATGTGAATGTGTTGTGTATGTGAATGTGTTGTGAATGTGTTGTGTATGTGAATGTGTTGTGTATGTGACTGTGTTGTGTATGTGAATGTATTGTGTATGTGAGTGTGTTGTGTATGTGAGTGTGTTGTGTATGTGAGTGTGTTGTGTATGTGAGTGTTTTGTGTATGTGAGTGTGTTGTGTATGTGAGTGTGTTGTGTATGTGAGTGTGTTGTGTATGTGAGTGTGTTGTGTATGTGAGTGTGTTGTGTATGTGAGTGTGTTGTGTATGTGAGTGTGTTGTGTATGTGAGTGTGTTTCGTATGTGAGTGTGTTGTGTATGTGAGTGTGTTGTGTATGTGAGTGCGTTGTGTATGTGAGTGTGTTGTGTATGTTCTGTGTATGTGAATGTGTTGTGTATGTGAATGTGTTGTGTATGTGAGTGAGTTGTGTATGTGAATATGTTGTGAATGTGAATGTGTTGTGTATGTGAGTGTGTTGTGTATGTGAGTGTGTTGTGTATGTGAATGTGTTGTGTATGTGAGTGTGTTGTGTATGTGAATGTATTGTGTATGTGAATGCGTTGGGAATGTGAGTGTGTTGTGTATGTGAGTGTGTTGTGTATGTGAATGTGTTGTGTATGTGAATGTGTTGTGTATGTGAATGTGTTGTGTATGTGAGTGTGTTGTGTATGTGAATGTGTTGTGTATGTGAGTGTGTTGTGTATGTGAATGTGTTGTGAATGTGCTGTGTATGTGAATCTGTTGTGTATGTGAATGTGTTGTGTATGTTAATGTGTTGTGTATGTGAATGTATTGTGTATGTGAATGTGTTGTGTATGTCAGTGTGTTGTGTATGTGAATGTGTTGTGTATGTGAATGTGTTGAGTATGTGAGTGTGTTGTGTATGTGAGTGTATTGTGTATGTGAGTGTGTTGTGTAAGTGAATGTGTTGTGTATGTGAATGTGTTGAGTATGTGAGTGTGTTGTGTATGTGAGTGTATTGTGTATGTGAGTGTGTTGTGTAAGTGAATGTGTTGTGTATGTGAATGTGTTGTGTATGTGAATGTGTTGTGTATGTGAGTGTGTTGTGTATGTGAGTGTGTTGTGTATGTGAGTGTGTCGTGTATGTGAATCTGTTGTGTATGTGAGTGTGTTGTATATGTGAATGTGTTGTGTATGTGAATGTGTTGTGTATGTGAGTGTGTTGTGTATGTGAATGTGTTGTGTATGTGAATGTGTTGTGTAAGTGAATGTGTTGTGTATGTGAATGTGTTGTGTATGTGAATGTGTTGTGTATGTGAGTGTGTTGTGTATGTGAGTGTGTATGTGTATGTGAATGTGTTGTGTATGTGAATGTGTTGTGTATGTGGGTGTGTTGTGTATGTGAATATGTTGTGAATGTGTTGTGTATGTGAGTGTGTTGTGAATGTGAGTGTGTTGTGAATGTGTTGTGTATGTGAATGTGTTGTGTATGTGAGTGTGTTGTGTATGTGAGTGTGTTGTGAATGTGTTGTGTATGTGAATGTGTTGTGTATGTGAGTGTGTTGTGTATGTGAGTGTGTTGTGTATGTGAGTGTGTTGTGTATGTGCTGTGTATGTGAATGTGTTGTGTATGTGAATGTGTTGTGTATGTGAATGTGTTGTGAATGTGTTGTGTATGTGAATGTGTTGTGTATGTGACTGTGTTGTGTATGTGAATGTATTGTGTATGTGAGTGTGTTGTGTATGTGAGTGTGTTGTGTATGTGAGTGTGTTGTGTATGTGAGTGTTTTGTGTATGTGAGTGTGTTGTGTATGTGAGTGTGTTGTGTATGTGAGTGTGTTGTGTATGTGAGTGTGTTGTGTATGTGAGTGTGTTGTGTATGTGAGTGTGTTGTGTATGTGAGTGTGTTGTGTATGTGAGTGTGTTTCGTATGTGAGTGTGTTGTGTATGTGAGTGTGTTGTGTATGTGAGTGCGTTGTGTATGTGAGTGTGTTGTGTATGTTCTGTGTATGTGAATGTGTTGTGTATGTGAATGTGTTGTGTATGTGAGTGAGTTGTGTATGTGAATATGTTGTGAATGTGAATGTGTTGTGTATGTGAGTGTGTTGTGTATGTGAGTGTGTTGTGTATGTGAATGTGTTGTGTATGTGAGTGTGTTGTGTATGTGAATGTATTGTGTATGTGAATGCGTTGGGAATGTGAGTGTGTTGTGTATGTGAGTGTGTTGTGTATGTGAATGTGTTGTGTATGTGAATGTGTTGTGTATGTGAATGTGTTGTGTATGTGAGTGTGTTGTGTATGTGAATGTGTTGTGTATGTGAGTGTGTTGTGTATGTGAATGTGTTGTGAATGTGCTGTGTATGTGAATCTGTTGTGTATGTGAATGTGTTGTGTATGTTAATGTGTTGTGTATGTGAATGTATTGTGTATGTGAATGTGTTGTGTATGTCAGTGTGTTGTGTATGTGAATGTGTTGTGTATGTGAATGTGTTGAGTATGTGAGTGTGTTGTGTATGTGAGTGTATTGTGTATGTGAGTGTGTTGTGTAAGTGAATGTGTTGTGTATGTGAATGTGTTGAGTATGTGAGTGTGTTGTGTATGTGAGTGTATTGTGTATGTGAGTGTGTTGTGTAAGTGAATGTGTTGTGTATGTGAATGTGTTGTGTATGTGAATGTGTTGTGTATGTGAGTGTGTTGTGTATGTGAGTGTGTTGTGTATGTGAGTGTGTCGTGTATGTGAATCTGTTGTGTATGTGAGTGTGTTGTATATGTGAATGTGTTGTGTATGTGAATGTGTTGTGTATGTGAGTGTGTTGTGTATGTGAATGTGTTGTGTATGTGAATGTGTTGTGTAAGTGAATGTGTTGTGTATGTGAATGTGTTGTGTATGTGAATGTGTTGTGTATGTGAGTGTGTTGTGTATGTGAGTGTGTATGTGTATGTGAATGTGTTGTGTATGTGAGTGTGTTGTGTAAGTGAATGTGTTGTGTATGTGAATGTGTTGTGTATGTGAGTGTGTTGTGTATGTGAGTGTGTATGTGTATGTGAGTGTGTTGTGTATGTGAGTGTGTTGTGTATGTGAGTGTGTTGTGTATGTGAGTGTGTTGTGTATGTGAGTGTGTTGTGTATTTGAGTGTGTTGTATATGTGAATGTGTTGTGTATGTTAATGTGTTGTGTATGTGAGTGTGTTGTGTATGTGAATGTGTTGTGTATGTGAATGTGTTGTGTATGTGAATGTGTTGTGTATGTGAATGTGTTGTGTATGTGAGGGTGTTGTGTATGTGAGTGTGTTGTGTATGCGAATGTGTTGTGTATGTGAGTGTGTTGTGTATGTGAGTGTGTTGTGTATGTGAGTGTGTTGTGTATGTGAATGTGTTGTGTATGTGAATGTGTTGTGCATGTATATGTGCTGTGTATGTGAATGTGTTGTGTATGTGAATGTGTTGCGTATGTGAATGTGTTGTGTATGTGTATGTGAATGTGAATGTGTTGTGTATGTGAGTGTGTTGTGTATGTGAGTGTGTTGTGTATGTTAGTGTGTTGTGTATGTGTTGTGTATGTGAGTGTGTTGTGAATGTGTTGTGTATGTGAATCTGTTGTGTATGTGAATGTGTTGTATATGTGAATCTGTTGTGTATGTGAATGTGTTGTGTATGTGAGTGTGTTGTGTATGTGAGTGTGTTGTGTATGTGAGTGTGTTGTGTATGCGAATGTGTTGTGTATGTGAATGTGTTGTGTATGTGAATGTGTTGTGTATGTGGGTGTGTTGTGTATGTGAATATGTTGTGAATGTGTTGTGTATGTGAGTGTGTTGTGAATGTGAGTGTGTTGTGAATGTGTTGTGTATGTGAATGTGTTGTGTATGTGAGTGTGTTGTGTATGTGAGTGTGTTGTGAATGTGTTGTGTATGTGAATGTGTTGTGTATGTGAGTGTGTTGTGTATGTGAGTGTGTTGTGTATGTGAGTGTGTTGTGTATGTGCTGTGTATGTGAATGTGTTGTGTATGTGAATGTGTTGTGTATGTGAATGTGTTGTGAATGTGTTGTGTATGTGAATGTGTTGTGTATGTGACTGTGTTGTGTATGTGAATGTATTGTGTATGTGAGTGTGTTGTGTATGTGAGTGTGTTGTGTATGTGAGTGTGTTGTGTATGTGAGTGTTTTGTGTATGTGAGTGTGTTGTGTATGTGAGTGTGTTGTGTATGTGAGTGTGTTGTGTATGTGAGTGTGTTGTGTATGTGAGTGTGTTGTGTATGTGAGTGTGTTGTGTATGTGAGTGTGTTGTGTATGTGAGTGTGTTTCGTATGTGAGTGTGTTGTGTATGTGAGTGTGTTGTGTATGTGAGTGTGTTGTGTATGTGAGTGTGTTGTGTATGTGCTGTGTATGTGAATGTGTTGTGTATGTGAATGTGTTGTGTATGTGAGTGAGTTGTGTATGTGAATATGTTGTGAATGTGAATGTGTTGTGTATGTGAGTGTGTTGTGTATGTGAGTGTGTTGTGTATGTGAATGTGTTGTGTATGTGAGTGTGTTGTGTATGTGAATGTATTGTGTATGTGAATGCGTTGTGAATGTGAGTGTGTTGTGTATGTGAGTGTGTTGTGTATGTGAATGTGTTGTGTATGTGAATGTGTTGTGTATGTGAATGTGTTGTGTATGTGAGTGTGTTGTGTATGTGAATGTGTTGTGTATGTGAGTGTGTTGTGTATGTGTGTATGTGAGTGTGTTGTGTATGTGCTGTGTATGTGAATGTGTTGTGTATGTGAATGTGTTGTGTATGTTAATGTGTTGTGTATGTGAGTGTGTTGTGTATGTGAATGTATTGTGTATGTGAGTGTGTTGTGTATGTGAGTGTGTTGTGTATGTGAGTGTGTTGTGTATGTGAGTGTGTTGTGTATGTGAGTGTGTTGTGTATGTGAGTGTGTTGTGTATGTGAGTGTGTTGTGTATGTGAGTGTGTTGTGTATGTGAGTGTGTTGTGTATGTGAGTGTGTTGTGTATGTGAGTGTGTTGTGTATGTGAGTGTGTTGTGTATGTGAGTGTGTTGTGTATGTGAGTGTGTTGTGTATGTGAGTGTGTTGTGTATGTGAGTGTGTTGTGTATGTGAATGTGTTGTGTATGTGAGTGTGTTGTGTATGTGAGTGTGTTGTGTATGTGAGTGTGTTGTGTATGTGAGTGTGTTGTGTACGTGAGTGTGTTGTGTATGTGAGTATGTTGTGTATGTGAGTGTGTTGTGTATGTGAGTGTGTTGTGTATGTGAGTGTGTTGTGTATGTGAGTGTGTTGTGTATGTGAGTGTGTTGTGTATGTGAGTGTGTTGTGTATGTGAGTGTGTTGTGTATGTGAGTGTGTTGTGTATGTGAATGTGTTGTGTATGTGAATGTGTTGTGTATGTGAGTGTGTTGTGTATGTGAATGTGTTGTGTATGTGAGTGTGTTGTGTATGTGAGTGTGTTGTGTATGTGAATGTGTTGTGTATGTGAATGCGTTGTGAATGTGAGTGTGTTGTGTATGTGAGTGTATTGTGTATGTGAATGTTTTGTGTATGTGAGTGTGTTGTGTATGTGAAGGTGCTGTGTATGTGAATGTTATCTGTATGTGAATGTGTTGTGTATGTGAATGTGTTGTGTATGTGAGTGTGTTGTGTATGTGAGTGTGTTGTGTATGTGAATGTGTTGTGTATGTGAGTGTGTTGTGTATGTGAATGTGTTGTGAATGTGTTGTGTATGTGAATGTATTGTGTATGTGAGTGTGTTGTGTATGTGAGTGTATTGTGTATGTGAATGTGTTGTGTATGTGAGTGTGTTGTGTATGTGAATGTGTTGTGTATGTGAGTGTGTTGTGTATGTGAATGTATTGTGTATGTGAATGTGTTGTGTATGTGAGTGTGTTGTGTATGTGAGTGTGTTGTGTATGTGAATGTGTTGTGTATGTGAATGTGTTGTGTATGTGAGTGTGTTGTGTATGTGAATGTGTTGTGTATGTGAATGCGTTGTGAATGTGAGTGTGTTGTGTATGTGAGTGTATTGTGTATGTGAATGTTTTGTGTATGTGAGTGTGTTGTGTATGTGAAGGTGCTGTGTATGTGAATGTTATGTGTATGTGTATGTGTTGTGTATGTGAATGTGTTGTGTATGTGAGTGTGTTGTGTATGTGAGTGTGTTGTGTATGTGAATGTGTTGTGTATGTGAGTGTGTTGTGTATGTGAATGTGTTGTGAATGTGTTGTGTATGTGAATGTATTGTGTATGTGAGTGTGTTGTGTATGTGAGTGTATTGTGTATGTGAATGTGTTGTGTATGTGAGTGTATTGTGTATGTGAATGTGTTGTGTATGTGAGTGTGTTGTGTATGTGAATGTGTTGTGAATGTATTGTGTATGTGAATGTGTTGTGTATGTGAGTGTGTTGTGTATGTGAGTGTGTTGTGTATGTGAATGTTTTGTGTATGTGAATGTGTTGTGTATGTGAGTGTGTTGTGTATGTGAGTGTGTTGTGTATGTGAGTGTGTTGTGTATGTGAGTGTGTTGTGTATATGAATGTCTTGTGTATGTGAGCGTGTGTTCAGATAATATTTCGAAAATCTTCTGCAGTATTGTTATAAAGTATTATTTCATGAATTCATGTTCACTCTTGTGTATATTTATATGTTTTAGCTGATAAAATCTCTGTTGCTATTATATTCCTCTACCTTTCTATTTCTTCTTCCTTTCTCATTCTATTTTCTGATGAAAGACCAGCGTCTGAAACGTTAACACACTTTTGCAAATATATCAAGCATAAAACTAATATATTTTTTTATTGTACTGTATTGTATGCTTTGTTATTTCTGTTTACCTTTTGCATATACATATATATATATGTGTGTGTGTGTGTGTGTGTGTGTGTGTGTGTGTGTGAGTGTGTGTGTATTATATCATCATCATTTGCTACCCACTTTCCCTGCTAGCAAGGGTTGGACAGGTCTTCACAGACCATATCAGCACAGAATTGGGACAACTGTCTTCCCAGATAGGCTGGGAATTCACATCTCATTTTCATATGCTTTCATGTTCTACCAAGGGCATTTATCGTGACACCAGCACTAGAGAGGTTGTCATATCTAGTGCTGATGCCATGACAACCTCAATAGTGCTGGTATATATGTATATAAACTAATCTAAAAATACTAAAGAATCAATGCATTTTCAAACTGATATATGTTTCAGCCGACCTAAGCTTCATCCCGGGGTCATAGAACTGCAGTTCAAAAAACCTCAACATTTTTTATTTTAAAATTTCAAAATAAATTTCTTATATTTTTTAACTTTTTTTTATAGTTTTATAATTTAACCTTCAGGAGTTGGTTGAAGGTCAGCATATATATATATATATATATATATATATATATATATATATATATATATATATATCATCATCATCATCATTTCATTTTACGTCCGCTTTTTCCCTGCTTGCAAGGGTGGGACGGGAACTAATTCTGGCTTGATTTCTACAGCTGGATGCCCTTCCTAACACCAACCTCATTTACAGTGAGTGCTGGGTGCTTTTTTTCCCGTGGCGCCTCCACGACCACTTTGCAGTGGAATGATAGGGACCCCAGTCCCTATCATCTCATTTCTACAGCTGAGTAAACTGGAGCAATGTGAAATAAAGTGTCTTGCTCAAGGAAACAACACATCACCCGGTCTGAGAATTGAACTCACAACCTTTTGATTGCAAGGCCAATGCTCTAACCACTAAGCCATGTGCCTCCATATATATATATATATATATCATCATCATCATCACTACTGTTTGATGTTACTGTTCTATGCTGACATGGGTTGGATATATTGTCACATTCTGGGATTTGACCAGTCAGAGGCCCATGTCTTGCTCATTCATTCCAGTTTGGCTTAGTTTCTATGGCTAGATGTCCTTCCTAAAGCCAACCACTTCATAGTGTATGTTGGCAGTGTTTAACTGTGGCTATATGATTGTGTGTCTCTAAAGCACTCAATATCGATGTTCATGTGAAGCAAGGGTTTTAAGTTAAATCTCTCTCTCTCTCTCTCTGTCAGTTATATGTATGTGGTGTATATATATATATATATATATATGTGTGTCTGTGTGTGAATGTATGTATGTTTCAGTAATGATGGTTGTGCCAATGAGTACTCAATACCATAGTAGAGATTAATATAATCTTTAGTAAGGCAAAACTTTAGCCTTGCTTACATTTACTAAGGAATTTCTCTTGTGAATACAGAGGAGAAAATGCCAGGGGAGCAAGACTTAAACTTTATATATAAATATAAATATATATAAATATAAATATATGTTAAGAAACAGTGAGTGGGTTTGAAATTATTAGAAATGTAAGCTATCGCCGTATTTTCACTAAAGAAATTAAAGAAATTATTTAGCCTGATAGTGGGGTTAAGAACCCTCGGAGAAATGGAAAAAGATGAGTATTGGAGGCACATGGCTTAGTGGTTAGAGCATTGGCCTTGTAATCGAAAGGTTGTGAGTTCAATTCTCAGACCGGGTGATGTGTTGTTTCCTTGAGCAAGACACTTTATTTCACATTGCTCCAGTTTACTCAGCTGTAGAAATGAGATGATAGGGACTAGGGTCCCTATCATTCCACTGCAAAGTGGTCGTGAAGGTGCCACGGCAAAAAAGCACCCAGCACTCACTGTAAATGAGGTTGGTGTTAGGAAGGGCATCCAGCTGTAGAAATCAAGCCAGAATCAGTTCCTGTCCCACCCTTGCAAGCAGGGAAAAAGCGGACGTAAAATGAAATGAAATGAAATGAATTGACCTAATAATTATAAATATATATATAAATACTGTATATATATATAGAAATGGCTTCTACAGGACTAGAACTGTTTCATTCAAAGGAGATTTCCTGAAATTTGAATGAAACAGTTCTAGTTCTGTATAAGCCATTTCTATATTAAATATTTATACTCTGCTATATATTGAGTACCTTACTTACTGTGGTTACCCCCTGATTGAACCCAGGATACATATATATATATGTAATCTGAATTTTTTGAATATTAATAATAACATTCGATTTGTTTGAAATTATGCAAACAAACCTCAATTTTATAGCCATGCCAGCATGCCAGCATAAGAGCAAGAATGAAGTGTTCATTCTACTGACATGGCTATAAAATTGAGGCTTGTTTGCATAATTGCAAACGAATCGAATGTTATTATTAATATTCGGAAAACTCAGATTACATTTATTGTATTCAGCCATGTAGAGCGAAGTTTTCTTTTTTATATATATATATCATCATCATCATCATCTTTGTTTAACGTCCATCTTCCACGCTAGCATGGGTTAGACGGGAGTTGTCCCACTTGAGGCAAGGTTGGTCGGGTAACCGTGTCTCGCTCATATAGGACTATCTGGCAGGTTTTCTACGGCTGGATGTATATGTGTATAACAAAGGAGGTGTGGTAAGGAACCAGATGGACCATAACGCATCAGAGAACTCAATACTTAGGGTAGTAGAGTGGGTATGGGGTTAAACATTTTCCTATATATGTATATATAGATCAAGGAAACAAAAAACGAAACAAACAAGAGAATGCAATAACATAAAGTCATGTTAGTTTCACGCTTAGAGGAAGAAGAGTGAGTTAACTAGGAAAAACACAAAAGATATATATATATATAAGGCCCGCCTTGCATAAGTACAAAGCGAAACCTAACAAAATACACCCACGTCCCACTAACCCCACCCCATCCATATCACCCCCTTAAATGTAAAGTTATGTTGGTACCACAACATCCAGCCCAAAACAAATGAGGTCGTGTAGGTGTCACGACAAAAAAACACACAGTCCACGCTGTAATGTGGCCGTGTAGGTAACACGGTAAAAACCTCCCAGTCCACACTGTAAACGTGGTTGGTGTTAGGAGGGGCATCCAGCCGTAGAAAACCTGCCAGACAGTCCTATACGAGCAGGACAACAAATCTTGCCTCAAGTGGGAAAACTCCCGTCCAAACCCATGCAAGCGTGGAAGATAGACGTTAAACGATGATGATGATGATGATTTATACATTCAAGTAATTTGAATTTGGTGCAAATACATATATACCACCATCATTCTTAGGACCATATATGTATGTGTGTGTGCTCATATGTGTGTATATATATATGTGTGTGTGTGTGTGTGTATATATATATATATATGCATGTGTGTATATATATATGTGTGTGTGTGTGTGTGTGTATATATATATATATATGTGTGTGTGTATATATATATATATATGTGTGTGTGTGTGTGAGTGTACATATATATATATATACAGGGTGCGGACGATATCTGTTCGCAAGATTACTGTCTAGGAAAAAATAACACAGTAGTTTTATTTTTTAAGATATATTTATCAAACTTGGGTCAGTTTGTCTTCATGACTTGTTCCTTTGATCTCACTCGATAAACCCGCCATTCGCTTTGATGACGGCCTCGGAACCGGCTACAGGCCTTCGTCATTGTCTCCCGGCTTAGGCACTTGCGATCCTGGCCTTCAGATCGTCTTTCATATTGGAGCTAGATCTGTTGGTGTCTCATTCCACTGTGCCCCACACAAAGTTGGCTGGGTTGCCGTCAGGCGAGCTGGGAGGCCAGATGTCAGGTGAAGTGTGGTCGACGAAGTTCTCTGACAGCCAGGCTTGGGTCTTTCGGCTGGTATGGCAGGGCACTGAGTCTTGCTGTCACACGTACGGCCTACCTGCAGCTACCTGGTCGATCCAGGGCTTTACTACCTCGCTCAGAACGCGGATGTAGCCATCGGTGTTCAGCTTGAGGCCCTCAGGGAAGAAGTGAGGTGGGATGACGTCACCTTGACTGCTGATGACACCTAAGACCAATGTTGTCGCTGGAAACTTTGTCTGCATGACTCTGGGCATGTCTTTGGATGAGACAGTGAGCCACCTGTTGTTCTGGGAGTTGATCTTCTGGTCTTATTTGTCCTCCTGGCGCGGATTCCAAGAAGAACTCTGTGTCTCCTCCACAAATTTGGAGGTTCAAAATTATTCATAATCAATTATTCTGAAAATAAATAATGGAAATATAGTCACTATTTTTGTGAAGACAAGAGCGACAACGGAAGTAAAAAAATTTGCATAAAATTAGCAGTTGAAAATTGCGAACAAATATCGTCCACAACCTGTATATATATATGTGTGTGTGTGTGTGTGTATGAATATATATATATGTGTACATAAATATGTATGTGTATATATATATGTATGTGTGTATATATATATGTGTGTATATATATATATATGTGTATGTGTGTATGTACTTATATATATGTGTGTGTATATATATATATATGAATGTGTATATATATGTATGTGTGTATGTATGTATATATATATATTTGTCCCACCCTTGCAAGCAGGGAAAAGTGGACGTAAAATGATGATGATGTATGTGTATGCATATGTGTATATATATGTATATGTGTTTATATATATGTATGTATGTGTATATATATATATAAATGAAAGGTACAGAAAATATATATATATATATATATATATATATATATATATATATATATATATATATATATATAGGAACAAGTAGGACCCCGACGGCTGAGCTCAAGCCGTTTCGACGGCTAATTCTGGACTCAGCCGTCGGGGTCCTACTCGTTCCTATTACCCACTCTACTACCCTAAGTATTGAGTACTTTGGTGCGTTATGGTCCACCTGCTTCCTTACCACATTTCCTTCGCTATATATATATATATGTATATATGTGTGTGTGTATTGAAGTAGTTTTTATTTAAATTTCGTATGACAAGCTGCAGATCAATAAAGCAGACAGGATAATGTCTGCTGTTGATTGTTGGTTGTGTGGTATAAAGCTGGCAACTATGTCGGCATTGAGGCTGCAGTTGTGAATGGAGACAGACAACTCTCCGTAAAACTGATACAAGTGTTGTGCTGGTGGTGTGGTGGTGGTGGGGGGGGGGGGGGGCATTTGTGGTGGTGGTGGTGCAGTTGGGGGTTGTGGAGGTGGTGCTGGTGCTGGTGCAGTTGGTGGTTGTGGAGGTGGTGGTGGTGGTGGTGCAGTTGGTCGTTGTGGAGGTGGTGGTTGTGGAGGTGGTGGAGGTGGTGGTGGTGGTGGTGCAGTTGGTGGTTGTGGAGGTGGTGGTGGTGCAGTTGGTGGTTGTGGAGGTGGTGGAGGTGGTGGTGGTGGTGGTGGTGGTGGAGGTGGTGGTGGTGGTGGTAGTGGTGGAGGTGGTGGTGGTGCAGTTGGTGGTCGTGGAAGTGGTGGTGGCAGTGGTGCAGTTGGTGTTTGTGGTGATGGTGATGGGGTGGGGGGGGGGGGTATTGGGGGTGATGGGGCGGTGGGTATTAGTGGTGATTGGGGGGGGTAATCGGTGGTGGTGGTGGTGGTGGTGGTGTCGGCGTTGATGGGGGGAGGGGGGGTATGACAGTGGTAGTGGTGGTTGTGTTGGTGGTTGTGGTAGTGGCAGTGAATAAGGTTGTGGTAGTGGTGGTGGTGGTGGTGGTGGTGGAAGGAAGGGAAGTGTGGTTGGTGGTGAGGAAGGGTGGTGGTGGTGGTGGTGGAGACTAAGTTTCCCCTGAAATTCCAGTACATTCTTCTTCCCAAAGTCTCTCTCTGCTCAACTGCAACACAGGAGTTGAGGATAAGGAAATGGGATTTACTGACTAAATGTGGTTGTTAAGAGAATCTTAAGCCATTATTACATCATCATCATCATCATCATCATCATCATCATCATCGTGCTCACTATCACTAACATCATCTTCACTGTCACTAACGCTGTCATCATCATCATCATCTTCATCACCACCATCATCACCAATGTCACTAACATCATCACCATCATAACCATCATCATAATCACTATCACTAATATCATTTCTACTGCAATCATCACTGCCATCATCACCACCATCACCATCATCATAATCACAACCAGCACCACCACCATCATCACTGTCATCATCATCATCATCATCACCATCATCATCATTATTATCACTGTCATCATCATCCTCATCACCAACACTGTCACTACCACCACCACCATCATCACAACCACCACCGCACCACCAACACCACCACCATTATCACTGTCATCATCATCATCATCATCATCATCATCACCAATACTGTCACTAACACCATCATCATCATCTCCACCACTACCATCACCACCATCATCACAACCAGCACCACCACCATCATCACAACCACCACTACCACCACCACCACCACCACCACCACCATTATCACTGTCATCATCATCATCATCATCATCATCACCAACACTGTCACTAACACCATCATCATCTTCACCACTACCATCACCATCATTATCACAACCACCACCACCACCACAACTACCACCACCACAACTACCACCACCACCACCACCACCACTACAACTACCACCCCACCACCACCACCACCACCACAACTACCACCCCACCACCACCACCACCACCACAACTACCACCACCACCACCACCACCACCACCACAACTACCACCACCACTACCACCACCACCACCACCACCACCACCACCACCACCACCACCATCATCATCATTGTATTCCTCATTATCATTCTAAGCATAATAAAACCTCTTATAATCCTTATCACCAACACTCACCATCTTCATCATAAAAAAATATTGATAGCTCTTCCTATGACAAATACAGGTTTATGACTTAGGAAAGTAAAATGTGTAACACTTGCAGAATGTTAGATGTTACTAGTGGAAAATTTTCAAATTTCTGTCTCAAATTCTTTCCCTGCCTTCAATGTTGTCATCATCATCATCACAGTTTAACATCTATTGTCTATGCTGGCATAGGTTAGCTGGTTATCATATACTGAGGTTAGACTGACTGATCAGGTGAAAATATCTTGCTCTTATGCTCAAGTTTTGGCTTGGTTTCTGTAGCTGGATATGCTTCCTAACACAAACCACTTTACAGTAGGCACTGGGGGTATTTTATCATGACTCCAGCACAACCACTTTACAGTGTCAACAGTGTCAACAGTGTATTTTTCATTGTGGTACCAGTACTACCACCTTACAATGACAGCTGGATACTTTTTGTTATGTCACCAACACTGCCACCTTACAGGGAGGCCTGGATCCTTTTTATCATAGTATTATTTTATCATTTTGAACACAAAGTGGAATTACTTTCAATAGAGGATGATGATGATGATGATGATGATGATGATGATGATGATGATGATGATGATGATGATGATGATGTTTAAGACTTGTAAATCAAATATAATCATCATCGTCATGATCAATTTACATTAATTTTTTTATGTAGGTTGCACAGGTTATTACATTCTGAGGCTAGAATGTGACAGCCTGGAAATCCACCCTAAAACGATGATGATGATGATGACGACGGTGGCGGCTGTTGTTGTTGTTGTTTAGTTGTAGACAAAGCCATGACAAAGTCCTGTAACACTCAGTTTATAAGTGGGATTATCAGTTTATAACAAAGATTATACTCCTTTGTATCTGTGTTAACTAGTACCAGGGGTTGTTGCTGGTGCTAATTTAGAATATCTTTGTTGAAAGGTCTTCCAGTTATTTAGCCCCTGGTCAGTCTGAATCTAGGAGGTCTTTGATCAAAGGTCTTCCAGTTATTTAGCCCCTGGTCAGTCTTGATCTAGAATATCTTTGATCATAAATGTTCTAGTTGTTTATCCCCAGGTTAGTTCTGGTCAAGAATACTTCTGATTAAAGGTGTTCTAATTGGTTAACCCTACATCAGGTCTAATTCAGAATACATTCGATCAAAAGTGATCTTGTTATTCAGCCCTAGGTTAACTATGATCAAGAATACTTATGACTGAAGGTGCTCATGTTTAGCCCCAGGTCAAGCCAAATCAAGAATACTCTGATCAAAGAGGTTCTTTCAGAAAACCTTTAACCTAATATGTTCTAATTGATTAACCCCAAGTAAACTCTAATCAAGAATTCTTTCAATCAATGTTTGAATTGTTTAGCCCTAGGTCTTCCTTGATCAAGAATCATCATCATCATCTTCGTTTAACGTCCATTTTCCACGCTAACATGGGTTAGACGGGAGTTGTCCCACTTGAGGCAAGGTTGGTCGGGTGACCATGTCTCGCTCATATAGGACTATATGGCAGGTTTTCTATGGTTGGATGCCCTTCCTAACACCAACCATATTTACAGTGTGGAACTGGGAACTTTTTACCGTGTTACCTACACAGCCACATTACAGTGTGGACTGTGTGTTTTTTCTCGTGACACCTACACGATCTCGATCTCGATCTCATTATCTCATTTATTTGGACTGGATGTTGTGGTACCAACTTTATAGAGAGGGGGTGGTGTTGGTGGGAGTGGGAGGATAGGGTAGGGGTAGTGGATTGGGGTGTATATTTGGTTAAGAGGTGCCTACTGACTGTAGGTTTTGCTTTGTACATAAGCAAGGCGGGTCTTCTGTATTACTGCGTAGCGCCAAAGATCTCGGTCCCTTACAGCCAGGAACAGCTTTTTTTTTTTTAGTTTAGGTGGAATAAACAAGCCACATTAAAAGTAACAACCATATTTGATGGCATATAAAATGCACAGTTTTTTGTTTTTAAATATTATTTTAAAATACCATTTATGTCTTATATGTAAAGTTGAGCAACATATTCTAATAATATTGGCTGTCTACTCACAATTACACATTTTCTCTTAATATCTCTGTTGAAATAAAGGTGGGTCATATATGCCCATAGGTTTCATATGCCAACAAATACAGGAATTAACTAATATGGGGATACCCCAGGCATGGACAATGGAATGAGACAATCTACTCCCGTGGTTTGAATAAAAGTTTGGAATTCAGTTTGGAATCCCTAGAATATTACTGAATATAACAAGCACCTTAAGAAGGCTAGAGGGTACGGTGACTGAAACTTTGGAATTATAAAAACTATAGTAAAGGTGCATGGCTTAGTGGTTAGAGCATTGGCCTTGCAATCGAAAGGTTGTGAGTTCAATTCTCAGACCGGGTGATGTGTTGCTTCCTTGAGAAAGACACTTTATTTCACATTGCTCCAGTTTACTCAGCTGTAGAAATGAGATGATAGGGACTGGGTTCTCTATCATTCCACTGCAAAGTGGTCGTGGAGGTGCCACAGCAAAAAGCACCCAGCACTCACTGTAAATGAGGTTGGCGTTAGGAAGGGCATCTAGCTGTAGAAATCAAGCCAGAATCAGTTCCCATATGGGAAAGATAAGGTCAGCTGACCTGCCAGCTGACCCCTTAACACCACTACCACTACCAACACAATGGAGGAGGTCAGCTGTACTTAAACAAAAACAACTACAACAGATTGTCTTGCCTCAGAAAAATGTCTATAGACTTTTGACTGAGGAATGTTCTCACAACTCAAGACATGGTAAGCCAACCGGACACTGCCCACAACAGAGCAGCCCGTCTAACCCATGCTAGCATGGAAGAACAGACGTAAAACGATGATGATGATGATGATGATGATGATGATAGTAATGTAGTTATGTAGGTGACACGACGAGAAGCACCCAGCCCACACTGTAAATGTGGTTTGCATTAGGAACGGCATCCAGCTATAGAAACCTATATGAGTAAGACATGGTTACCTGACCCAACTTACCTCAAGTGGGACAACCTGTCTAACCCATGCTAACATGGAAAATGGACATTAAACAATGATGATGATGATGATGATAGTAAAGATAGTAGTCTGAATAAAACAGTTTATAATTGTGATTAGCTATTTTTTTTTCTTTTATCCGACATAGTGTATTTATGACTGAAATATCTAATGTGTCCTTTCAACAAGCTGTAGATGTGAGTGAGATTTGGGTGTCATTTCTATCAAGTTGAGCAACCATGTAACAATGTGTTAGTGTTTATAGTTTAAAGAAGAATCTTTAACATGTGTATCAGAGTCAAGGTGAAACATTTATCCTTTTGATATCAAACCAGTTGAAATTGCCCCTGTTTATACAATTCTCAGCTGTTTATTTTAAAGTATTTATATTTATCTAAAAACCTTCCAGCATAATTTTATGTAAGAACCTTTGTTATGCTATGCTCCAAACATTACCTCAAAAATGAGAAAGTTAGTTATATTACTAAATCACTTGAAATTCTTGATTTGTTTCAAAATTATTGAAAATGTTATAAACTGTCATTTATCATCATCATCATCATCGTCATCATATAACAGCTACTGGAAAGGGTTAAAATTGATAAATAGTTGAGAAGCTACTGGAGATTCTAGGTGTGTGTGTAGTTACATGATAGGAAGTAATCAATCAAAATAATCTTCCCTGTGTGTAGGGGTTGGTTGGAACGGAGTTGTTTATTTTGGATACATAAATATATTCTTTGTGCTTCAGGTAAGATCAAAGTTGTATATTTTCATTTTTACTCCAAACTGATAAACAATTCCAGTTTCTGATATTTTATCATTTTAAATGATGAGGGGGGATGAGGAACTGGTAGATGATGTGGGGATGGGCGCCGTGGTGGTGGTGGCAAGTAGTCATGGTGGTGGAGGTGGAGGTGGTAGTTGTGATAGTGATATTTGAGGTGGCAGTATTTAAGGTGGTGATAGTTGTGAAGAGCGATAGAGGATGTAGAGAGAGAGGGGGGGGAGTGAGTGAGTGAGTGGCGAATTTTTAATTAATTTTGAAAATATTCAAGAATTTAAAGAGATTTAGTAATGTAATTAACTTTGTCATTATCAAATTTGTGTTTGGAACATAACAATTATTGTTATATAACATTATGATGGAATATTGGCAGTATTGGTAGAGGGTCGGACACCATGCTTTACAGCAAAGAGTTACGGCCCTTTATGGTCTGAGTTCAAATCTCGCCGAGGTTAACTTTGCCTTTCATCCTTATGGGGTCGATAAAATAAAGTACCAGTAATACACTGGGATAATTGCTGGCCTTGTGCCAAAAGTAGAAACAATTATAATGGAATATTTTTAGCTAAATATATGTACTATAAAATAAAGAGCTTTGTATTGTAGAATTGGAGGCAGTTTCAGGTGGTTTGATATTAAAAAGGTTAACATCCTGTACTGTATGAAACCACATCAACAAGACATTATTGAAAAATACAAAACAGCACTATGACTGCATCACATGAAAAATTAAAGTCTTTATTTTAGTTTACACTAATTTTTCACAACAATCTGTCCACTAGTAAAGATATAAACATATGAATTAACAAAACCGTTTTTAGATATTTTCTGCTAAATATTTAGAGCAATGATTCCCAATGTGTGGTGCACACCCCACTGTGGATCAATTTGAACATTTAAGGGGGCCATTCGAAAATGATGTTAATGAGAACAAACCTCAAGTTTTACTTTATTACTTTTACACCAAGGCAATTTTGGTGCCCATTGTTGTCAGAAGCTCCTGTCTCACCTCCTCCATTTGTTATTATACATTTGGCACTACTTATACACCAATTTGTTTACACTTTGCAGTTGATTATTGTTGTTTTCATGTCAAATGGCGAGATAACAATTTTTTAGATGTTGAGGTGGGGCATGGTGCACAAAAGGTTGGGACCACTGCTTTAGAGGATATTAAGAGTTAATTCTACTTGGGAACTTGTGTCTATCACACTCCTACAACACCATGGGTTGCTGGCACAGAATCATTTGCTATTCACAATTGTTCAAATAATACTTAGTGCTGGTGCTAGAGTGTGAGAAAATCTTGTAATTGAGACACAGTTCCTTGACCTGTATAGTCGAAAAAAATAAATTAAATTAATCTAGTCTAGACCAATATTTTAGAACAAAATTTGCTTAATGAGGACAACAATTCAAGCAGTTGAAGCAGATATTTAAGCAGCATGTCCTTGAAGACTGATATGAAAGTATATTCCACTTCTCTGAACCACACAGCTGACAAAATTTCACCAAGTTTGTACTACAAATATATACTACAAATATATACCATCATCATCATCATCATTTAACATGCATCTTCCACGCTAGCATGGGTTGGACGGGTTTGTCCCACTTGAGGCAAGATTGAGTGGGTGACTATGTTTCGTTCGTACAGAGCTGTTTCTTGCAGGTATTCTATGGCTGGTTGCTCTTCCTAACACCAACCACATTTACAGTGTGGACTGGATGCCTTTTTTCATGTCACCTACATGACCACTTTACAGTGGACCGAAGTGGTAAGATGGAGAAGGGTGTATATTGGGTTAAAAGGGGCCTACTGACTAGGTTTAAGTTTGTATGTAAGGGAAGGAGGGTTTTCTGTATAAATGCACAGTGCCAAAGATCTCAATCCAGTGACATTGTCTTAGAGAGGTGTAAGTAAGCAAGGTCAGTTTTTCTTGGCCTACCCACTCTGTAGCTTCCATCAATTTTGATCGCTCTGCACTT
>OZ024740.1:219841442-219861442 GCA_964016885.1 Eledone cirrhosa
GGTCTGAGAATTGAACTCACAACCTTTCGATTGCCAGGCCAATGCTCTAACCACTAAGCCATGTGCCTCCATATATATATATATATATATATATATATATATATATATATATATATATATATATATATATATATATATATATATATATATATATATATATATATATATATATATATATATATATATATATATATATATATATATATATATATATATATATATATATATATATATATATATATATATATATATATATATATATATATATATATATTTGTGAAGGCAATGGCTTAGTGGTTAGAGTGTCAGGCTTACAATTATGAGGTTGTGAGTTTGATTCTCGGACTGGGTGATACATTGTGTCCTTGAACAAGACACTCTATTTCACCTTATTCCAGTTCAACCAGAGTTGCGACATCACTGGTGTCAAGTTCTATCGGCCATTGCCTTTCCCTTGGACAACATCGGTGGTGTGGAGAGGAGAGACTGGTATGCTTGGACGACTGTTGGTTTTCCATAGAGAAACCTTGCCCAGGCTTGTGTTTTGGAGGGGATCTTTCTAGGTGCAATACCATGGTCATTAGTGGCTTGTGGGGGGGGCCTTTAATATATATATATATATTATTGGCACAGATTAAAGGTTTAAGCAAACAATAGCTGCTTTTGCTTTTTTATTGGATCTTCTCAAATATTTGCTCTATAGTTTTATATATAATGTTTCATAAATGTATTTCATCATCATCATAAACACTGTATTTTCTACACTTGCATGAGTTAGATAGGTTGTCACTTTATGAGACAAGTCAGTTCAGGTGACCATGTTCATATGAAACTATTTCTGGCTTGGTTTCTATGGCTAGATGCCCTTCCTAACGCCAGCCACATCACAGTGTGGACTGGGTGCTCTTTATTGTGACACCAAAACTGTTAATATATCATCATCATCGTTTAATGCCCATCTTCCATGCTAGCATGGGTTGGACGGTTTTATCCCACATGAAGCAAGATTGGTTGGGTGACCATGTCTCGTTTGTACAGAACTGTTTCTGGCAGGTTTTCTATGGCTGGATGCCCTTCCTATTACCAACCACATTTACAGTGTGGACTGTATATATATATATATATATATATATACATATATATATATGGAGAGGGCCTCCAGTTGGGACAATGACCAACAACCACTCTTGTATTGGTACCATGAAAAGGTGGTTGGTGACAGAAATGGCACTTCTCTGTAGAAATTGTGCCTAAAAAGGGTTGAGAGAGCCCTTGAGTTGTGTCACAGCACGACAACCTCTCTAGTATTGGTGACCTATATGATAAACACATCCAATACATGCTGTCAAGTGGTTGGTGATAGAAAAGGCATCCAACCATAGAAAACTTTCCAAACAACACATTGGGAGGACACTTCAGTTGTGTCAAAAACATTACAACATTAAATGATGATGCTGATATTACAATAGTAATATGTAGGTATAGATGTATTAAGATACCATGCAAAAGATACAAGGTTTTATTGCTCTCAGGTACTTCTGTCCACTTTTTCCATCTCCAGATGTAGTTCACTCAATTTAGTTCCCTCAACTATTATTTATAGTGATCAATCATATCATAATCATTCCTGTGTTTGGGATGCTCACATCTCAAATTTCCCCACTGCTTCATATATCAACAGTTATTTACATTTCCTGCTCCAGGCTTATAGTTTTCAAAAAAATGGAATTGGTTGCTGGTGGCTCCTAGCCCAGTATTCAAGAGATGTGGGGTTCGATTCCTTGAATGTGACATGAATGTGTTCACTTTTTTCCATATCTGGGGGTATTTTACCACATTTTCTCAACTATTATTTATAATGATTGACAATATTGTAATCATTTATGCATTAGGACACTCACATTTTATATATATATATATATATATATATCAGTGGCGAAGGGTAACCTGGAAAGCAAGGCATGCAGTCCAATGGCCATGGCGGAAAGTGAGGCTGTGCAGCCTTACTCCCCCCCCCCAATTCCCTTTAAATGACCCCCCCCCCCCCCGGTCAAAGCCGCATGTATTGTTATCTAGTGTGTGTGTGCGTATTATCTTTTTATGTGTCTACGATTTAGTAAGCAGTCAAAATTCTACTTGTCCCAAAGCTGTCGTGTGTTTATGTGTGTGTGTGTGTGTGTGTTTGTGTGTGAGTGTGTGTTTGTGTGTGTGTGTTATCTTTTTGTGTGTCTACGATTTAGTAAGCAGTCAAAATTCTGCTTTCCTCAAAGCTGTCGTGTGTTTGTGTGTATGTGTTTGTGTGTATGTGTATGTGTGTGTGTGTATGTGTGTGTGTGTTATCTTTTTTGTGTCTATACATTTTAGCAAGCAGCCAAAATTCTGCTTGCTTCAACCGACACAATTGATCAACTCAAGATTCTATAACGCATGCACGACATGCGTTGCATGCACGGACCCTTCGCCCCTGATATATATATATATATATATATATACAATATTAAATAAATGGAAAACTATATTTATAAAACCATATTTATTTCATTATATATATTTCGGGGATATCATATTAACAATATGCTATGCCTTCATCAGACAAAATACAATATAAACAGTTTTATAGATAAATAGATTCGACATACCGTAATAACACCGACTTCATTTGAAGAGGTTTACGCTGGCAGTAATATTGTAAATATACTCCAAATATTTGTCGAGTGCTTTTATATCAGTTATAAATATTTACTAGTTGTAACCCAACAATTTTAAATATAACTTTACATGTATATATATATATATATATAAATGAAAATAGAGAAATTAATGTGAGCAAGAAGCCAACAGTATTTCATAATATATAAGTGACTATAATGTCAAGATGGAAAATATTTAACGTAAGATATGGGAAAATAATTCAAACTCAATTAAAAAAAAAAAAAAAAAAAAAAACGCGGTTGGTGTTAGGAAGGGCATCCAGCCGCAGAAAACCCGCCAGGCAGCCCTATACGAGCGAGACATGGTCACCCGCCCAATCTTTCCTCAAGTAGGACAATTCCCGTCTAAACCCATGCTAGCGTTAAACGGTTAAACCCATGATAGACGTTAAACGATGATGATGATGATGATGATGATGGTGATGGTGTTGATGATAATGATGATGGTGGTGATGATGATGATGATGATGATGATAATGCCAATATATATATATATAAATGTGTGTGTACATATATGTATTTATTCAAGCATCAATATATAGATATTTTATTAAGATCCCAAGATAGAAAGATTTATAGTCTAAGACTGATGATATTGATTGAAAACAAGAACAGTATTGGTAAGACTTGTTATAATAGAGATTCATCTTTACTGTGGAATATTTTTTACTCCTTATTATTAGGTATACACCCCTTGACTATGCTTTGATGGAAGAACATCATGATGTTGCTCAATACATGATTGAACAAGGTGCACTGTCAATTATTGGTATCCAAGATATTGCTGCACAGAAAATACAGGTAAATAGTTTCCTGTTGCTGTTTTGCTTTTGTTTGTTTATTTGTTAGTTTTTGTGTGTGTGGGGGGGGGGGGGGGGTTATGTTGTCTTAGACACTTGACAGAGTTGTAGAAGCACCATCATATAAAATACCTTAGGCATTTTTAACCTGGAAGAGCTCATTCTTCTCCAGAGAGAGAGAAAGAGAACCCCAGTGCTAAACTGATATTTTATTTGACCTTGTAAGAATAAAAGACAAAGTCAACCTCAGCAGGATTTGAACTGAGTTCAAATGCTGAGGGCCAAAGTTAATACTTGAAAGGCATTCTATCTGATGGTTTAATGGCTCTGTCAGTTTACCACCTATCTTAATGCTGCGTGTATCCAGTTTAGATTAGGCACATCATATTCTTGTGTGTTGTAAGTGGCAACTAAAAATAGGTTGGTATCAAGAAAAGCATCCAGACATAAAATCATTGTCTCAAAAAAGACCCCCCCCCCCTGATGAGTATAAAGCTTATCACAAGGTCTACTAATCCTTGACTAATCCTTGCTTTAACAGAGAAAATAGACATAAAACACGTGTTGTATTTTTTTTATATTAGAATGTGAAAAATGTACAAAGTGTAAAATATTTCTTTCTTCAGAAATCGTGTTTTCCGTTCTAGTAAGGAAAGGTTTTGGTGGAAAACATTGATTTTTTTTTTCTTCAGTAAATTAGTTTCATAGCATTATCACATGAGTTAAAGTTAAGGTGTGATCAAACAACAGTTCTGTTTACATGCTAACCAACAACAATTAGCGATATGAACACTATACTGTTGTGTGTAGGAAGCGAGAATGTATGCAGATATGTGCAGCATTGCATTCAATGTGTGCAGAAGTGCAATGTTATGGCATTACATGATCTCATTGTGAGAAAATAGCAGGAAATCATGATTTTAATGGAAAATTAACAACAACAACAACAAAATATATATTTTTAAAATGCTCTTTATCCTCTTTATGTTTAATAGCTTTCTTCACCTAATTCCTGTACATATGTATCTATTTGAATCTAATTAATTAAAGCCTACATTTACCTATTTCACTTATGATTAAGTTCCCACTGATAATTGTAATATTGCAATCAAATAAGAGTAAATTCATTTCTGATGCTGAGATGAGTGGGTTGGGTTATTAGGAAAAATATTGATTAAACATCATATAAACATTATCTTTTACTACTGATTCTAATATATATGATGTAGCCTGTCTGAGTGGTGCTTTCAGTTGTTGGTGATGTGAGCTGGAACTTATCGTAACTTTCAAGGCAGTAAAGCAGCTGGTGTGATAGTAATGATTTCAGTTGGTCTATCACAGGTGTTTTGCCTATTAAAGAATTTGAATTCAGCACTTTAGCCCTCTGGTGCTAAATGTTCTTGGTATTATGATACAAAGCCATCTGCATTAGAGCGTTTATATTTTGATTTAAATAGAAAACTCCCATCAAAATGTTTTGCAAGAACCTTTGTTAAGTTATGATTCAAATACCAGCTTAATAATTGTTTCTACTTTTGGCACAAGGCCAGCAATTACCCAGTACATTACTGGTACTTTATTTTATCGACCCCGTAAGGATGATAGGCAAAGTAAACCTCAGCGGGATTTGAACTCAGATCGTAAAGGGACGTATAATAATTGTTTCTACTTTTGGTACAAGGCCAGCAATTATCCCAGTGTATTACTGGTACTTTATTTTATCGACCCCGTAAGGATGAAAGGCAAAGTTAACCTCGGCGGGATTTGAACTCAGATCATAAAGGGCCATAACTCCTTGCTACAAAGCATGGCGTTCGACCCTCCACTGATACTGACAAAATTGTATAAAAAAACCTCTGGTCGTTTGGTACCAAGTGGTTTAAAGAAAATAATCTTACTTGAAGTGTGATTCTGTTTAGGGTTAGCTACATTGTATTAGTCACTGTATCAGTGAGCTGCTCAACATTACCAAACTTAGACCAATTACATCAATAGTCAAGTCAAGAGTACTCAAACTATACAGTCATATAAAAAGATCAACTGCTGGTGTGAGTAGGTTATGTCTGGAAGGAAGGTTGGCTGGTAAGAGAAGTAGAGGCTGGCAGCCAAAACGATGGCTTGACAATGTCAACTTATGGACTGGACTTGATTTTTGCTCTTTGAATTCTGCTGCTGGTGATCAAACTTTGTGGAGAAAAATATTTCGTGTTGATGTGCAGTCTGCATCTGGCGGAGTTTAGTGTCACAAGAAGACATTGTATTGGGTATAAGCTATAAATTGAAACAAAGTATACTTTGCTGTACTCTGGTGAAACCAACTATGTAGATGATGATGTTAATTTTCCCCAGGTTAACATTGATCAAAGATGGCATTCCATCTTTTTATGTGAATCTAGCACTACATGTGATTTGATAATCCATTTACCTATTTCACTGTTGCAATCATATCTATATCTATGTTGCTATTCTATATATTTCTATGTTGTTATTCCACATATTTCTATGTTGCTATTCTATATATTTCTATGTTGCTATTCTATATATTACTATGTTGCTATCGCACGCATTACTATGTTGCTATCGCACACATTACTATGTTGCTATCGCACGCATTACTATGTTGCTATCCCACACATTACTATGTTGCTATCGCACACATTACTATGTTGCTATCCCACACATTACTATGTTGCTATTCCACACATTACTATGTTGCTATCGCACACATTACTATGTTGCTATCCCACACATTACTATGTTGCTATTCCACACATTACTATGTTGCTATTCCACACATTACTATGTTGCTATCGCACACATTACTATGTTGCTATTCCACACATTACTATGTTGCTATTCCACACATTACTATGTTGCTATCGCACACATTACTATGTTGCTATCCCACACATTACTATGTTGGTATTCCACACATTACTATGTTGCTATTCCACACATTACTATGTTGCTATCCCACACATTACTATGTTGCTATTTCACACATTACTATGTTGCTATCGCACACATTACTATGTTGCTATCGCACACATTACTATGTTGCTATTCCACACATTACTATGTTGCTATCGCACACATTACTATGTTGCTATCGCACACATTACTATGTTGCTATCGCACACATTACTATGTTGCTATCGCACACATTACTATGTTGCTATCGCACACATTACTATGTTGCTATCGCACACATTACTATGTTGCTATCGCACACATTACTATGTTGCTATCCCACACATTACTATGTTGGTATCCCACACATTACTATGTTGCTATCCCACACATTACTATGTTGCTATTCCACACATTACTATGTTGCTATTTCACACATTACTATGTTGCTATTCCACACATTACTATGTTGCTATTTCACACATTACTATGTTGCTATCGCACACATTACTATGTTGCTATTCCATTTACCTCTACATTGCTATCCTGCCTATTTATATGATACTATTCCATCTATGATACTAGTCTTCATTTCGAGGTTATCGTGTCCGTAAAACCTTCACCGAGAGGAAACGTCTTCTTATGAAACACGAACAGTTAAAGAAAGAAGTAGCCAGGTAAGCTATAAATACAGAACTTTGTAAAATACCAAATGAAATATTTTGAATATTTTTTTACAGATTGAAGTCAGGTTAATATTTAAACTTTTCATCAAAGCAAAAGTAATCAGAAAGTGAAGAATTGGGTTCTTTGATATAAATAATTAGTGAGTGGTAAGGTTAGCTGGTATTTCTGTAAATATTATGTAAGTAAAGAAATGTGTGATTCTGTTTTTTTTTTTACAGTATTATTAGTATTGCAATGTCTGTATATGCTGAACACAGGCATGGCTGGGTGGTTGAGAGGTTCATCTGCAACTACATAGTTCTGTGTTCAATTCCACTACATGGCATTTTAGGGTTTTAGACAAGTGTTTTCTACCGAATTCAAGTGAGTGAAATTTAGTAGACAGAAACTGTGGAAGCCCGTCATATATAATTATGTGTATGTGTGTGTGTGTGAGTACGTGTGTGTACATGGGTATGTGTGAACAGCAATGTTGCATGGAAGTGAGACCTGGGTTCTGTGTACAGAGGATCTACAAAGATTGGAAAGAAATGAGTGTACATGCACGCTCCACTGGGTGTATAATAGGAGTGTACATGAATGAGGTAACATCAATGAACTGAGTGAGAAACTGGGTATAAAAAAGGTCAGATGAAGTGTGCAGGAAAGAAGACCGGACATGTGATGCATATGGAGGATGACAGCTGTATAAAAAGGGGCAGGACACTAAATGTTGATGGGAACTATGGAAGAGGATTTCCTAGGAAAACTTGGGATTATATAGTAAAAGCTGTTAAACCTCACAAAGAATATGATGCATGGTCAAGTTCTCTGGTAATATGCCATATTGCAGAAGGCCTGCCTTGCTATGTGTATAGGAGGTGACAAGTGTGGAGAGGGCAGTAGTCTGAACCAATCTTCTCCCTATAGCTTCCCCCATCTAAATACTCATCCAACCCCTTCCTCCCCCTTATTATTTAAGTACCTCCCCACTCCCTCCATCCCCATCCTGTACACTTCCCCCCCCCCCCTCACTATCTAAGCATTCCTCATTAGACCCCACCCCCACCACCCACCACTAACTTCCTCTATCTCCAGCTCACCTTGCACATCCAACCCCCCCCCCTCACTCACAGCAGGGAAAGAAGATAGTTCCCACCCCACTCCACCTGACCCCTTCACATGATCAACTTCTTCTAGCATGGAAAAGCTGTCCCCCCCACTTCACCCCTCCCCCTTACTCATGACAACATATAAAGATAGATGCCCCACCCTATGCCTACATGGAAAGCTGGACATTTCCCAATTTGTATCATGATAAAAATCTTGATTATGGTTTGGAAAGATATCTGACCAGGGAGGCCATGTTAAAACAAAAAACAATGTATAAACTAGATGTGGTCTTCTGTCTGACCTTGACTTAGATCAGAGGTTCTCAAAGGGGGCTGAGAAGGTTCAGGGGGCTCTGGGGCATAAGGGGGCAGTGTGGGGCAGTGGAGATGATATAATAGTATATTAAATATCAAATGATACATCATCCTCATCATCATCATCATCATCATCGTTTAACGGCCATTTTCCACGCTAGCATGGGTTAGACAGGAGTTGTGCCACCTGAGGCAAGGTTGGTCGGGTGACGGTATCTCGCTCATATAGGACTATCTGGCAGGTTTTCTACGGCTGGATGCCCTTCCTAACACCAACCACATTTACAGTGTGGAACTGGGAGGTTTTTACCGTGTTACCTACACGGCCACATTACAGCGTGGACTGTGTGTTTATTGTACATAAATATAGTACAATAGAAAATATATAATATTCATGTATACATAGTATATATATTATTTATTATATATAAATTAATGGTTTTATTTATTGTCTATTATTTACAACTTGCATGAAGCAGCTCTCTCTGGAAATAGGGGTGGGGCACTGAGGGTATTTTGTGGCCATGAGGGGGGGGGGGGATATTTGAGAACCTTTGACTTAGATCATGAGAAACCTTCTGGTTTATGAAGTCATGAGAAATAAATGTTTAGCAGTGATGAGGATGTACACCACCTTCCAAACCCCTGATACACCTTTTCCTGCTCAACCCATGCAATGAAAGCCAGACATGCTCCACCTCTGCTCTCCCACAGTGGTAGCTGTCTGATAGTTGATGGTAGTGAGCAGGGGGTTCAGTAGAAAGTCATTTCAGCAGCATGATGGAAAAGCAGTAAGGATGTGTCATAGGAAAACAGAACAAATAGTGGATGAAACTGAAAAGAGTGGTGAATATCAATGATGATGATGATGATGATAATGATGATGATAATGATAATGTCACAGAAACAACTGTGAGACAGGCATGCAATCTAAGGGAGGTAATTGTTTTAATTACTAACACATACAACAAAAAGTGCTTCCTGTTTAAAAATGATACATAGGTGAAGTTTCAAGTCTGTCAACCAACACAAGAATGTAGCCTCCTGTCTACCCAGTATGACAATCCATCTGGCCCAGGCCAGCTTCATTCTTAATGCCTTTCTTTGCTTACACAAACAAAGCCTGCTGAAGAATGAATATAGTTAGTTATTCAAGGAAATTTAGGTACAGATTCTTATATATATATATATATTGTCTATATGCTTCAGCTTGTACTCATGGGAGGTCGGGTACTCTGTATTACTTATATATATATATATATATATATATATATATATATATATATATATATATATATATATATATATAAGTAATACAGAGTACCCGACCTCCCATGAGTACAAGCTGAAGCATATAGACAATATGCCCCACACCCTCCCACTGCAAGGTGGTCGTGGAGGTGCCACGGCAAAAAAGCACCCAGCCCACACTGTAAAGTGGACGTGTAGGCACCATGGAAAAAGCACCCAGCACTCACTGTAAATGAGGTTGGTGTTAGGGAAGGCATCCAGCTGTAGAAATCAAGCCAAAATCAGTTCCTATATGAGCAAAGCATGGTCAGCCGACCAGACACTGCCCACAACAGAACAACCCGTCTAACCCATGCTAACATGGAAGAACGGACGTAAAACGGTGATGATGATGATATATATATATGGCTGATTGAACACAGATGCTTTTTCTGGAAAATGTTTTTTTTTTCCATTCCTTCTTCTTCTTCTCACTCTATCTTTTATTTCTCATTCTATTAATTATAAAGGACTAATGTTTGAAATGCTAAGACTGTTTCCCAACTATATCAAACATTAAACTAATATATTTCTTCATTATATTGCATTGTTTGCTTTGTTGTTCCCATTTACTTTTTGCATACATACATATGTGCATCTGTGTGTCTCTCTCTCTCTGTATATATATATATATATATATATATATATGTAAAAGTTCTATTTAAATTGTTGGGATACAACAAGCAAATATTTTTATAACTGATATAAAGCACTCAACAAATATCTGGAGTAAAAATACGATATTAACAAATGGAAACTATATTTATAAAACCATATTTATTTCATTATACATATTTCAAGGACACCAAGTTAAATTATGGTGTGCTTTCATCAGATAATATAGATCAGTTTTATAAATAAATATTGACATATGTC
Organism: Eledone cirrhosa; assembly: GCA_964016885.1. Taxonomy (NCBI): domain Eukaryota; kingdom Metazoa; phylum Mollusca; class Cephalopoda; order Octopoda; family Eledonidae; genus Eledone; species Eledone cirrhosa. The sequence continues at coordinate 219,852,123 of OZ024740.1, forward strand.
AATATTTATTTATATTATATTTTATCTGATGAAAGCACACCATAATTTTACTTGGTGTCCTTGAAATATGTATAATGAAATAAATATGGTTTTATAAATATAGTTTCCATTTGTTAATATCGTATATATATATATATAAGAAGAAATTAAAAGATGGTTAAAAAAGTTCCATGTATTTTATTATGCGCATTTCAAAAACAAATATCATCCTGGGACGATATTTGCGTTCTCATCAGATAAAATAGAGAGACATGATATGATGCCTAAAAAAACACTTGTGAACAAGGTAGTGTCTAGTCAACATATGATAAATAAATTTAAAAGGATATAGAAGATTGGAAATAAGGGAAGGAACGGGAAAAGGGGAAGGAAGAGGAAGAAAGAAAAAAGGAGAGGATAACGGAGGAAGAGTATAAGAAGGACGGAGGGGAGAGAGAGAAACATTTAAACTGAAAAACGCTGTCACCACTGAAAAATAACTGAATAACGGTTGTAAATTTATAAATAAATAAAAAAAATAAAAAACTGATGAGGTTTATGATTGATGATGTTTATGATTGATGATGTTTATGATTACAGATATAGAAATTAAGTATACTGAAGGATTTACTAAAAGGTGCGAAAAAGTTTTGTTAAAATGTATTATTAAAATAAAATAAAGTAAAATAAGATAAAGTGAATAAAAATAAAATTAAATGATTTATAAGCTTAGAAGACGATATAGGGTCCTATTTTGTTTAAATAGATTGTAATTGAAAAAGTATTTCTGTGAAAAAGTAATTATTTAAGCAAAGACAAGCACGGAAAGAGAGAAGAAAAAAACGAGGAAGAAAAACAAATGACGTCAAAATTTGTTTACAAAATTCAACTAATGTTAATATTAATAAATTTGAAGTAAAAAATTGGGAAATAGAACGGTTTAAGAAAAAGTAATATTGAGAAGAAATAATATAAAGAAAGATTAACTATTTTAAAAAAAATAGTTTGTATCCCCAAGAAGATAAAGGAGTTTGCTATAGTGAATTAAAAATTAGGGGACCAAAAACGTCATAGTATGAATAAACTTTGTAGAATGTACTGAAAAAAGGGTATTTGTGTAAAAAAATATATATGTGTGAGAAAAAGTTTTTAATCTTAATCAAGGAGTAAGATATTAGCTGTATACTTTGTGAAATGACCTAAGCGATTTATGGATGCAAAGCGAAAATAAATCTGTGCGTCTATTTATTATAGAGTTAATGGTAAATTAGAGATAATGGTAAATGTTTCCGCTAGACATAAATTACAAGTTCTAGATATGGAAGCGTTGGATTATGGAGAAGCATTGCATATTTTACGCCAAGAAATTTTGTAATTAATGTTTTTGTCTTTTAAGGACCAGATGAGTTCTGAGAGTGCAGTGTTTGTTCTTTTAAGTGGGTATCTAAAAGACGAAGAATGGTTATATAGTCTTGCCTTAAAGGAAGTAGAAGTAGAGCCAATGTAGGTATAGGAATTGGTACTAGTTATCACCTTACATTCGTATACTAAATTTTTATCGAGACTAATTATTAAGAGGACATTTAGTTCTATTATGGCAATTGCATTTACGATTAATGTTATTAACAGAGTTATTTGCAAGTGGCCCAGAATTATTTATAAAACGAATTGTAGTGGAGGAATTAACTAAAGGAGATGCTAATGTTTCTTGATTTAGATTACTATTAGAAGCATTCATCGAAATTACGTTTGACGTCGTATTTATATTTAAGTTATCTTGTCTAGAGTTTACATTGATGTCGGACCTTATAGTGTTATTACTACAACCGTTATACAGTTATTTTTCAGTGGTGACAGCGTTTTTCGGTTTAAATATTTATCTCTCTCTCTCTCTCTCCTCCTTCCTTCTTATACTCTCCCTCCGTTATCTTCTTCTTTTTTCCTTTCTTCCTCTTCCTTCGTTTTTTCCCCTTCCTTCCCTTTTTTCCAATCCTCTATATCCTTTTAAATTTATTTATCATATGTTGACTAGACACTCTACCTTGTTCACAAATGTTTTTTTAGGCATCATATCATGTCTCCCTATTTTATCTGATGAGAACGCAAATATCGTCCCAGGATGATATTTGTTTTTGAAATGTGCATAATAAAATACATGGAATTTTTTTTACCCATCTTTTAATTTCTTCTTATATATACTCCAGTCTAATAAACTGTTGAGTGCTACTTATCCGATATTTGCATTGATTTATTGTTCTACAATAAAACTCACCTCCTACATATATATACATGTACGTCAATACTCATCTTTTTCCATTTATCTGAGGGTTCTAAACCCCATTATCAGGCTAAAATTCCTGTAGTCAAAAATACGGTGAAAGCTATTCTATTTTCTAATTTCAAACCTGCTCACTGTTTCAAAACAAATATATATATATATATATATATATATATATACAATATGTTGAAAGGGTAACACACTAGAGAGAGAGAGATAGTGTGCCATCAATAAAACAGGGAAAACCACCAGTGTATGGAATCTATAACCTATGAAAGGCTGGGTAGACACACAATAATTAAAAATATAAATTAAAATGCATATACGCACCTCTATAACTATATAACACACGCGTACAAATATATATATATACTATATATAGTAGAAATAATAAATGCAATGACAGTTGTATATATATATAGTCAGCAGTAGTGGACAAATTACTGCCCATCTTCACCTCAAGGTTTCCAGTTAATCTCCTCTCTCCTGCTTCAAAGCCAACAAGAATCCCTTTCTGCACCCCCACCCCCACTCCATCCTACAAACAATACACATATGAATATATATATTTTTGTATATGTGTGTGTGTATCATTATCATTTTTTTGCTCATTTTCCTACGGGTTAGATGAGTCATCTCCAGTCCCACACCACTCTATTTCTCACTTTCATTTGCTGCCTCTTTTGTGTGGCTCTGTTTCTTGAGATCAGCTTTTCCCAACCACTGCCCACATCCATTTTTTCTTATATGTTAATTTTCCTTCTTTTTCTCTATTATACCAAATAAAATTACATGTGAACGAATCCTTTATTAGCTCTTTTTTTTTCTGCTCATCATTTGTAATGATTATGACTTCTCTGATTGCAAAATAATCATTGCAAATTCAATAGTAATACTATGAGAGGTACCAGGGTGGAAAAGCTAACTGAAATAAGAAGAATATTTTAGAACATAATTATCTCTAGATAAACTGTGGCCATGTCTTTCAGAATGATTATCTGGTTACTTAATGAGATGGGGATTCTATAACAAATTGTATCAAGCCAAATAGATTCATAATAAAACAGTTTCATGGTTATTTAACCTTTTTGATACAAAATTGCCTGAAACCATCCCTTGTTCTCTCATATTACACTGTTTGTTTTTGGAGTGTTAATATTTATCTCAAAACCTTCCATTTATGTAAGAATCTTTGTTAAGCTTAATAATTGTTTCTACTTTTGGCACAAGGCCAGCAAATTACCCAGTGTATTACTGGTACTTTATTTTATCGACCCCGTAAGGATGAAAGGCAAAGTTAACCTCAGCGGGATTTGAACTCATGTTAAGCTTAATAATGAAAAAGTTAATTATATTACTAAATCCTTTTAAATTCTTCATTAATTTCTATTATCTAGTTTAAGCAGTATCTCTCTCTATGTGATAATGAATGAGTTAAATTGTCTATTTAAATATTGCAGGAAACGAGCAGAAGAGGAAGGTAAAAAGAAAGATGACCGACCAACTCCTTCAGATGGAGAAATATGATGGAATTTGTTTTGTTTTTTTAATTTGGTGTAATAATGTATATTTGTAAGTAAATTTGTTACCCTCTGCTAGAGTTTTGTTAACAGGTCTTTATATAAGATAATAATTAGAAATGTATTTTATGGCCTTTATATAAGAGAGTAATTAGAAATGTATTTTATGGCCTTTATATAAGATACTAATTAGAAATGTATTTTATTACAGGCCAAGTTTTAAATGTTTTATTTTTATTTTCGATTATTTTGTTTTTACTGTTACTGTTTAGTCAAGGAAGGTAGGGTAGTACCAATGACTCATTTCAGGAGTCTAAGATTGGTGGGAGAAAGTAAGGAAAGGATCCTCAAACCAGAAGAAACCTGGCCTAACAGCTTGCAACAGAGTGGATTACATTAAGGTCCCCCAGGGGCCAGGTAATGGTGCTGAATTGGTTGATGAATTACATCTGCTCACCAAGCAGACCACAGTAAGATTTGAACTCAGAAGGTAAAGAGTTGAAACAAATGCATCAAAGTACCTTGTCTGACATTCTGATAAATCCACCAATTCACTGCCTTGAACTCTTCTTTATTTCATTGATCTTGAAAAGATGACGGGGAAGGATAGTGGGATTTGAACTCCGTAGGCTGTAACAAATTCTGCAACATATTTTATCTCGTTCTCTAATTAATTGTTTCTACTTTTGGCACAAGGCCAGCAATTATCCCAGTGTATTACTGGTACTTTATTTTATCGACCCCGTAAGGACGAAAGGCAAAGTTAACCTCGGTGGGATTTGAACTCAGACCGTAAAGAGCCGTAACTCTTTGCTGCAAAGCATGGCGTCAGACCCTCTACCGATACTGCCAATCCACCACCGTTCTATAATTAATGACTGCGAATTTGCAACCTTATTGTATAGCTATAAAGAAACTTCAGGCAGTGAGTTGGCAGAGTCGTTAAAATGTCAGCGAGAATGCTTTTTGGTATTCCTTCTGACTCTCTGCTTTCTGAGTTCAAATCCCACTATAGTCAACTTTACCTTTCATCATTTCGAGGTCAATAAAAAAGTACCAGTCAAGTACTAGAGTCAGTTTTTCCTCTATATCTCTTTATCACTTCCATTCCCTCACTCTCTCTATCCTTCTCTGGAAGAAATCTGCTGTGTTCAAACCTGGAGAGGAGATGGGATCTCCTAAGTTTTAAAATGCCCTAGAAATGCCATATATGGTACCCCTAGACTCCCTTAGTAGTTACGGGTCCATACATACATACTTTCAAGATTCTAGTTAACCAAGATTAGATGCCAAATGTAGGTTTCATCTTTCTTATACCTTACAGAATTCCTTCCGATGATAAAGTTCTGGTAATAATGGTAATAATGGGTTTCTCAGTCGCTTCACGCCATGAAACTGGGATAAGCACCGTCCAAATGAGACAGATTTTATATATATATTTATATATGCTGATGATTTGGTACTTATAGCAGAATCAGTAGAGGAGCTAGAGAATAAATTCTGGCTAGAGAAACAGCAATTGGAATCAAGAGGACTGAGAGTGAACCTAGAAAAGACTAAAGAGTTGATAAATTGGAAAGAAGACAAAACTCAGATTCCATCAGGGAAATGACCATGTTAAATGTGTAGAAAAGGAGCTGGCATAAATTCTATAAAATGTACACAATGCAGATCTTGGGTACACAAGAGATGTAGTGGGATAGCAGGCAAACTAACAGGTAGGGAAAACTATGTGTGCAGTAGATGTACAGGGAAATTAGACAGTAGAAATCGCAGTGATAGACACATTTTTCAAATGCAGGTGGGTTCTATAGAAGTGGTTGATAGCTTCCGGTATCTAAGTGATCAGATTAGCATGGGAGGAGGGTGTTCTGAGGCCATAGTATCTAGAATAAAGATAAGTTGGAAGAAGTTTAGGGAGCTGCTACCTCTGTTGACAAAGAAGGGTTTCTCCCTGCGTACGAAAGGTTGGTTATATGATGCTTGTGTAAGATACGCAATGCTGCATGGTAGTGAGACATGGGCAGCAACTGCAGAGGATATGCAACAGCTGAAGAGAAATGAAGCAAGCATGCTCCATTGGATGTGCAATGTCAATGTGCGTGAACAACCAAGTATAGATGACTTGAGAGAGAAACTGTGTATAAGAGGGATAAGTTGTAGTGTGCGGGACTGCGATGGTATGGACAGGTGATATGCATGGAGGTGCCATCTTTGGCTGTGACCTCTTCAGGCAGTCCGAATTGGTGTGAGAGAGACAGGTACACGTGTTGTTGAAGTGTGTTTTACTCCGTCAATACTCCGATATGTTCAGCTCCTGGTTGTGTTGTTATTTATCTGAGGAACTGGAATCATATGAATTAGAACAAACGAATTTTGGCGTTATAGGGCACTCTCTCATCCCATTGGTCAGTTGTGAGAACATTCCTCAGTCAAAAGTCTATAGAAATTTTCCTGAGGCAAGACAATCTGTTGTAGTTGTTTCTGTTTAAGTACAGCTGACCTCCTCCATTGTGTTGGTAGTGGTAGTGGTGTTAAGGGGTCAGCTGACCTTGTCTTGCCTATATGGGAACTGATTCTGGCTTGATTTCTACAGCTAGATGCCCTTCCTAACGCCAACCTCATTTACAGTGAGTGCTGGGTGCTCTTTTGCCGTGGCGCCTACACGTCCAGTTTGCAGTGGAATGATAAGGAACCCAGTCCTATCATCTCATTTGTACAGCTGAGTAAACTGGAGCAATGTGAAATAAAGTGTCTTGCTCAAGGAATCAACACATCACGCGGTCTGAGAATTGAACTCGCAACCTTTTGATTTGCAAGGCCAATGCTCTAACCACTAAGCCATGTGCCTCCATATATATATATATATATATATATATATATATATATATATATATATATATATATATATATATATATATATATATATATATATATATATATATATATATATATATATATATATATATATATATATATATATAATGTGCTACTGGTAACATGTAACCCAGTACTACCTGTCTCATGGTCGGGTTGTCGGCGACTAAACCGGCAACCCCACCAAGCTTGCTTGGTGAGAGGGTGATATTTGGACACCCTGCAAAGGGTGGAGGAACTCAGCAGAGTCAACGGCCATCCAAATAGTTTTCCTTTTTTTTTTTTTTTTTTTTTACCTGGGAGTGAAGGGCCTCCTGTTGTTGTCACAACACCTTTCTAGGAGAGGGAAACTCTGAAAAAAAATCCTGTGGCTTTGGAAGCATCTGATGATGTTGACCAGTTCTCCTTTTTGGGTAATGTTTTCGATGCTCAGAGAGTGGGATTGGTCGAGTGCAAGGCCTTTCCCCACTTAAAAAACCTTCAAAGCACAGGTATCGCTTGTTCAGGATCTGTTACAGGTTTGTGTGACTGGCCGTAGCCTAACTCTATCATGACAGATGATAACCTTGAGGTCAATGGCAGTAAGGGCTCTGGAACTTATTGTGAAGGGGTCTGGCCCGGCAGGTGACCCATGGCACCGCAGCGTGGGCCTGATCGTCATCCTACAACTGCAAGGAGGTTCAAACCTCTGAATATTGGATGTTGGAATGTAAGAACTTTACTGGATTCCCAGTCCGGTAAAACTTGCCCTGAAAGAAGATCTGCTTTGGTGTCGAGGGAACTCAATCGCTATAGCATGGACATCGTTGCTCTTTCAGAAAGAGATTGGCAGGTGAGGGTCAATTCACAGAACAGAAGGGAGGATATACCTTCTATTGGAGTGGTGGGGAAGAGGGTTTTAGGAGAGAGGCAGGGGTCGCATTTGCAGTCAGGAATGGAATCGTCTCAAAGCTGGAAAATCTTCCTTGTGGATTCAATGGATAATGTCCATGAGAGTCCCTCTGATTCAAAACCGCTTTGTGACTCTGGTCAGTGTGTATGTTCCTACTATGTGTGCTAGTGATGATGAAAAACTAAGTTTCTACATGTCTTTGAGGGAGGTCATCCATGGTATACCTTATGCAGACAAGATTGTCATCCTTGGTGATTTTAATGCACGTGTTGGTAATGACTGGGAAGCTTGGAGTGTGATGGGCAGGCATGGAGTAGGTAAGTGCAATAACAATGGCCTACTTCTGTTGCAGATGTGCGCTGAGATGGATTTTGTTGTTGGGAACACGCTCTTTAAGCAGAAAGACAAATATAAGACAACTTGGATGCATCCAGGTTCCAAGAAGTGGCACCTTATTGACTTCGTTTTAACGAGAAAACGTGATATCAGGGATATCACATTGGTTCGTGTATTGCGAGGCGCAGAATGTTGGACTGATCATCATCTGGTGCGCGCCAAGTTTCAATTTGTTGTGAAGCCCAAAGTAAGGGGGAAGAAGGTTGCACTTCTAAAACAACTAAATGTGGCTCGTCTGAAAACAGAGAAAGTCAGAGCTGAGCTGTCGAGATCCCTTGAGTCCATGGAATGTGAAAATACTTGGGAATCATTGAAGAAAACCGTCTGTGATGTTAGTGCTGGAGTTTTGGGTCATACCAATAGAAAGCATAAAGACTGGTTCGATGAAAATGATCCAGTGATCCAGACCTTGCTTGAAGAGAAACAAAAAGTGCTGACATCATTGTTGTGTGAGACACATTCTGACAGGAATGACTGGACCTTCAGGCAGATCAAGGCACATGTGCAACATCGATTAACAGCCATGCAGGATACCTGGTGGAACCAAAAGGCTGATGAAATCCAGAAGGCCTCAGATAGACATGATACAAAGCTCCTATACAGTCTGCTCAGGGAGGTGTATGGTCCGACCGGTTCACAAATATCACCACTTCGCTCCGGGGACGGCAAGGAATTGCTCAGAGTTCAGAAGGAAATCCTGATCAGGTGGCATGACCACTTTGATGAGCTTCTCAACAGACCATCAGAAATTGATGATGAGTTCATCCGGTCGATTCCATCCAGACCTACAAAGCTGGAAATGGCTGATCCTCCTTCATTTGATGAGGTGGCAAAGGCCATTGCCAGATTAAACAGCGGCAAGTCACCTGGAATGGATGGACTGGGTGCCAAGATTTTCAAGTGTGCTGGTGATAACTTCTTAAACCGCCTCACTGAACTCTTTGTGAATGTTTGGAATGAAGAAGATGTGCCACAGGATTGGAAAGATGCATTGATGGTGGTACTTTACAAAGGAAAGGGAGCCAAAGATGACTGTGGCAACTACAGAGGTATCTCACTGTTATCTGTGGCTGGGAAGATCTTGTGCAGGATATTGTTGGACAGATTGATACAGCACATTGCTGTTGAGGTACTTCCTGAGTCCCAATGAGGCTTTAGGAATGGCAGAGGCACTGTTGACATGATCTTCTCAGCCAAACAACTTCAGAAATGTATTGAGCAGCGCATGAACTTATATCAAGTTTTTGTCGATCTGACCAAGGCATTTGACACCATTAATCGGAAGGCTTTGTGGGTTGTTTTGGAGAGATTGGGCTGTCCTGAAAAGTTTGTGAACATTCTGAAACTCTTCCACAATGACATGCAGGCATGGGTGAAT
>OZ024740.1:219866442-220066442 GCA_964016885.1 Eledone cirrhosa
TTTATATATATATATGTGTATGTTTATATTTATATACATATATATACATGGCCGTGTAGGTAACACGGTAAAAACCTCCCAGTCCACACTGTAAACGTGGTTGGTGTTAGGAAGGGAATCCAGCCGTAAAAAAACCCGCCAGACAGTCCTATACGAGCAAGACAACCAATCTTGCCTCAAGTGGGAAAATTCCCGTCCAAACCCATGCTAGCGTGGAAGATGGATGTTAAACGATGATGATGATGATACAGGCTGTGGATGATATTTGTTTGCAAGAAACTGTCTAGGAAAAATAACACAGTAGTTTTATTTTTTAAGATGTATTTATCAAACTTGGGTCAGTTTGTCTTTGTGACTTCTTATTTCGATCTCACTCGATAAACCCGCCATTGGCTTTGATGACGGCCTCGGAACCGGCTACAGGCCTTCGTCATTCTCCCCCGACTTAGGCCCCTAAAGGCACTTGTGATCCTGGCCTTCAGATCGTCTTTCGTATTGCAGCTAGATCAGTTGGTGTCTCGTTCCACTGTGCCCCACACAAAGAAGTCGAGGGGGTTGCAGTCAGGCGAGCTGGGAGGCCAGATGTCAGGTGAAGTGTGGTCGATGAAGTTCTCTGACAGCCAGTCTTGAGTCTTTCAGCTGGTATGGCAGGGCGCTTAGTCTTGCTGCCACACGTACGGCCTACCTGCAGCTACCTGGTCGATCCAGGGCTTTACTACCTCGCTCAGAACGCGGATGTAGCCATCGGTGTTCAGCTTGAGGCCCTCAGGGAAGAAGTGAGGTGGCATGACGTCACCTTGAGGCAAGATTGGTCGGGTAACTGTGTCTCGCTCATGTAGGACTATCTGGCAGGTTTTCTACGCCTAGATGCCCTTCCTAACACCAACCACATTTACAGTGTGGAACTGGGAACTTTTTACCGTGTTACCTACACGGCCACATTACAGCGTGGCCTGTGTGTTTGTTTTTTTTTGTTGTGACACCTACACGATCTCGATCTTGTTATCTCATTTATTTGGATTGGATATTGTGGTACCAAATTTACAAAGAGAGGGTGGTGTTGGTGGGAGTGGGAGGATAGGGTAAGGGTAGTGGACTGGGGTGTATATTTGGTTAAGAGGTGCCTACTGACTGTAGGTTTCACTTTGTACATAGGCAAGGCGGTTCTTCTGTATTACTGCGTAGCGCCAAAGATCTCGGTCCAGTGACATTGTCTTAGAGAGGTGTAAGTGTGTAAGGTCGGAATTTATCAAATCATCCCAGGTTTTTTCTATATATACTATATATATATATAATATATATATACTATATATATAATATATATATATACTATATATATATGTGTATATATACACACACACATATATAATGTGTTGATTAGCTACTGTGCTTATAAACAAGGTTTGGATTTTTGCCCATTTCTCAGATAGAAAATGGTAGGTGTGCCGATTTATATTCAAGTATATGCAGTAATTACAGCCAAACAAAAATGTAATCTTTTAGAGTTACCAATCTCAAGATGTATTGTTGTCAGCAACATATGAATGAATGTTTGACTGAATGCAAAAAAAAAAAAAAGTCTTATACATCTGCTTTTCAAATAGATAGCTCTAGTGCCATACATCTAAGAATGATGGATGGACCAATGCGAAAAAGCAACTTCATTTTATTTACTTGCTCATAATTTGTTGGTGTTGTGTTGTATCAGAAATATAGTTACTGTTATGTCAATACTTAGTTTATTGACTACATATCCTTATATGCTACAATACACAATTATTATAGCAATTTTATTTTCCAGAAATGTGTATGGTTCAACTAATTCTGAAATTCAGAAGGAAAGAAAGAAAAACAATGATGATGAACACCCAGTAGGGAAAACAAGGAATCTCAAGTTCTTCCAGTCATTTCTAACTTGACATTGGATTGGCAGTATCGGTAGAGGGTCAAATCTCACCGAGGTTGACTTTGCCTTTCATCCTTACGGGGTCGATAAAATAAAGTACCAGTAATGCACTGGGTAATTGCTAGCCTTGTGTCTAACGTAGAAACAATTATTATTTTTATTATCATCATTACAACAGGGTTGATTAAATAATGTACCCATAACGTATTGGAGATGATTTAATCGACTTTCCTGTCCCCTTAAATTGTTGGCCTTGTGCCTAAATCAGAATTGTTATTATTAGGGCAGTGGATTAATAAATTTGTTAGAGTGCTGGACAAAATACCTTGCAACATTTAATTATGGCCCTTTACATTCTAAGTTCAAATACTGCCACGGTCAACTTTGTCTTTCACCCAGTTGAAACCTAAGTCCCAGTCAAGTATTGGGGATCAATTTAATCGACTTTCCTCCGCCCCTAACTTTTCTGGCATTGAACCTCAATTTGAAACTAGTACTATTATGCCTAAAATGCTACAATACCTAAATGGATTCACAATTTTCACTAGCATTCTTTTGTAAACATAATTTTGAAATATTTTACAAGATAAACAAAAATTACCTTGATTATTATTTTAACTTATTTAAATGTTATATTCCTGTAGAACTGACATACCTAGCTATTTAGTAAGTATACATAACTATACATAAATATATATATAGATGGTACTAACACAGCATGATTTGGAATATAGGTATATATAAATTCATATTCAATATGTTTATTATATGGACCCATATACATATTGTATACAGGTCCATATATGCCTATATATATAAAAGGTATTAAGGCATCTGAATATTAGAAATATTCATTAGTTAGGTATGGCAGTATTTATGCTTCAATCTCTTGTAGGTACAGTTTTGATAAGTTGGTAGTAGTCCTTTTAACTTATAAAGTATTTCTTTCGTTAATCTAACCCTTATTTTATCCAAGTTCTACATTCCATGAGTTTGTTGTTTTTTATGTTTGAAATTATCAACAGCATTTGATTATTTTAAACAATAAGCTCAATGAAATTTGGTCTACCAACTGATTGTACCAGTCCTTGGCTAGTATTTTATTTTATCTACCCCAACAGGTGAATGGCAAAATTAACCTTGACAGGATTTGAATTCAGAAAGAACTGTAATATATATATATATATATATATTATAGTTTAGAATCTTCCACACATTTCTGCTGCTACCACTGGTTTCAAATTGAGCATGTGGCTTAGATTGTGTGAGTGCATCTCCATATACATGACTTTCGTTCAAGCAACTATAAACATATATATGTATATTTAGGAATGCAGAATGCAGCAAAATGTCTGAACGCCGCTTTAGAAAATCAGGTAAAAATATCCCCATAGATGGAAAAAGTGACCAGCAGTCACTACACAGAATTGAACTCAGCACATGTACCAGCTGTTGGCTACTTTTTTTGTCTATGAGAGTATTTTTACCTGATTTTCTAAAGTGGTGTTCATGGCTGTTTTCCTGTTTGGAGGATTTTCTGCATTTCTAAACATTTGAACTCACTCAATACTTCAATGTTTATTTACATTATATATAATATATATATATATATATAATAAATGGGAACAAAAATCAGTATTGCATCATATACATATTTCATTACATATTACATATGTTTCAAAACTATATTTTGATATTTTGCCCAATGCTCTATTAATTCTGCCAAATAATAACAAAATCTTTTAAAAGGTTCTTATTTAAATTAAAACCTCCCAATATTATATTACAAATATCATCTTAATAAAGAAAAAAATATTTTAGCAAATCCTTCCAAATTTCTCATTAGTTAATTCAAATACTGTTTTTTTCATTACAAATGTATCTATAGGATATCTGGCTACTGTGTCTAGCACCAAACATATCTGTGGGAAGGTTTAAAAGAATACAATATTATAAAATCCCCTCACCATACTTCAGGACAGTTTCATTTGTTAACACATATTGATTCCTCTGTGTTATTGGAATATATTTTACTTTATTGTCACAGATTGATGAAATAGCTAAGTTGACACTAAATGGATATTCAGTAGTGAATAATCACATCTCTTATCCTGTGGACACAACATGGCAGAATGGTTAAGGAGTTTGCTTTGCAATCATTAGGTTCCAGGTTCAATCTGATCATGTGGCTTCTTGGGCAAATGTCGTTTAACATAGCCATAGGTCAAACCATGCCTTGTGAGTGAAATTGCGTTGACAGAAATTGTTTGGAAGCCAATTGGATGAACTGTACCTGATTTTATAACATTGTATTCTTTTAAACCTTACCCGTTATGCTAAAACTCCCAGAGAATCACATTAAGGGCACATTTGTCTGTGGAATACTCAGCCACTTGCATATCAATTTCACAAGCTGGCTGACCTTTTGATCAAACAAATGAAACACTCATTGTCAAAATCGATGAAGGTCCATTCCATTCTCTTATCCTGAGTTTCACATGAAGTATTCAATTTAGATATTACTATTTGGTTCTTGCTACACATATACAAAAGATTATTATTGACACATTACACATATATATGTTAAACACCTATTTTACTGTCAGCCAGTAGTGGCAGTGCCATGATAAAATGCACTTGGTACATGCCATGAAGTAGTCAGCTTTAGGAAGGGTATCCAACTGTAGAAACTATGCCACAATGGAAAATATAAGCAAGACAGTCATCTGATCTGTTTGGCCTCAGAACATGACAACTTGTCTAACCCGAGCGAGTATAGAAAATAGACAATAGACATTTAAACAGTGATGATGATGATATCATGTGGCTTTAAGAATTGTGGTTTACTATGATTTGACAACTGAGCATCTTCCTCAATAATATAATACTACAATGGATGACTGAGTTATGTTAAAGATACATTAATTGTTGGCAGTTAATACCAACACAGAATTCTTCAATAAATTTTATACAGCTCATTTTGTGTGTTTTTAATAAACTTTATACCTTTCTACTTCATTGTCGATAAAATATATTTGAACATGACAAGAGTACTTCAGTTTAGCTGTATCAAACTGGCAATTGATGCTAAACACACACATATATATATATATACTTGCTGGAAATTAAATTTCAATATGATTATTATATGTAGATTGCCATAATAATACAACAGTGTATGAGATTGTTTCCAGTTAAAGAATAACAAAATGTAAAATGGTGTAACTAAACACCTCAAGGTGTTTTGTCCAATACTCTAATGATTCTGCATAACAACAACAATAATCATCATCAACATCATCATCGTTTAACGCAATCTTCCACGCTAGCATGGGTTAGAAGGTTTTGTTCTATTTGATGAAGGAATGGTCGGGAGACTGTGTCTTGCTCGTACGGAAGTGTCTCTGACAGGTTTTTTTTTACAGCTGGATGCCCTACCTAACACCAACCACATTTACAGTGTGAACTGGGATAATAATAATAATAATTGTTTCTACGTTAGGCACAAGGCCAGCAATTACCCAGTGTATTACTGGTACTTTATTTTATCGACCCCGTAAGGATGAAAGGCAAAGTTAACCTCGGCGGGATTTGAACTTTAGAATGGCAAGGGCCGTAACTCTATGCGTCAAAGCATGGCGTCCGACCCTCTACCAATACTGCCAATCCACCGCAATAATGTTTGTGGAAGTCACAGAGAAGTTAACCAAGTACAGAGACCTGGAGATGGAAATCAACAGATATGGAACATGATGATTGAAATAATTCCCAGTGGTGACTGAAGGAGCTTTATGACTCATGAAGTAGGGAACTGAAACGTTTACCAACTATATCCAGAGCAACATCAACATTTACAGTCCAAAAGATCACGCTACTCTGTACAGCTAGGGGTGCAGCTGCATCCCCCCAAAAAAATTGTCGGAAAATTATGAACATCTGTACCCACCAAAATAATAGGATCAATATACAACAAAGAAGACTGTCAATAAAATGTCATCATCTTTCCTAGAGCACTTCAGGCCAACAGACTGGACCTGGCTCTACACAATATATAAAGATAAATTGAATGTGCACAAAATAATAATAATAATAATAATAAAGTAGAACAAAAAGGTAAATAATTTATTGAAGGTAATTTACAAAGGATTGGAAGAAAAAAAAAATACAGTTAAAAGGAATTGTTATAAGTACAGTTGAACAATGGCACATACACTTATAGCTAACTTTAAAGACAGGCTGAAGAAAATATATTTACTCAACCTCCACCTTAACAATATACCCGAAATGTTGCAGTTTTCAATATTTCATATTTTCCTGCGACGGAAATTCGAAATAAGAGAATAAATCGACCCTTTTAAAATTTTCTCTTGGAATAAATTGTGTGATATAAAAGTTTATTTGTAAAGAACGTTTTCTTATTTTCTTTTCTTAAATCATTCATTATGAATGTCATTCCAAGCATACATTTAAGTGTATATCAGGGGAGATAATCGTTGGCTCTCTTCTTTATCAGATAAGTAGCACCAAGAAGTAAAGTCCTCTATTAAAGAGGATAAGAGACATTAACAAAATTAGTGTTACAAACACCGAAACCTTTATAGTTGGGGGAGACTACTATAGAACAACAGACAAAAATACAGTCGGAAAATACTTTTTCTTTCATCTTGGTTATTATATTTGAATTTTAAAAAAAAACAGTGTATGCATGTCATATTTGCTGCATAGCCATTCAAACAGACAAAAATGTATACCTAACAAATCTAATAATAATGATCACGATAATAATAGCTTAAAAAAATTAAAGATAAATAAATAAAGACCCATTTAATAATATTGAAACTAAGATTTTGTATATATGTATATAATTTTTTTTCAATAAAATCTCAAAGTATATATATCACAAATTAAAAGAAGCTACAACACAAATTTATATCTCTTAATACATTGTTTAAAATAACAAAGAAAAAATATATCTTCGAGTTTAATTAATGAAAATTAGAACCGTTTAAAGAGATTTCATCCTGGACACTGAAGTCTCTCTTCTAGTACTCTAATTAAAATGGCATTTACTAATTGCAAAATAAACTTTAGCTTACTAATTTGTATTGCCAATAATGTTTAAAATAATAAAATTCAAGAAAGCTGGGATATATAACAAAATAAATAGATATTATGTAATAATGTTTGAAAAGCTTAATAGATATATCACTTATTTTGTTGTTGTTCAGTTCTAATTGTTATTAAGCATGTATTGTTCACTTCATGGCTCACAGACATCATATGATTATCTGCCTCGAATGTTATATAGACAGGTGAAACCACATAATGTCAGGTGTAAGCAGTGGCAAATTACTCAATAGGCACATTAAGCACAGGCCCCAAACCCCAGATTATTATATTTAAAAAAAGAGAAACTGACAAGACATTGCATAAGAAGGAAAAAAAATTTCGTTTAGATAATAAATTATATTAGAGTAATAATTTATTTTTCTTTAGGGTTATGCATCCTGTGTACATTAATGTTACTTTTGTAGTATAGAAGCACCATAGAAAATGTTGTGCTTGAGGCTCCTAGACTACTTTAACTGCCACTGGATATGTAAGAGAAAGTTGTCATGTTCGGCCTTCATCCTTGTCATTTGTTCTAAGAAATATATAAACAATGACAATGATCTTCATCGTTGATTTATAAGAATTTATGCGAATGTTTCCATGTGTTTTCGTTTTCTATACACACACACACACACATATATATATATATATATACATTCACACATATACATATATAAATATATATATATATATACACATATGCACACATTATATATATATATATATATAAATATATGTGTGTATATGTGTATAGATATATATAATATATATACATACATATATATATAATGTATTTATAATAGCAGCCAAAATGGGTGCTTAGAGGGAATTAAAAGAGCCCAATCTGAGCAAATATCAATGTAGAGTCTACTGCAAATATGCAGTTTTGCTGCCTACATATGGCAAACTTGAAGCCAATATAGATATTTAAAAATACCCTATGCAAATCCTATTAGTACAGCTTGTGTGATAGAAATCGGGAAAGGTAGAATTGACCGTTCATACTGGTAAGCAAAACTTTATAGGGAAAAAATTCAGTTTGTTAAATTATGAGACAGTTTCTGCTCTATGTCAACAGATGTAACAATGTTCTGTTGAGATTTCCTTACAAGTCCTGCCAATGATGAGGGTAATTTTTCTTGTATATTTCCTCCCATGTAATTTCCTCACAAGCTAATGTACAACTTCATGTAACATTACCTACACACATGGAAGAGTGTGCAGCTTCCTGTAACAACACTTGTACATTATTGAATATCAATAAGCAAAAATCAGCTCATCAATACTTGATAATAATATTGCATTTACAATAGTAGAAAACTGTTTTTTGTACTTTTATATCAAAAGAGACCAATATCTTGTTTTAATTTCGACTGCTTCCAAAGAGGCAGAGCATAATACTCCGCTTGTGTCATATTAAAGATTTCCTGAAAAATAAAATAAAAATATAACAATAATAATTAGTTTGTTTCATAAATTCTAAGAATTAACATGTATTAAGCTATATTATAAATTTGCTTTCCAACTTTTTTAATCCTTTAGCATTTAAACCGGCCATATCCAGCTAGAATTCTCTCACCTCTTTTTGTTACTAGATTTCTAAATAAAAGAGTGCCAGTGATTCTAAAATCATTTTAAATATAATCAAAATTTTGAACTTTTTCATTATTAAATTTGTGTTTGAAACAAAGTTTTTACACAAATTATGCTGGAAGATTTTAAAATATAGATACTTCAAAATAACCAGTTTTATATCATATAATCAGGAACAGTTTCAGGTTGTTTGGTACCAAAAGCTGCAAGGACACATTTTAACAAGCAGGTGAAGTATGCACTCTTCCATTGTCTAAATAACACAGCTGATGATTAATATTTACCTCAAATTCTTCCTCACACAAATATGTCTCAAGTCTTAGTGGGTCCACTTCTATAGGCAATGGTCTTTCTAATAACTCTTTCAATGGATACTGCATCAAGCTAAGACGAGTCAGTTCTTCCCTCACATCCACAAGGCTGTTTTCTGATTTTCCATCCTAATATGTAAATAGAATTTTAAAAAGAGATAGTAAAGATTTTGTTGAATAAAAAAAATGTTGATACATTTCATAGATAAAATTATGTCTAACATATAAGAAAATAAAAATAATATATACGTTATAGATAAAACTATGTCTAATATGTAGGAACATTTAAAAAATGCTTATGTTTTATAGATAGAAGTATATCTAATAAATAAGAAAATAAAAAAAAGGTGAATATATAGGAAAATACATAAAATGCTTATATATTTTATAAATAGAAGCATAAGTGATTATAAGTGATTTATATATTACTAACCTTGAGAGAGAGTTCTTGAACCTCTTCATCAACATTCCAGAATGGGAACAGATTTGTAAATTTGATGGGTTCAAGTCCAGCAAAAACAAGATAGGCTTTGATGGGTGTTGTTGTCTCTTTTGCTGCAATATCAAAGTATTTGTTACTTCTTAACATGATTTTTAAGGGCTTTTCAATATGTAGAATACATTTTTATTTTGAAAAAATAAAGCGTTTTTTATAAGAAAAATATCAATATTGTTTATTAATTAGTTATTAAAATGAACTAAATCATTCATTCATTCATTCATCATCATCATCGTTTAATGTCCATCCTCCATGCTAGCATGGGTTGGACGGGTTTGTCCCATTTAGAGGCAAGTTGGGTCGGGTGACCATGTCTCGCTCATATAGGACTGTTTCTGGCTGGTTTTCTACGGCTGGATGTCCTTCCTAGCGCCAACCACATTTACAATGTGGACTGGGTGCTTTTTATCGTGACACCTACATAACCACTTTACAGTGTGGGCTGGGTGTGTGCTTTTTGTTGTGACACCTACACAACCACTTTACAGTGTGGGCTGGGTGGATGCTTTTTGTTGTGACACCTACAAGACTACTTTACAGTGTGAGCTAGGTGGGTGATTTCTGTTGTGACACCTACACAACCACTTTACAGTGTGGGCTGGGTGGATGCTTTTTGTCGTGACATCTACAAGACCACTTTACAATGTAGGCTGGATGTTTTGTGGTACCAATGAAATGAAAACCAGCAAACACAATCATAACGCCACATGCCAATAACTTCTGATTGAGCTGAGAGCGGGGGAGGAGATTGCAACATAGTGATTAATATACGGCATGTCTTGGGAGCGGGGGGGGGGGGGGGGGGGGCATTTAAACTTGGAACCCAGGTCAGAACACAGCTGGTTTCTCTCACATACAGATATGTATGACGAGAGAGAGAGGAGGAAGTTCCTATTTGAATATACAGCTGTACTTGTGTATATGTTTATAAAGAAAATAAAAGGAGCATGACTAACCTTTACAATAGTCAAGTGCTGTCTGCAGAATACAACGTTTCTCTACAACAAAACGAGATTGTGCTGATCCTGTGATGACATTTTCGATATCTTCGTCTCCCTGAGGCCACCAACCTTGCCACACAAATACTTCATAGTTATTGTCCAGCAAAAACAAGGCTGCAATGAAATGATTAGAAATATTATACCAGTTGTTTAACCAGTGTCATCATGAAGACATACTCAAAGACAAACACACACATACCAAATATATACTCATACATATGTCACACCTCCATTTTACATACAATATTCTTGGCTCAGTGCTTGACTCATATAAGCCACAGGGTGTGTTAATCAACATTGCTTTTATTATGCTTAGATGAAAATTCCATAGAAATATTTAAAATTAAACATCATATTTCCTCCTGTAATATATCTAATAAATTTACATGTGAACAAATCTTTTGGTAGCTCTTTATATTATTATTCAAATGTAGCTGCAATTGAAGTTGCAACAACTATTTACAAGAAGAAACATGTAACATATGTACATGTTTATCAACACAAAGAAGATGTGTCTTATCTACTACTAGGACTTGTATATATGAGTATATAGGGTATTGCGTAGCTTAGTGGTTAGGGTGATCGGTTCATGATCATAAAGTCATGAGTTGATTCCCAGACTGGGCAGCATGTTGTGTCCTTAATCGAGACACTTTATTTCATGTTGCTTCAGTCTACGTAGCTGACAAAAATGAGTTGTACTTATAATTCAAGAGGTCAGTCTTGTCACACATTGTATCATGCTGAATCTTCCTGAGAACTACATTAAGAGTACATATTCTCAGACACTTACACATTAATTCCACAAATCAACTGGAACACTCATCATTGGAAATGATAGAGGTCCTATAGACTACAATTATTTAAAATGGGTTTAAAGAAAACATACCAGGTTGAGTAGTAACGTTGTAGAGGTCTGATTGTAAATATGGATATGGTGTGTATAGATTTTCCATACAGGATGGATTCTTCACTTCAGTTACTTCAATAACACCAGGAACACTAGTAAACTCAAATAGTCGAATTGACCATTCATAGGTAAAGGTGTGATCTGAAATAAGGAAATCAAAAATATTTTTAATTGTCACCATCATCATCATCATCATCATCATTTAACATCCATTTTCCATGATTCCATGAGGCTAGTCAGGTCAAGTGATCACATCTAGTTCATAAGGATCTGTTTTTGGCTTGGTTTTCAATGGTTGGATGCACTTCCTAATGCCAACCACATTACAGTGTGTGCTGAGAGCTTTTCTTGTGACACCACCACTTTACAGGGTAGATTGAGTGATTTTTTTTTTTTTTTGTGGTAACAGCATAACCACTTTATAGGGCAGGCGGAGTGCATTTTGTCATAGCAGCAGTACAACCACTTTACAGGGTAGACGGGATCATTTTTGTTGTTGTGGTACCAACACAACCCCCTTAGTTGGGTGAATTTTTGTTATTGCATCGTCAAAGTAAGTATAATTGATATTTTAGATAATAAAATATTCAATCTGAACATAGTAAATCAGAATTACACAATTAGAATTATCTTATAATTATTCTTAAAAAAAAAAATTTCTTTTTTTAAGAATAATTATAAGATAATTCTAATTGTGTTAATATATATATATACATTATATATTATTTAGCCAGTATATAAATTTCAAGATAGCAAATTGGCAGAGTCATTAGGACATCGGATAGTATGCTTTGTAGTATTATTTCTGGCTCTCTGCACTCTGATTTCAAATCTCACCAAGGTAAACTTTGTATTTCATCCTTTTGAGCTCGATAAGAATAGTATCTATACCAGTTCAGTACTGGGGTAGATTCTTCCTCTACAGCTATTTTTTACTTCTTCTCTATCACACACTCCATCACTGGAAGAAATTGGCTGTGTTCAAACCTGGAGAAAGATAGGCTCTGCCAGGTTTAAAATGCCCAAGAAATGCTGAATGTCACTATAGCACCCCTACAACTCCACCAGGAGTTATGGATTCATATGTACATATAAATTTCAAATGTTCATTCTTAAAAGTCAGTCACTGGTCCTGTAACTCCTAATGGAATTTTAGAGGAGCCACCATAATATACTTGGTGCTCTTCACTTGCTGATTCATTCCAAAGAGACAGAGAAAGCAAGTGAGAAGAAGAATTGATTCCAGTAATGGACTGGTACATATTTATCAACCTTAAAAAGATTAAAGGCATAGATGGCCTTGTCAGGAACTAGGGGTTCTGAGAGCCAGAATCACTACTGCAAACCATTCTATCCAACACCCCAGTAACTCTGCAAAATTGTTGCCTTTTTTTTTTAAAGTAGTTTACATGAATTAAAATATTAACAAGAACAAAAAAAAAAGGATTTTTCATAAAATAAAAGATTTCTAGAGCATACCATTTAGAAGTGACATGTATTGTCTCCTGTCATTTCCAGATAAAATTGTCCAAAATTCTGAAGTTTCTGAACCTTCATCAAACTGAGTAACATTCAAGGTAATATTTGCAGGTAATCCAACTTCAAGTGGATTGCTAAAAATTAAAAATAATTTGCCATTAATATACCATAATTATTAATTAGTCATTTTAAAATTTGAAATAATAAAAAAAAAAATGTATGTTCTGCTTAAATTATTGAGAGAAAAACATAGATGCTATTGCTGTTGTTGTTTTCTTTTTCAGGAACAGTGTATCTAGGACTACATTATCCAATGTACTCTCCCTTTTATTTTAATGTTTATATTCATTTAATAACCTTCCATCATAAGTTATATATGAAACTTTGTTGTTACAAACAATAGCTTAATTTAGTTAGTTTTTTTACTAAATCCCTACAATGTCTGGACTATTTTAAAAATAATTTTAAACTGAAGATGAAATAGCTTTGACAATTAGATAACAATCTAGTTACTAAATGTCAGGAAAGTGAACAGTGTATGTATATCATCACTCATAAACTATTCACTTTCCTGATATTTGTACATTATTCTATGTACTATACATGCAACTTTGATGAGTTGTAGCGCACCTCAGCACTGTGCACAATAATTTTCATTATTATTATTGGCAGTATCAGTAGAGGGTCGGACACCATGCTTTGCAGCAAAGAGTTACGGCCCTTTATGGTCTGAGTTCAAATCCCACCGAGGTTAACTTTGCCTTTCATCCTTACAGGGTCGATAAAATAAAGTACCAGTAATAAACTGGGATAATTGCTGGCCTTATGCCAAAAGTAGAAATCATTATCATTATATTATTAATGGTTTAGTTACCTAACCAAAAGTCATTTTAACATTGGCACAAAGCCAGAAATTTGAGGGGAGGGTAAAGTTGATTATAATGAGTTCAGTACTTAATTGATACTTTATTTTATTGATCCTGGAAAGATGAAAGGCAAAGTTGACCCCAGCAGGATTTGAACTCAGAATGTAGAAAGTATTAACAGAATATTTTGTCTGATACTCTACCAATACTACCACTCTACCACCCTGGTTATCTAACAAATAATGGTTTCTCATTTAGGCAAAAAAACAACAAATTGGGGGAAGGGAAAAGTCAATTAAATTTACCTCAGTGCATTACTGGTACTTTATCTTATTGATGCCATAAAGATGAAAGGCAAAGTTAACCAAGACAAGATTTGAACTCAGAATGTAAAGGGTCATAAACTCTAAGCTACAAAGCATGTTATCCAACACTTTACCAATACTGCCAATCTACCAGCCTAGTTATCTAATTAATAACATAACTAAAGTGGAATTCAACTGATGTGTGTGTGTGTTTTTATAGGCAGCATAACTCTCCCAAAGTTTAACAATATCTGTTGCAAAACAACTTAGCAAAACAATTACAAAGTCATAGAAATATGGTAAGAAAAGGGATAAGACAGTATGGTGTGATTTGAGAGAGATTTTTGGTTGATAGCAGGTTGAGATAAACCACATAGAAGCCTCCTGCTAGGTTCAAGCATGGATGTTAGATAGTAAATGTGAGAAAATGTAACAGTGACTATGTATCACATTCAATTATGTAATAACAAGTGAGAATGGAATGACTATATCAGAAGTCTGATACAGATAGTGAGGACATTATATGATATATAATCTTACTATCTGTATCATAAAAGGAATGTATGATAAAAGTGAAAAGTACTAGATATATTTATGATAGCACATTGTTTACTTAACAGGTTGATGCTTATTACAAGGTTGTAGGATTTTGAGAAGCATCAATCAAATATAAAACTACTACTGACTATTAAAATATTTAGTATAAGAAAATGTAGTTTGCTTGAAGCATTGTATATAACATATGTGGAAAGTGATATAAGGCTAAACAATTTGAAGAAGGGAATTTTAAGTCCCCAAATATTAGGACGAAAGAAACAATAGCAACAAAAAAGAAAATAAAGATTACCAAGTAACTAACTTTTTCATTACTATCTTACAGTCCATTTTGGATTGTTTAGCCTTATATGACTTTCCACATTATATTTAGTTTGAACATTACAGCTTAGATTTTTCTCTAGCTATTTGAAAACTGACTGAGAACACAGAATGTCGGAGTAGACATAATATCTTGTAAAATGTTTGGCACCCAACTTAAACCAGTTTGTAAAAATGTTAACGTATTATCACCATCATCGTCATTGTTTTTATTTCCATATTTCCGTGCTGGCATAGGTTGGTTGGGACATTTTAAGGTGGTGTTTTATGGACAACACTTTTAGTCACTTCTTATGATATGCATGCAATACATTAATAATAATTTTTTAAATAGTTATTAACAACAATTAACTCAATATAACTGCAGTAAAGAAATAAGAAAGTAAACTTGAAACATTTTCAATTGAAGATTTTTTAAAATGAATCTTCAAATTGTATTTCTAAGAAAAAAAAATTCTCATTGATCTATGATTTTTTAAAATGTTTAAAGTATAGACATTAGAATTTACAATTCTTGCCAAAACAAACCCTTCATGGGTTTTTTTTGGCAAGAACTGAATTACAATAAAACAAAAATTGAAATGGTGTAAGATGAAATAGACACTAATGTCTGGAGAAGAAATTTTAAAATATTAAACTGGTAGCAACAACTAGTTTTACACAGCTCTTAACTATTATAATCTATATATATATAAAACTGAGGATGTCTGTCTGTGTGTGTGTGAGTTTGAATCCCTAAAACTCGAGAACCACCCAACCGACTGTTTTCAAACTTTACACATGTAATACTTATGTTTCAGGGAGTGTTCTGAGCAAACAAAATTCAAATTTTCAATGCCCTAGGGACCGCATTAGGCGATTTAGCGATCTCTCTTTATAATTCTTAGTCTTTCTCTTTTTAGATAGATACATACACATAACGTCGCGCCCCTATAATATCTGTCTGTATGTCTGGCTGTCTGCATTACGTCACTTCCTTGAGGATGTCTGTGTGTCTGTGAGTTTGAATCCCTAAAACACTCGAAGTACCCAACCGATTTTTTTCAAACTTTACATGTGTATTACTTATGTTTCAGAGAGTGTTACGCACATAAAACATTCAACTCTTTGATCCCCTAGAGCCCGCATTAGTTGAAAAACTGCGTTTTTTCAGGTTTTTAGGGTCTTTTCGAGGCGTTACGTCAGACTGATTTCCTTGAAATTGTAACTATGTATTAGTCAGTCTCTTCTTCATACCGTGAGCAAAGAAAATCCAACTTTTTTATGGCTTAGGGCCCGCATTAGGTGAAAAACTTCATTTCTTCAGCTTTTTTAGGGCTTTTTTGAGGCGTTACGTCTACTTGATTTTCCCGAAATTTCAAAGCATATTATGCACATAAAAAAAATTCATTTTCTTGATCCCCTCAGGCCCCCATTAGGTGAAAACCTGCATTTTTCCTGCTTCATCGAGGAAAATCTTAGATTATCCAGCCATCAGAGTATTCTGTTTATTTTCTTTACATATTGTTCAGGCATGCAGTTTTTCCACAATTAGGTCTGTTGGCGGCCCGCATTCCAAAATACCTTATCTCGTGCAACGTCGGGTACCACTGCTAGTATCCTATATAAGTTATTTAAAACTATTACATCAGAGAGATGGTCATCTAAAATATAGATTATAGGTTATAGAAAATAATGAAGAAATGTATTAACTGTTAACATCCTGTAATGATTTAGCAAAAAGTGTCTTAAAAAATCAAGTTTATTCAAACGTTTATAGTAGACAGACTGTTGTGAAAATTTGCAGTATTAGAGTAAAGGCATTGGATTTTAATGTGATATTGTCACAGTATTGTTTTGTACTTTTTAAGAATGTCTTGCTAATGTGGTTTCATATGGTACAGGATGTTAAGAGTTAACTTAAGTAACTACAATATTTACCATTTCTGTATGTTTGCAACAGCCTCCTGTGCAAGTTCCCTTGAAATTGGAGAAGATTTTGACCCATGCCAAATGAAGACTTTTCCTGTTTGAACATTCAGTAAAATAAAGGAAGACCGGCTTCTTAAGTCTGAGGTGTTTCCACATTCTATTTCAATAAGGCATATTTCATTACTTTTCCCATTTCTGAGACAGAAGAATTTCCAGGGTTCTTGTGTGTTGGTCTCTTCTTCTTCTCGTTTTCCAATATGAACTATCATCTTACCTCCAAATAAGCTGAGGAAACAAGGTGGCTCTTTCCCTTCTAATACTCGAACCTAAAATGTAGGATAATAAATATCAATAATTTCTCTATATCATCATTGTTTATATGTCTACTTTTCAATACATATATAGATTTGGTGAGACTAATTTTTTAAACAAGTTTTCCTGTGGCTAAATGTTCTTCCTGACACCAACACATACTTTACTTTTAATTACAGTACACACTCCTCATTTATGCCATACTTCTACATTGTGAATGTGTAGGGACATATCGTTTATGCATGTTATAAACAAACATTACTGCTTGCTTTAAATGGTGTCGAAGAAGACTGATGCATACACACAAATAGATGACACATGTTGAATTTATAAATATATAAATGATAACAAACATTTACTGGTGTGTCTCTAGTCTTGCCAATACCAGCTAATCATTCAATTGGATAATTAGCTGGCATTATCATTATTATTATTATCCAGGGCGGTGGATTGGCAGTATCGGTCGAGGGTCGGACGCCATGTCTTTGCAGCACAGTTACGTCCCTTTACGGACTGAGTTCAAATCCCTCCGAGGTTAATTTTGCCTTTCATCCTTACGGGGTCGATAAAATAAAGTACCAGTAATACACTGGGATAATTGCCGGCCTTGTGCCAAAAGTAGAAACAATTATTATTATTATTATTATTAATATTGTGATATTGATGATGTGATGAAATATTTTTTTGTAGTCTAATCCAGTATCAAAGTAATATTAAACAGTAGCATCAAATTTTGAAATACCCATCTTTAAAAATTACCAGTTGTCAAAACTTTAATAAATTGATCTAAATAGAAATGTAAGTAGTGAGGTAGACTTACTTGTGGTCCTCTCTCTTCATCAAGCTCAACTGTCATCAGAGCAGATGCACCTTTTTCAGTGATTGTAGAATTTTTACCTTGCCAAAAGAAGTAGGCACATCGCTCACGACCTACAGTAGTTCGTCTAGCTCCAGTTTTGGCTCCTGGATAAAACAATGATAATGATTTTCATGATATACTGAATAGTTATTAGTTTATTTGAAAGGAAAAGAAACACTATCCCTTACTGTGATATATACATGTAAATATTATGATGTTGGATTTTGTATATTTAACCCTTTTGATATGAACCTGGCCCAAACCCCTCTAGTTCTATGAAACTAAATCACCTATCTTAAAGGGTTCTTATTTAAATTATAATCTACTGACATAATTCTATAAAAGAACCATGAGTTAAGTTACTAGCTTAACAATAAAATAATTTATAATTTCAGTAAATTCACCAAAATTCTTCATTATTTGATTAAAATAGAATGTACTTCATTAGAAATATGGTCACATAAGGGTGAAAGAAAGGTTTTCTTTAAAGATACTTTATAGCTCTCTCTATCCTTCTATAACTAATAGTTTTTTTTTTATTTGCTGGGTCTGGAGGAAGAGACAGTGCCTATAGCCTTCACATTGTCCTCCAAAACCTGAGTGATTGCTGTCTTGATCATATCCCAGGGCCAGTAACAAGGACCCCCCCCCCTTTTTAACAATATTTTATAGCTCTCTTTTATACAATTTAAAATACTTTATTTTATTTATTTATTTTGCAAAGTAAGCAGCACAGTAGTGCTCATCATGGATTTCACAGACTCTCCAAGACCTGAGAGAATGATAGTATTGATGTCTAGAATGTTTGTGTGCATGTAGTAGCAACAACACTATCTCAAAGTTAGCAACTGATCAGAATTGAAAGATTTTCCTGGACTTGAAAAAGAAAGTGAACCACTGTGATGTATTTTTGTCGCTGAATTCTAAGATTAAACCCCTGCTGTAGAAGACCATACTTCTGATAATCCCGAGAAAGCAAAGAAGGTAATGGTTAAGAAAAATATATACCAGTACATACTGGGCTGATTCAATTGATTATTATACACCCCTTCTCCGTCTATTACATATTTGTGATCTTTTGTCAATGTAAGTCATTAATTCTTTTCTTAGAAATCCTTAACCCTTTTGATACTAAACTGTCTAAAACCATACCTGGTTCTATGAGAAAAAACTGTTCATTTTATCTAAAACTGTTCCATCAGAATTTTATGTCCCAAATACCAGCTTAATAACAAAAAGTTAGTTATATTGTTAAATCCCACCAAATATGTGATTATTTTTAAATGATCTGAAAACCATAGGCATGTGTCTTTCATTAGAAATATGTTAATGAAAGGCTTAAAACCAGGGATATTTTAGGAAAAGTTAAATGAGACGTTTGGATAGTCATGCCTTAATGCATTTAATATATGTCTTGGTGAATTTCCCAAACAACTGATAATTAAGAAGAGAGAAAAATAATGAGTTACCTGTAGCTACTATTCTGTATTCCCATCTCACAACATAGGTATCTCCATCGTGAAACTGGCCATTGCTGATAGGATCTAGTTTATAATGGTCAAACTCAAGAATATGCCATACTGTCACTGCTATCGTTGTTATCTCAAAATTCTGAATGAAACCATCCATGTCTTCTTTCCTGCAAAAAAAGATATAAGCCATTAAAATTTAATATTGCCACTAATACATAACCCATTGTTTTATGGATAATAAATTATATTTAGTTTCTGTACCAATCTGGTGCCTTTCTAGAGATCCAGGTCACCCGGCACACATGAGTCAGCCAGAGAATACCTTCTCTATTTAAGGTTTTTAACATCTCAGGCCAGATTTCATCTTCCCCAGTGGCTTTGCCACATTTGAGCAATTTAACTGCTCTTGTGACTTCAGCCTCTGAGAGATTAGTGACCACTTCCAGATGCATCTTGTGTACATCAGAAGATGCTGTTATGATCAGCAAAGTATTCTCGCCACCTCACAAGGATGCACTTCTCTGAAGAGAGGAGAACCCCAGACGCATTCCTGATAGCAGGTGTGGAGGAGAACCTTTTATTATGAACTCAGCAGAACACTTTATCTGGAGTCAGATTCCAGCTTAATGCCAAAGTTCTCCCATGTCTTAAGTTTGGATGCCTTTACTGTTTATGCTGTGATTCTTCATTCTTGCTTGTACTGCAAGTGCAAGGTGGAGGACTTATTTCCAAGCCAAGCTTTGAAGGCCTCCTTCTTTGCTCGGATGGCATCTTTGACCTCTTGATTGAACCAAGGGGTCCTCTTGCCATCTAGCATCACACCAAACCACTTTAGCCTGCAGCATTTAACAGCTGAAGCAGAAACTGCTGAGCTGAACAATATCCACTCTGTCTCAATGCCTCAGTTTGCACAGGGAGTTCTCTGAATTTGGATCCTTCCTTAACCACCAACGCTTCCCACTTTATCCTGTAGGTCGCCCTGGACCTGCCAGTTTTATATGCTTCTTTGGCTTTAGGTAGTTTCAAGTTGCAGATAACTAGATGGTGATCAGTTGACAGCACAGCCCCTCTC
Source organism: Eledone cirrhosa (assembly GCA_964016885.1). Classification (NCBI taxonomy): domain Eukaryota; kingdom Metazoa; phylum Mollusca; class Cephalopoda; order Octopoda; family Eledonidae; genus Eledone; species Eledone cirrhosa. The sequence goes on from OZ024740.1 coordinate 219,886,927, forward strand.
TTCACACGAGCATCCAGCACAGAATCGAAGAAATCAGAGACAATAACAAAATCAATTATTGAAAACGTCAGTATCTCTAAATGGTAAACAAAACTATTAAAAGTTCTAAATATAACATATTTATGCAGGAATACACAAAATTATCACTTTGAGAGAAAGAAAACTACCAAAATGCTATGGCACTGTACCTCATTTATATTTGATTAATTAAAAATATATTCTTTTATTCTTTTACTGGTTGCAATTATTAGGCTCTGAATTTGATTCCACTGCATGGCATCATGGACAAGTGTCATATTCAATAACCTTGACTCGACCCGTGCCTTGTGAGTGGAATTGGGGAGATGGAAATTATTTGGAAGCCCATTGAATGGGCTGTACCTATAATTTAAAGGTCCAACCTTGTTACACCCTTTGTCTTACTGAATCTCCCTGAGAAATGTTATAGGTACATGTGCCTGAACTTACACATTAACTTCATGAGCAGGCTGTTCAGTTGATCAAACAACTGAAACACTGATCATTGAAACCAACAAAGATCAATTCTATCATATGTATTAAAATCAAATTAACTTACCAGTGTGTTCCTCTGCCAACATTACTGCCTTCAAGAACCAATAACACAGGCCCTGGGAAAAGTCTCTCAGCCAACTTTTTACCATCATAAGCTACCAAGTCACTGTTGTCTGTTTGCTAACAAAATATAAACAATAAACTGGTATAAACAAAAACAAAACATACCAAAGAGGAGGCTTTACATTCACAAAAGTTAAAATTCTTAAATCGCCAAAAGAGGTTAATAATTTATTTGCATATGTATGGAAATATACAAAGTAAATCCAAGAGTTACCAAAAGAACAATGGTAAAGAAACAGATATATTTTTAGTAATTTTATCAACAAAATTCCATAACTTGGTACCTGAACCCTTTTGATACTAAACCATCTGAAAATGCCCTTCATTTTAAGATGTATGACTGTTTTACAGTATTTGTATTAATTTACAAACCTTCCATTATAATTTTATGTAAGAACCTTTATTAAGTTATCTTCCAAAGACCATGAAAAAATTAGTTATATTACTATATCCTTTCAAATATTTTGACTATTTTCAAAATTTTTTAAACACATTTGTGGTGTCTTTTATTAGAAATATAGTAATAGAAAGGTTAAAATACATTTGATTTTCAAATGGTGCTCTACAAAAATACAAAGGCATACTCCATGTTGTATAAATATACTTACTTTTGTTAGATTTGTCTCTTGGCTCTTCACCTTAATCAATCGAGTGGAATCAGGCCAGTCAGCGAATTTCTCTCGAAAAACTATAGTTTCCATATTTTCATTGACTTTGCCAAATATAGCCCAACTGGGACGGTTACAACCTACATTATTTGTATCCCTTTCTGAAGATACTGAAAATAAAAATAGTTTTTTTCTTTAGTTATTTGTTCTGTAATATCACCATCATCATCATTTTATGTCCATTTTCCAATTGGCATGTTTTGGACAGTTTGTTACAGATCAGGTCAGTACTTAATCAGCTTTGCTGTCCTCCTAGAGAGGTTGGGGCTCATGCCTCACTCAATATGTTTTATTTCTAGCAAGTATAGGTTGGATAATTCTGTAAATTCAGAATTTTTATTTTCTACAAAATGTAATCATTCTAGTATATAAAACTTATTTCACATGATGAATATGGATAGAAGAATGGATAAATGGTTGAGAAGTTTACTTCAGAATCATGAGAGTGTGGGATTGATCCAACTGCATGATGTCTTGGAAAGTGTCTTTTACCATAGCATTGAGTAGACAGTGACTGTTTAGAAGCCTATCAAATGGATTGCATATGTAATTCAAAGGGCCTATGCTAGTCTTGTCACACACCGTGCCATGCTGAATCTTTCTGAAAATAGCTGGTGCCACAATAAAATGCACCCAGTACACTCAGTAAAGGGGATGTTGATAGGAATGGCATCCAGAAACATGCCCAAATTGGAATGTAAGCAAGACATGACCCCCTAGCCTGTATGAGAGGGCAGTAACTTATATTAAATACTGACTTGGCCCATAACAATCCATCCAACCCAGGCCAGCATGGAAAAACAGATGTTAAATAATGATGATAACTGCTTATGGAATACTCAGCCACTTACAAGTTGATTTCACAATTTGGCTATTTTATTGACTGAACAATTGGAATGCAGAAGTTCATTTATTTATGAATACATTAAATTTATTTTTATATCTATTTTCCCACACTATCAAAAGTAAAGTGATTTTAGATAAAAGATGATTTTTACAACTAGATATTTTTACTACACACAGACTGTATTAAAACATGAAATTACAATATGTTGCTAAAATTATTTAAAGAATAAAAATGATTTAATACATACATCTTAGAGGAGATATTGGATTTATTCTTGAAGATTCATAATTGTAGCCTTTGTTCCAAAGCTGCTGAGCAAGTTCAAGCCCTAGCTTTTTCTTCAAAGGTGAGGCTTTCTTTCCCTGCCACACATATAGTTCACAGCCAAAATCAAAGACTAATACCTGAAAGATATAAATATATGTATATAACATAATTCTTTGTTTTATAAGTTTGCTAAATAAATACACTAAACATGCACTGAATGAAATACTGTTTATATGATTATAGAATCAAAATAATTGTTAAATATTTGTAATTACTAGTGACTGCTTACTTTAAAGTTTTGCTGAAATTACCCGCCTCTCAAAACAATTTTGTAATTGCAAGCAAGTATCTAATGGCAACTCTTAATATTTCATAATGATATAGAAGAACATCTTTTATGGCTTTGATAATTCAAATATAATTTTTAAGAATGTCTTACTAATGTGGCTTCATGTGGTACAAGACATTAAAATTTAAAGCATATAATTCAAATTTGCATATAAGACCCAGATGATAACAAAAAAGTGAGTCATATATGCTATTCTAATACAGTAACCAATGGTAAAATACACAAATCACTTGAAAAAACAACAAAGGATTGAGTTATATTTATATAATCATAGCATTTTTAACCCTTTAGCATTTACATTACTTTATATATAGTATTGTATTTTCACAGTAAAGGCTTTATCTTACACAATATCTCACATAACATCAACTCTACAAGGTTTTGATGTTATTTATTTTGTGAACAATACCTTAACATCAATTTGAACGGCCAATTATGGCCGGTTGGGACAGAAAGAGGTGAGAGAATTCTGGTTGGATATGGCTGGTTTAAATGCTAAAAGGTTAAACATCCTTTTGATACCAAGCCACTCAAAACCATCCCTGTTTCTACAATACAACTGTTTGTTTTGAAGTGTTTATATTTATCTAAAAATCTCTCATCATATTTTTATGCAAAAACATTTGTTATATTCCAAACACCGGATAAATGATAAGAAATCTTTCCACATTTTTGATTATTTTCAAAATGATTTGAAATATATTTCATTAGTAATATGTTATTGAAAGGATTAACTGAAATTATAATTGTTTTTCATTAAAAAAATATGGTAACGAAAAGTTTAATGAAGTATTTACTAACTTCATTATTCTTCAACATTTCATGTTTTGGAGAATCTCCCCAGTATTCCTCATATGGTTTCAAGCTATTCTTTTCAATTTTATAGATCATATTTGTACTAATTATAGCATTCTCATACAGTTCATCTTCTTCAGGAAGACCACACTCTGAAAAAGAAAAAAAAAATATCAGACCAGGGCTGAATACATTATCTTGAATATTATTACTGGCAAAGTTATAGCTGAAACATGTCTGTGACTTTGCTTTAACCATATTATTGGTTTTAGTCCTTACACAGCAGTCATGCTGGAGCAACCCTTTCAAGGGATTTTTAGTCAATCATATTGAATCTGAACCTACTTTTCAAATCTAGTAAACACACACATTCACAATCATACACACATATTCACACACACACACACACACACACACACACAAATACATCCATACATACACACACACGAACTTTCAAACACATGCACTATAGGCTTAAATCTACCAAATTTCACGCACAATGCATTGGTAAATCTGAAACATTAGTAGGAGAAACTTGCTCAAGGAGCTATGTCATGGAATTGAACCTGAATTCCTTAACCATACATCTATGTCTATGTCCATATAAAAAAATCACAATTGTACTTTTTCAATATGGAAGTCTAATTATTGAACCTTATAATGAAGTAAGAATGTTGTAACCTATAGTTCTAATGAATAATTATATAAATAGTTTTTATCCCAACAAGGAAAACAATGCCTGCAATAACATATGAACTCACAATCTTTGAGAATCTTTCTCTTATACTTTTCCAGTATAGTAAATAGCATTTGTATATCTATTCTGAAATATGTATGAATAAAGCTGTTTCCATAAAAGAGGGATGTTCAGTAAAACTGATTGAAAATTATGCTAACATATACAATATATGATACAGCTGATAAATTAATACATATCTATATATATATATATCATCATCATCATGTTATGTCTGCTGTTCCATGCTTGCATGGGTTGGATGGGTCCTTTTCAGTACTACATCTCTCTGCTTGTCTCATTCCTTTGTCATTTCCTCAGTGAGCTTTAGCGATTTGAGGTCAGTACTCACCACTTCCATCCAGGTTTTCCTTGATCTTCATCTGCTGTGGCTTCCTTTCACTGAGATTACTTGGCACTTCTACACCCAGCAATCACCATCCATGTGCATCACATGTCCATGCCAAAGTAGTCTCCACTCCTAAACACTACTTCTGATTTCTCTTAAACCCAGTTTCCCTCAGAACATCCATGGTTTGTCTTTCTAACACATTAACATTGCACATCCATCAAAGCATTCTTACCTCATTTCTCTCCCGCCTTTGCATGTCCTCTGCATTTATTTTTATATATTTACTAAAACATTGCTTTGTGAGTGAATTTGGAAGGAAAAACCTTTATGGAAGCCTGTACAGTTTCTATTTACCAAATATGTAAATATATATATATATATATATATATATAGTGGTAAAAATTGGGAGATTATATCTGTAGTTGGTAGAGCACTCAGTCCAAAGGACAAATTTGGTATAGAGTTAGTTCCACAAGAAATTAGCAAACCATACTCAAGGATGCGCATTTCTCCGGAAGTCTGGTGAAATACGTGTCCTCAAGTATGGCTTGCTAATTTGTTGTGGAACAACGAACTCTATACTGAACTAATCCTTTTGACTGAATGCTCTATCAACTACAGATATATATATTTTTTATCTGTAGTTGGTAGATGATGATGATATATATATTCCATAATCTTTATGGAAACCTGTATGGTTTCTATCTACCAAATGTGCATATATATATGTGTGTGTGTGTGTGTGTGTATAAATATATGCACATTTAGTAGATAGAAACCATACAGGTTTCCATAAAGATTCCTTCAGCTAAATTCATTCATAAGGCATTACTTGACTCAATATTATAGCAAAAGACAATACCCAAGGTGCTATACAAAGGACTAGAACCTGAAACCACATGGTTGCAAAGTGATTTTCTTAAACACAACCATAAACAATTCTGAATACTGAAAAATTCTTTAAAAGACAAATATTTTAAAACTTAAGTTATACCTTGACAATCATCAGGAGAACCTTGGAGTAAATCCCAAAATACAGGATTCGATGATTTCTTGCTGTCAGTAACCACATATGGTGCTGTTGATCTATAGCCAAGATCTCTTTTCTGTTGAACATGGGCTGCTATATCTGCAGACTAAAACAACAACAAATATATATAAATAATAATATATAATGAGAATAATTGTTTCTACTTTAGGCACAAGGCCAGCAATTACCCAGTGTATTACTGGTACTTTATTTTATCGACCCTGTAAGGATGAAAAGCAAAGTCAACCTCGGCGGGATTTGAACTCAGATCATAAAGGGACGTAACTATGCTGGAAAGCATGGCGTCCGACCCTCTACCGATACTGCCAATCCACCAATGATAATAATAATAGTTTCTGATTTAGGCACAAGGCCAAACATCATTTGAAATTTTATTTGTAACATCATCATGGAGGCACATGGCTTAGTGGTTAGAGCATTGGCCTTGCAATCGAAAGGTTGTGAGTTCAATTCTCAGACCGGGTGATGTGTTGTTTCCTTGAGCAAGACACTTTATTTCACGTTGCTCCAGTTTACTCAGCTGTAGAAATGAGATGATAGGGACTGGGGTCCCTATCATTCCACTGCAAAGTGGTCGTGGAGGTGCCACGGCAAAAAAAGCACCCAGCACTCACTGTAAATGAGGTTGGTGTTAGGAAGGGCATCCAGCTGTAGAAATCAAGCCAGAATCAGTTCCCGTCCCACCCTTGCAAGCAGGGAACAAGCGGACGTAAAATGATGATGATGATGATGATGATCATATTACTTCAATAGAAACAACAATAAGAATAATGTTGGTCTCTTACCTTAGCTTTCTCAATGACATTACTAAATTCTCCTGCCCAATTAATGATTTTATCTGGTGTTACAAGAACATAACAGTCACCATGGTTCACAGATTTGGCACAAGGCTCAACCAGTCTACTTTGAACATGTCTTCGACCTTTAATATAAAACACAAACAGTCAATTATAATAATCTTCAATAGCTTCTGTTCTGCAATGTAGCAATTATTAGAAAGTAGTATTTAATAAGATAGAGTTATATCTGTATATACACAATAGAGAGGTAACCAAAGGTGTATATATATATTTATTTATATCTTTAGAAAATAGACATATAAGCATACCAAATATACATATTTCTCTGTAAACTGAAACAATTATGAATACTTTTAATCAATTTTCAGACCTAGTTGGGTCTTCTAAGAGTTAATGCAATTCCCAAGATCATTCAACATGGCACATTATGTGACAAGACTGGACTTTTGAATTAGAGATGCAGTCCATCCAGCAAGCTACATAATTCCTCTCACAAGGCATGAGTCGACCTGAATCTATGGTAAATGAATGACATAAGCCCAACATGTCACAAAGTGGGATTGAAACCAAGACATCATAGTTGTAAAGGGAATTTCTAAATCACTCAATCATCAAGATTTGCAAGCAACAGGGAGCTATTACACATGCTTCTGATAGATAAGTCTGAAGCTCAACTTTTGATTCTTAGTTGTTACTATTTTATTTCACTAACACAGTTTCTACCACATAGAAATCCTACAATCTCATTACCTTTATATCTGAGAGCATGTAGCAGTAGAAAGAATCAACATTCCCTATCAACTGTGTTAGCTAAGCAGACTTATAACATTGGTAACAATTATATACAGGGTGCGGACGATATTTATTCGCAATTTTCAACTGCTAATTTTATGCAAATTTTTTTTACTTCCGTTGTCACTCTTGTCTTCATAAAAATAGTGACTATATTTCCATTATTTATTTTCAGAATAATTGATTATGAATAATTTTTAACCTCCAAATCTGTGGAAGAGACACAGAGTTCTTCTTGGAATCCGCGCTGGGAGGACAAATAAGACCAGAAGATCAACTCCCAGAACAACAGGTGGCTCGCTGTCTCATCCAAAGACTTACCCAGAGTCATGCAGACAAAGTTTCCAGCGACAACATTGGTCTTAGGTGTCATCAGCAGTCAAGGTGACGTCATCCCACCTCACTTCTTCCCTGAGGGCCTCAAGCTGAACACCGATGGCTACATCCGTGTTCTGAGCAAGGTAGTAAAGCCCTGGATCGACCAGGTAGCTGCAGGTAGGCCGTACGTGTGGCAGCAAGACTCAGCGCCCTGCCATACCAGCCGAAAGACCCAAGCCTGGCTGTCAGAGAACTTCGTCGACCACACTTCACCTGACATCTGGCCTCCTAGCTCGCCTGACTGCAGCCCCCTCGACTTCTTTGTGTGGGGCGCAGTGGAACGAGACACCAACAGATCTAGCTGCAATACGAACGATGATCTGAAGGCCAGGATCACAAGTGCCTTTAGGGGCCTAAGTCGGGGGACAGTGACGAAGGCCTGTAGCCGGTTCCGAGGCCGCCTTGAGGCCGTCATCAAAGCCAATGGTGGGTTTATCAAGTGAGATTGAAAGAAAAAGTCATGAAGACAAACTGACCCAAGTTTGATAAATAAATCTTAAAAAATAAAACTACTGTGTTATTTTTTCCTAGACAGTAATCTTGCGAACAGATATCGTCTGCAGCCTGTATTTACAGCTGTTACATTATCACAGAAGTTTACAGCTGTTACTATTATTTAATTGACTCAGCTAATTGCTATAGAGATGGTTTTAAATAATCTCACCACTCCTCTCGATGGCTACTGGAAAATAATCATAATCACAATCTTTAACTATTTTCAAAAATAAGAATCAGAAGTTTCTAATAACAAAAACACTGCATCAATAAATCAATAAATAAATACAGCAACTCAGTTATTCATCAAAAGCTGGTTCTGCAGTGCAAAACTGTTTATTTTAAAGTGTTTATCATCATCATCACTATTTAATGTCCATTTCTCCATGCTATCATGGGCTAGATGAGTTTTCCCATTGTGAATCAAGCTAGATCAGTGTCTAGCTCATACAGAACTGAATCTTACTTGGTTTGCACGGCTGGATACCCTTTCCAATGCCAACTACATTTACAGTGTCTACTGGGCACTTTTTGTTGTGTCATCTACATGACCACTTTACAGTGTCTACTGGGCACTTTTTGTCATGACATCTACACAACCATTTTACAGTGTGAACTGGGCGCTTTTTGTTTATAATTATCTAAAAACATTCCTTCGTAATTTTATGTAAGACCTTTCCTTATGTTATGTTCCAAAATCCAGCTTAATAATGATAAAGTTAGTCATTTTACTAAATTCATCAAATTCTTGATTATTTTCATAATTATATGGAAATCATAGGCAAAGTCTTTTAATAGAAATAGGGTAATGAATGGGTTCAGATTTTATATCAAGAAAATAAATTCTATAATAATCTATTTAAAAAGAAAATCAAATAAAATATATTCTAGAGGATTAATAAATTACAGGTACATTAACAGTATTTTGTTATAAAATTATAGTACTATACAGTGGGATATTTCTATAGGTTTTTAGCCAACATTGTATCCTTATACAGTCAAGGCACAAGGCTTTGTGGTTAGAGAGCTTGGCTCACAATCGTAAAGTTATGGTTTCGATTCCCGGTGGTGTGCTGTGTCCTTGAGCAAGGCACTTTACTTTACATTGCTCCAGTCCACTCAACTGGCAAAAATGAGTTGTACTTGTAATTTGAAGGGCCAGCTTTGACACATTCTGTGTCATGCTGAATCTCCCTTGCTTGTTTAATTTCGCAAGCAGGCTGTTCCATTGATCAGATCAACTGGAACACTTATCATAACCAACGGAGTGCTAGTCATGAAGAGACACATTTTCACATATACAGCATATTTGTGGATAGAAAACAAGGCAACTGCTGACTAGTTTCAATTCTTATATTGGGATTTTATCAACAACCAAAATTTTATAGATTAATTTTGATTATTGTTATTCTAGTGTGTGTGTATATATATATTATGTGTGTGTGTGTGTGTGTGTGTGTGTGTGTGTGTGATGCTGATGAGTAGGAATGAGTACTTAGTACTGAAGTAGACATTATTCTGGCTGAATTATAGCCGTAATAAACTCTTGTAGTGAGTATCCATTCCCATCTCCATCAGCGTTAAATATATATATATGTGTGTGTGTGTGTGTTAAGTATTTCCGTGGAAAAGGTAAAGGAAAAAAGAGTGCTCTATGTATAGTACAGAGCTATTAAATTATGTAATAAACAACAAAGATATCCAAAATAAAGATTCTATCTGATGAGTGATATCAGACGTATCTGTCAGAAACATCTAACTTCGCGAAACGTTGGGTAATGGAATAATTATATTATGTTGTTTATTACATAATATATATATATATATATACACATATATATATACACATATATATATATACACATATATATATACACATATATATATATACATATATATATATACACATATATATATACACATATATATATATACATATATATACATATATATATATATATATATATACATATATATATACATATATATATATATATAGATATATATATATACATATACATATATATATACATATATATATATATAGTCTAGGGTGTATGTGTATAAATATTATATATACATATATATATATAGTTAACCGCCAATAGATTCAAGCAGCGTCTTTACATGCATACCCATTCTTTTCTTAACCCTTTAAGAAGGAATATGACATCACTTTCAGCTTATATCTGGAGTCTAGAAGACAACCACACCCAATATAAGTTACACTGGGAGATCGTAGCTAAGGCTAGATCGTATAACGGAAATAAAAGACTATGTGACCTCTGCGCCACTGAGGCCCTGGAAATACTCTACGCCAAAGACCACATCTTAAACAAAAAATCTGAGGCAATTTTGGCTTGTAAACATAAATTGCACAAAACTTTCCTGTATTACAGCCCCACATTATACCCTAACGGATAGTACGATCTATACGCGGATATTTTATGTCTTGATGTGGTAGCTAAGTATATGTTATGTTTATACCATTACTTATTTGTATAGGTAAGTATATATTACCTGTATGTTTTGTGAAGGTACGTATATTTTCTCGTACGTATATTTGCTTGTATATGTTATTGGCATATATATTATATATACTGGTACATGTGCATTTGGTTATGTGATTACGGGAGTTTTGCGTCTGTGTGAGTATGCGGGTTCGTACGTATGTAGGGTGTGTGTATATGTGTACTTTGTGTTTTGGTTGACGTACGTCCGGGAACATATGTGTCTTTACATGTGGGTGTGTGTGTGTGCGTTGTATGCGTATTTATGTGTGTATATTTATATACGTTTATTTAATTATGTATACACACACGTGTATATATATATGTTTTTATTTTTTTTTTTATGCGTATTTGGTGTATACGTTCGTATGTGTGCGGTACAGGCATTGCGTGGGTTCTGTATGTGTTTTGTTTTGGTTTTTTTTGTGTACGTGCTTGTATTTACATACTCATGGGGAGTGGTTTCACGTATGCTTGTGTATATACGTATATGGATGTGTGTATGTATATATTTAATTTCAATTACCTCTGTATTTTATTTACTTTATTCTTAACTCTGAAGCCGAGAATCATTTGGTTTCCTAAATAGAATTTTAGTCTACGACTTCAGTTATACCATTTACGTGGTTTTGTCTTTGTGCGTAATTGTTCTCATTGCTCCACATAATGACGTATTATCTTCGTTTTTTCCGTTCATTGTCAGAGAACGTCTCCATGAACCACCTAATAGAATATTAGTCTACGACTTCATTCATACCACAAACGTGGTTTTGTCTTTGCGTGTAATTGTTTTCACTGCACCAAATAATGATGTATTATCTTCGTTTTTTCCCGTTCTTTGCCAGGGAATGTTTCCACGAACCAAAAGTATCGTCTTCCTTCGGTTGCAACGTTTTTTGAAATATTTACTTCTGCGTTCACAGATTGACTTTTTTAGTTTCAGAAGATCCCGTTAAGGGTGAAAGCAGCGATTCTTTGCTTAAACTTTAATCTGTTATTTTAATAAATATTTGCTCTACGGTTCTTATATATCTGATGTATATTTATCCTTATCGAGCCTTCTTTGGATTTTAGTCTTCAAATTTATTATTATTACTATATATATATAGTATTTATAAATTTAATGTTGATGGAGATGGGAATGAATACTCAGTACAAGAGTTTATTATGACTATAATTCAGCCATAATAATGTCTACTTCAGTACTAAGTACTCATTCCCACGTTCATCAACGTCACACCCACATACAATTGCAGTGAAACTGAAGCTAAAAATATAACTCTAATTCAGTTCAGTAATATGTACCAAATATGGCTAGGATTTCTGGCAGAAATATTTCCTGAATAAAACCTATCAGAAACAACTCCTTATTTATCAGAATTGCATATTCACAAATATATTGCTTATAAAACCCACTGTTAATAATGGTTTAAGTAAACTGTTTTTTTTCTTTCATATAAACACATTCATGGCAGTGATGTTTCATTCATTTCTTAATCCTCTTGATACCAAACTTCCTGAAACCACCTGTTTCTATGATACTTTAAAATAAAGTTTTATATCTATCTAAAAATTTCCCATCATAATTTTATGTAAGAACCTTTTATAAACACCAGCTTAATAATGAGAAAGTTAGATTACTAAATCTCTTCAAATTCTTAATTACTTTTAAAATTAATTGAAAATCATAGGCAATGTCTTTTTTTAGAAATGTGGTAATGAAAAGGTAAAAAAAATAATTACAATTTAAGTGAGACATAGAAGCAATTAGTAGAGTGTTAAAATAACAGTTCTCACCTTTAATTTGAAACAACATAAGTGGTTTGTATGGCAAATAACGGTTGGATCCAGGAGATGGGTTCGAAATATCAGTTTTTCTTAGTTCTATTTTAGAAAAGTTCTCTTTGCTAGCTAGGCCAGCTAAAGCTGCTTCTGCAAATCCAGCATCTTTACTAACTGAAAACAAAATAATAATGATTAGAGGCTCATAGAATCTATAGAAAACAATGGTAACATCATCATCATCGCTGTTTAACATTTATTTTTCATGCTTATATGGGTAAGAGAGGTTGTCACGTTATAAGACTAGATAGATCGAATGACTGTCTCACACTATTATGTTCCATTCTGCTATAGTTTCTATGATTGGATGCCCCTCCTAATGTCAACTACTTCACAGCATGTACCAGGTGTGTTGCATCATGACATCTCCACTACCACCTAACAATGTGGGCTGGGCGTTTTTTATCATGGCACCAGCATTACTACTTTATAGAATGGGATGGGGTGCAACAACCCAACAGTATGTAAATATCTTATAACAATATTATATATCAGCTATAATTATATATTATATATTTTCAACATGTCAGCCCTATACTCAGTTCTTATATAATTGGTCCATATATTTTATCATCCAACTCATTACTTTTTAATCTTAAAACACAATCTGTCACATATCCTTGTCAATATGTATTTTGTGTTATACAGTGCAGAATTATCTTGTCATTATAAATTCCTATTTTTCATGTCTTTGCATAACTTTCTATTGATTTTCTCTTCTTTCTCTTGATCTCTCTCTCTAACACACATGTACACATACACTAGCACATGTATTATGGAGGCACATGGTTTAGTGGTTAGAGCATTGGCCTTGCAATCGAAAGGTTGTGAGTTCAATTCTCGAACCAGGTGATGTGTTGTTTCCTTGAGCAAGACACTTTATTTCACATTGCTCCAGTTTACTCAGCTGTAGAAATGAGGTGATAGGACTGGGGTTCATATCATTCCACTGCAAAGTGGTCGTGGAGGTGCCACGGCAAAAAAGCACCCAGCACTCACTGTAAATGAGGTTGGTGTTAGGAAGGGCATCCAGCTGTAGAAATCAAGCCAGAATCAATTCCCGTCCCACCCTTGCAAGCAGGGAAAAGCGGACGTAAAATGAAATAATGATGATGATGATGTACTCACATGCATGTGCAGTCAAACACATGCACATACACAATATGCACACACACACATGTACACACACACGTGCATGGACACACACACACACGTACATGTACACACACACAGCTTGACAATGCTAATACCATATTCATCTGGCACAATGTCTGATCAAAAATGTCTGCCCCATTTCAGTGTAAGTGTTTTTACTTTTTGGTATTTTACCACCATAAGCTACGATTACACATCATTTTTTGCATTTTCAAAAAATAGTTTGAGATAAAATATTTTTATCAGATTTGCTTTATTTCCTATGTTTGGCACTGTGCTTCACAAACTAAAACATACCAGCATGTCTTTATCACAGAATGGGTCGAAGGTAAAAGACATGGCAGTATGTTTTCGCACTGAAAGAGTTAAGTCTTTTTTAGAGTTTATAACTGCTGCAATTGAATTACTACAGCAGATGTTTCCAACTATGTGCCATGACTGGGCCTCTGGATTATTGATATAATCCATCTGATAGGCTTTCACACAGTTTCTGCCTACCTAATTTCATTCACAAGGCTTGGGTCAATCTGAAACTATAGTAAAGACAGATGCCACACAGTGGGATTGAACCCAGGACCTCATAGTTGGAAAGTGAAATTCTTAACTACTCATCCATGCAGTATGACCTTCCCAAAGTACAACAATGTAATTAAAGTAATAAATATATTTAATTATAGTAAAAGGGTTACATGAAACAACTTAAAATATTATTCTATTATTTCCTTTTAACTATAAATATTTAGGGAACCTGTTAGAAATAGTAGCCAAATCTCACTTGAATCACAGCTTAGTCTTAAAAATAGATGATGGCTGGAACACCTTAGAACATAGCTTTGCTTGATAAGAGCTAACCTAGGGTTAAACAATAACAACATTTATACCCTTGAGTCACGGATAATTCCCCTCCCCCCGGGCACACTCTTATTACCCCCACCCACCTAGGCTAATCTATCTCTGGCGAAATTTTATTTTAAGTGGTAGCATTCCTGCGACAATTTTCTTTATATATTAAAGAACATTATACATTACAAAAAACGTACATTACTAGAAATCCCATACATTACAAAATAATTAGGATGGGTTGGAGTCTCAATATGTAAACTAAACGATTAATTCTGGTTTTTATAAAATCAATGGAGACAGTCTAGAAAAATTACCAATTTTCCACCCCACCCCACTTATTCCAATTCCCCGTCTTATTCCAACACACCTTATTATTTGGGGGCCCAAGAGTAACTGTAATTATTCTTGTTATACTTACTGATTTCTTTCTTTATTCTCTTCATTTCCATCTCAGCAATATTTGTTCTAAATTCTTGGTATTCTTTTTTTTCAAGATTTACTGAACGTGATTTTAAAGGATTCTTACTACGGGCTTGCACGTTCTTTTTAGGGCGGGCTTTCACATTGTGCATCAATCTGCAAATAAACAAATAACAATAAAATACATCACCATCATCTTCATTGTTCAACTGCAGTAGCAGACAACAAAAACCCTCTTTGACCTATTTCAGCTTTCAGAATCAATTGCAATGTTGTGGTTGGGTAATTAGCCTTGACTATAGTAGCATTTAAATTTGAACTCAGAACACAAAGAGCTGTAACAGATACTTCAAAGCATCTCATTCATTGCTCTAACAATTCTGTTAATCCACTTTTCTGAACTAATGTTTTATTTTATTGACCCTGGCAGGATGAAAGGCAAAGTTGAACTTGGCATGATTTGAATTCAATGTAGAGAGCTGCAACAAATACCATGAGATATTCTATTTGATGCTCTAACAACCTTACCAGATTTGCTGCTTTATGTTACTAAATACATAGCTTAAATCCAATCCTTGTGTTTAGATTATAACATTTATTTATTATCATATTTTATATCAATGTTGGTGAACAACAGTATTGTTGGGTAGAAGTTTCCAATGGACAAATCACTGATTCATTGCATGTATGACAACAAAAATTTAAGAGGAGTGATTGTAATGGTGCAGAACAAATATGACATAGGATTTTATTTCAAGAGCAGTTTTTTGGCTGATATTTGCATCCTTACCCAATATGCATCAGTGAAAGACACATACTCCATGCCCACACATAAGTTTCCATCTACTAAATTCCCCCCACAAGTTATTGGTCAACCCAAACTATGATAGAATACACTTGTCAAAAGTTCCATACTGTGGGATCAAACCAGGAACCACAAGGTTATGAACTGAACTTTTAAAAAGCACAACAGTTCTTGCACCCAACTGAGTAGTATCACTTTATATAAAAAAAATTACATGTGAAATATCGAAAGTTTAAAAAAGAAATTATTTCAGAGCTGTATATTTTTTACCAGTCTTAAGCTGCCATTTTTTAAAATTTGAAAGTAATGTTTTTTTTTTCTCTTCAGATTCATTCACCACTTCTAGCATTGAAAGAAAAAAAACCCCACAATTTCATATTTCAAAAAACACCATAAGAGCAACAACAAAAATATATACAGTTCCAAACTAGTTTCTTCTATTAATCTTTTGATGAAGGGATTCTATCCCGAAGTATAAGGAACTATAAAGAACTGCAACACCATTGCTATGATACTTTTAACATTTACCATCCAATTCACATTGTAGGAACTTTCAAACAAAACACTGTTTTCTATGTTTATAATTATAAAATTAATTTACTGTATATATTTATGAGTTTTTTTTTACAACACAGTAAATCAATAAACAAAAAAAAAACAGGCCCTATAAACCATATGTGACTTATCTGCCAGACCTTACTCTGGGTTTCAAATTCACAACATATTAAAACACACAAGGGCAAACACATACTGGCAACTTGTTGAGTATGCAGGAGGACTAGTCCTGTCATTCCTCAATCAAAATGAATATCAGTGTTGTAAATGAATATATATTGATGACAACAGCTATAGAATGACTGCTTAACCCTTTAGTATTCACATTACTCTATATTTACTATTGTATTTTCACAGAAATGGCTTTATCTCACATAATTATCCCACATAATATTGAAAATATGAGATTTTGATATTCATTTTGAGAACAATACTTTAACGTCAGTATGAGCAACTGATTATGACCGGTTAGAACAGAGAGAGGTAAGAGAATTCTGGCTGGATATGGCCAGTTTAAATACAGGATTTAATTCTGCTACAAAACAAATGTGTTTGTAATATCTGGACTTATGAATTTATATATATATACTTTCCACATGTGCACAGTCTTCAATCAGCTATATGTAATCCTAATGCCCAATATTGTATATACAGTCAGTAAATCAGTAGTGATTTAAAAGCACTGGTTAATGTGTTTATTCCAGGCAGAGATCATAGAAATACTTTACTATGATATCTATGGTTCTAGAACTTTGCTAGACTGTATTAACTATGACTGGGATTATTTCAGCATTTATTTTTATTTAAACACAACCACAAGTGAAGTTGCAATATGTAACTTATATATGAGTTAAAGCTTAACGTAATAATATAAACACAAAGGGAGTGTGACTATAACATGTATATGAGTATATATGATAGTAAAAATTAAATTACTTACAAATTCTGTGAATCTTGAAATATTGCATCAAAGTCATCAATATTTAATTCTAAGGTCTCAGACGTATCTAGAACGTTGGTACTGCAACCAAAGAACTGATCAAGTCCTTCCGATGTCATATCAGGTAGGAGTACCACTGAGCTGGCACTCTTTTCATTTTCTTCTATGTCAATGTGTTTATCTGGTAATAGGAATAAAAAATTATCAAGAAGAAACATAAAAACATTCAATAGTATGTCACAAAATCATGCCATCATCATCATTATTTTTACATACATTATTTCATCTAGGATGGGTTAGATGAGTCCTCTCCAGCACAGCTTGTCGTTTTCATTTGTTGTCTCCTTTGAAAGGTTCACCATGTTGAGAACTGCTTTCACCACTTTCACCTAAGTCTTCCTCTTCTGTGACTTCCTCCCACTCAGATCTCCAATCACTTCCTCTCTCAACAAAGAGGCGTACTTGGACCCCGTACTGTCGAGCTCCTCCGCAAGATCAGAGCATCGGCGGCCCATCTGAGGAGAGAGCCTTGCGAGGTTGGGTGGCTGTTGCAGCGGGTGTCACTGGCCATCATCCGGGAGAATGCTTTCGCCGTCTTGTCAGCAGGGCACAGCACTTCTACCCTCTTGCCCTTTCTTTCTCTTTTTTTTTCTATATTTCCCAATTCTTTCTTTCCCTTTGCCCCCCCCCCTCTTTTTTTCTTACTAAATTTTATTTTTAAAATATACAATAAATAATTCTCAATACACATTATATGTCTCAACCAGTGCAATCTTCTCTCTTGCACACAAAATCTGGTTCTTCTTATACTAAGTTTTTTTTCCCCCAGTTAATCTGTGCTTTATATTTCGTGCATACTAATAATCATTACACATTCAGGAGAGCCTGCATGCTTCATTTCTTTCCAGACTTCACATATGCTCAGCAATCAATGCCCATATCTTACTATCATGCAATGCATATAGTTCAGAATACGTACAAAGAATATATTGAGAAAAAAAAAGTATCAATGATTTTTAAGATATGTATATAATTTTGTATAGATTGTAATTGTTAACTTTATAATCCACAGATTATCAAAGACATTCTTAAAATTCAAGAGCCATGTAAATAATAATAATAATAATAATGAAATTATTGTATATAGTGCTCATCAAAGGTGCATGTATAGTACACAGAATAATGTACAAATGTCATGAAAATGAACAGTGTATGAGTCATGATATACATGTGTGCGTGTGTATGGAGGGGATATCAGGTGTAGTGTTGGCAAATTTCAGGAAGCATGGAGGTTTTAAAGGATGCAGTGTCTCGGCAGCTAACAATTGATGCAGGTAGTTTGTTCCATGCTTCAACAACTCTGAGCATGAAAAAATGTTTCTGAAAGTCATGAGAGCTGTGCTGTTTTCTGACTTTGTGTAGCACAGAATTAAAAGCTTTAGCAAAGTCAAAGTAAACAACATCCACCCATGAGCCACCATCAGTTATCCAGGTGATGTCTTCAAGAAACTCGATAAGTTGATCACAGCAGCTGGAGTTAGGGATAAATCCAAATTGTGAGGGCCGTATAATCAAGTAATATATAACAAATATGTCTAAATGAATTTTATCAAAAAAAATAAATAAATAAAGTATAAAGGAGAAGACATATGCACTGTTAATCATTTTATCTAAAATGGTATAATATTAAATGATTAATTTAATATTAATTAAATAATTACTAATTTACTAAGTTTGGAACAGTCAAGCACTTTCACAAGTATCAGGTAATGTTTATGAGAGTACTTAGCTGCTCCAGTATCTCAGTATTGCTTTGGAAATCTTTACAGGGCAACACAAAAATTTCCTTTTATGGTGTGTAATTGGAGGAGTGTGTGTATCTATTCTCCTTTACTTTCAGATTCATTCTTATCTTTTTTCTATAACAAAATTGTGCATTTATTTCTAAGATAAAATTACATAAAACTAATAAAAACATTCTAATATTCAGTCAAACATATAGAAAAGGAAAGTACCATTGCAAAAAACTATAAATGAGAGAAAAAGGACAAAAGAAAAATGTCCATTCATTTTGTCTAATAAAATTTAGTGAGTATAATATTTTTAAAAACTTTACATATTAATCAGATCATATCTTCACTACAATTTCTCAATCATTTCTTTAACAGTTTTAGTTCCATAGAGCAAACTAGTTCTACCATAATATCACCTTAATTAGCATACTACACTACAATCCTGGTAACAATAAGTAAAACCCTAGTAAAGTCCTATCATTGTCATCTGCTCAACCATATTCCTGTTCCTTCCCTTTGCCTATAATTATTGTTCTTTTATTCATTCATTTACACACACACATATATACATATATATATATATATATATATATATATATACATGATATATATATATATTTCAGGTAGACGCGCTCCATCATCCACTTTTCTAAAAAATAAATCATACACAAAACGCCAGCACCAACAGTTTTGCAAGAGATGTCAACATGAATGGACCTGTTATTTTTATCTAAAGACATTTTTTCAAATTCCAACGCGCCCGTCCCCTCAATCTATCTTATTTCTCATTCTTTCTTCTATTGAAGGAGTAGCGTCCGAAACGTTAAGACCCTCTTCCTGCTATATCAAACGTTAACCTAATATATCCTTTCCATATACTGTACCGATTGTGTTGTTATTTCTGTTTACCTTTTACATATATATATATATATGTATATATGTGTGTGTGTAAATGAATGAATAAAAGAACAATAATTATATGCAAGAATCAGTTCCCGTCCCACCCTTGCAAGCAGGGAAAAAGCGGATGTAAAATGAAAAAAAAAAAAACACATCACCCGGTCTGAAAATTGAACTCACAACCTTTCGATTGCAAGGCCAATAACCACTAAGCCATGTGCCTCCATATATATATATATATTTTGAGTATATGTTGGTTGTTTACCTCAGTATGCAGATTGGAGCACTCGACGAAGTGCGCAGGTTGGTTTGGTTACTCCGGAGTAATGTAAAATAAAATAAATAAGTCAAATTTTTAAAATTTGGCTTCGTTTATTACTGCTATATATATTTCGGTGACAGCCATCTTTGGCTGTGACCTCTTCAGACAGTCCGAATTGGTGTGGTAGAGACGGGTACACATGTTGTTGAGGTGTTTAACTCCGTCAATACTCCGATATGCCCAGTTCCTGGTTGGGTTGTTATTTCTCTGAGGAACTGGAATCATATGAATTCGAACAAACGAGCGTCAAAGGACACCCTCTCCTCCCATTGGTCAGTTGTGAGAACATTCCTCAGTCAAAAGTCTATAGAAATTCTCTCTGAGGTGAGGCAATCTGTAGTGGTTGTTTTTGTTATTGTTAAGTACAGCTGACCTCCTCCCTTATGTTGGTAGTGGTGTTGGGGTCAGCTTAAGTCCGGCTTCTGCTATTTTTAGAAGAGTTTGTGTGTGTTGGCATCTATCCTGCCACCATTTCTCGGGGGGGGGGGGGGCAAGCAGATGAAGAAATAAGATAAAGTAAAATGGGGAAATAAAAGGCAATAAAATGAAGAAAATAAAAAATAAAAAAAATGAAGAGAAAAATAAAATGAAATGAAAAGGTAAAAAACTAAAAAATAAAAGAATAAAATAAGGAAATAAAAAAGTAAAATAAAATAAAATAAAATAAAATAAGAAATTAAATAAACAAAAAATGATAAAATAGTAAAAGGAATAAGATAATAAAAGAATAAAATAAGATAATCAAATAAAATGCGTGTGTGTTATAACCAATCTCAAAGTTTGAAAGATTTGGAAGATATTGATCGAAGTATAGAGGTTGTGTGTTATCAAAAAGTGCAAAGGATCACAATCTTTACACTATCATGGTGTGGTGTGTTTTAAGAGAAAATGAGACATATATATATATATATATATATATATATATATATATATATATATATATATATATATATATATATATATATATAACTTTGATAGGTTTCAGCCAGTATCTGCCCAGGCCATGTCTAACTTAATAACACCACCTGGCTAATATATCATCATCATCATCGTTTAACGTCTATCTTCCATGCTAGCATGGGTTTAGACGGGAATTGTCCCACTTGAGGCAAGATTGGTCAGGAAACCGTGTCTCGCTCGTATAGGACTATCTGGCAGGTTTTCTACGGCTGGATGCCCTTCCTAACACCAACCACATATACAGTGTGGACTGGGAGGTTTTTACCGTGTTACCTACATGGCCACATTACAGTGTGGACTGTGTTTTTTTGTCGTGACACCTACACAACCTCATTTATTTTGAACTGGATGTTGTGGTACCAACATAACTTTACAGAGAGAGGGTGGTGTTGGTGGGAGTGGGAGTGGAGTAGGGGGTGAGGTAGGGGTAGTGGGATGGGAGTGTATATTTGGTTACGAGGTGCCTACTGACTGTAGGTTTCGCTATGTACATAGGCAAGGCGGGTTTTCTGTATTACTGTGTAGCGCCAAAGATCTCGGTCCAGTGACATTGTCTTAGATAGGTTAAGTATGTAAGGTCGGAATTTCTGAAATTGTCCCAGCTTTTTCTGGGTCTACCTACTCCGTAGCTTCCATCAGTTTTGATCGCCCTGCACTTTTTTATACAGCTGTCATCTTTCATGGACATCACATGACCATACCAACGTAGTCTTCTCTCGAGTAAACAGCATCTGATCCCTCTTATTCCTAATTTCTCACTTAGTTTATTTATGCTTTGCTGTTCGCATATATTACTATTACACATCCAACAGAGCATGCATGCTTCGTTCTTCTCCAGCCTGCGCAGGTCCTCTGCACACAATGCCCATGTCTCACTGCCATGTAACATTGCTGTTCATATGCACGCATCATACAATCTGCCTTTCATTTTTAGAGAGAACCTTTAGTTTTCCATCCCGTTCTGACTCTGGCTACTGTACTTTCAGAGTACCCTCCACCACTGCTGATTTTGTCACCCAGGTAACGAAAGGTGTCGACTATTTCTATAGAACCATCTGGGCAATAGAAGGAGCTAGTATCCTGTGGGCACTTGCTACTTATTGCACCTGAGCATCGGCCACATATAAAATCTACGTTCTTAGATAGCTTACCACTACATCTTTTATGTACCCATAGTTTGCATTTGGGACATAAAATGGAATTTCTGCCTACTCCTTTCCTACACACTGAGCATGGCCATTTCCCAGAGGGGACCTATGCCCTATTTTCCTTTCTACATACTAGAACTTTAGTCTTAGACAAGTTAACTTTAAGGCCTTTTGATTCTAGGCCATACTTCCATGTTTGCAATTTCTTCTCTAGTTCAGCTATGAGAGTTAGATCATCAGCGTATAGAAGTTCCCATGGGCAGCCGATCTTGAACTCCTCTGTTATATAGCCTGAAGGGCAATAATAAATAGGAGGGGGCTAAGGTCAGAGCCTTGATGAACACCAACTTTTACGCTAAATTCTTCACTATATTCGTTGTTAATTCTAACCTTGCTGACTGTTTCTTTATACATGGCTTGTATAGCTTTCACAAGCCATTCATCAACACCTAGTTTTCTAAGAGCCCACCAGATAATGGAGCGGGGGACTCTGTCAAAGGCTTTCTCTAAGTCAACAAAAGCTAAGTATAGGGGTTTATTTTTAGCTAGGTACTTCTCCTGTAGTTGTCATACAAAGAAAAGAGCATCTGTGGTACTTTTATCTGACACAAACCTAAATTGCATTTCATCTAGATCAATTCGCTCTCTGATTAGTTGCGCTATAACTCTTTCTGTGACCTTCATGACCTGGTCAACTAATTTAATGCCTCTGTAGTTTCCCTTATCTAGAGCATCTCCTTTACCCTTGTAGCAGTTAATGATGATGTTGCTACACCAGTCATTTGGTATGACCCCTTCTGTATTATTCGGTTTACTATCAGGGTGACCATAGTGTGTCCCACCATTCCAGATGCTGTCAGCATTTCAGCAACTATCTCCGAAGGCCCAGCTGCCTTGCCTGTCTTCATATCTTTGATTGCCTTACTTATTATACTACCTTTAACTTGCACCGCTGGTCCCTCTATTGAATCGATTTGGGGCAGTCTATCTATATCTATATATATATATTTATTTATTTATAATTTTAAAAATGAAAAACACAGAGATATAAAAACAATGTGTTATTACGTTCACACTTTGGATGAGAGAGAGATCATTGGCAAGATTTCTTATAAGTATTAAATGTTTTAAGAACTCTTACCTATCATCTCAATGTGTTGTATATGCCCTGTGTTATATATGTCACCTTTTTGTCTACTCTTAAATGACACTTTTCTATATTTCTATCTATAATGAATGACATAAACACATTCAGCTTAAATATATTATTGACTGGCAATCTTTCTTCAGTTAACCTTATGTGTTTGTTTATATATATATATGTGAATGTATGAATGTGTGTGTGTGTGTATATATATATATATATATATACATGTATGTATACCATATTTGATAATATACTGTATGTTTAATTAAAAACATAGTCGCTACTTTAAAATTTATAGCGAATGGTTTTCAAAAATGTTTTTAATTAAACATACAGTATATTATCAAATATACTATACATACATACATTCATATATACATTGCTATTTCAGAGCACCAATACTAATACCTACTTTTTGCTGGACCAGCAACCGCTCTGTTTAATCAGCTCTTAAACATTACTGGAATTCTATAAGAATCCAGCTTCTATAATTCTCGGCAGAAGCGAAGGGGTGAGTAGTGTTGATAACCGCTAATGAGCAAGAAACAGGACTTGATTACTCCCCTTTGTTTTCGCCGAGAATAAGTAAATGACATAGTCACTACTATAAAATTCATAGCGAATGGTCTTCAAAATGTTTTTAATTAAACATACAGTATATTATTAAATATACTATACATACATTCATATATACATCGCTATTTCAGAGCACCAATATTGATATATATACACACATATATATATATTGGTGCTCTGAAATAGCGATGTATATATATATATATATATATATATATTGGTGCTCTGAAATAGCGATATATATATATATATACACACACACACACACACACACAACATGCATTTTGAGAGAGAGAGAGGGTGTGTGAATGTGTGTGTATCACATCATTTAATGGACATTAAAGGATATACATAAAGACACACACACACACACACACACACACACACAGCAATTGCATGTTATAGTAGCCTTTACTCACTATAGTATCACTAACCACTTGTTCATTCACACTATTTTCATTCATTTTAGCAGAATAAAGAAGAAATAAATTATAAAAATATGTTCTTATTCATTAAGTTAATTAGGTTTGTTAATAACCAATGAAAACATAAACACACATTTAACTTGTTTGTTTATAGTTATTAAGACAAGTAGTTTCTGAGAGAAAATGTAGAGAGTTCCCGCTGTTTAGTGTACTTCCTAGGATATATGTCATTGAATTATGCCAGAGTACTTAGATTCTTTGTCTTTCTCTCTTCCCTTCTTATCTTTCACAGTAGTTGTGTCATTTTGGGGAACACACACATACATATACATCTGCAAACACCAACACCAACAGCAGTCACTGACCTAGATTTATTACAGAGAAAAGGAAAACAAAACAAAAGGAAGAAGAAAAATATTTAGTTAAGTGCTTCAGTGTTCTTAAAAACAACCCACTATTATCAGGGAAAAATGGTAAATAATGGGGTGGAATAATAATGAAATTTATGATGACATTACTGAATAAAATATTATCATCTTCCCCCATCATCATCATTTGTACATCCGCTTTCCCTGCTAGCATGAGTTGGACAGGCTGTCATGGTCCAAGTCAATTTTTATTTGGAATTGCTGAAAACCTAGTATGGTCCAAAAACCACAACAACCCTTTGTTACATTTTTTTAACATCATGGTTTCAATGGCTGGATGCCCTTCTTAAATCTTTTATCAAAGGCACTGATTATATTTTATTTATTATGGTACCAACACTAGAGAGGTTGTCATGTTTCTACTCTATGCAATTTTTGTTTGTTCACAAAATTTTATCATAGTAGCAGCACTATAAATGTTATAATGTCTTCAGCAGAACTAAAGAATCCTTTTAACTCTACATTTTCACTGTTTGGTTGCCTACCAGCTTACAGTGTCTACAAGGTGCATTTTATCATGTCACCAGTACTACAGAGTTAATGTCTTTGGCAGGAACAAAAAGTCCTCTCAATCCTATACCATGTCTGTTCTAGAATATATGTTATTCAATTATGTCAGTACTTAGATTCTTTATCTATGTACCACTCCTCTCTATATATTTTTCTGTAGTTATGTCATTTTGGAGAACACATGTACATACACCAACAGTAGTCCCTGACATACATTTATTACAAAGAAAAGACAAATAAAACAAGAAGAAAAACAAACGACTCTCATCAAGGAGAAATGGTAATTAATAGAATAAAGGAATAAATCTATGATAAACTCGCAGAATAGAATATTTTTCATATTTAATATGTAACCTTTTTAAAAACAGCTTTTGGATTACATGGATACTATAAGATCCTGAATTTGCTGAAAGCAAATTCTGTTTTAATGTCAAACTATTTAAAATATATCTATTCTCTTATTATTTTTGCTTTCATATTACTTTATTAGCATTTAAATTATCTAAACTTAACTTTATTTTCTAGTTCATTTCAGTGCAGAAAATTCCAGCAGGCATTCATTCTTATATTATTATTTATTACTATTAAATCTCCCTCTTACCTCCATTAGTGTATATTTAGCTGAGTCTACAATATGGCATCTCTTCTTATGCAATTTGATCTCATGCCATCTTATCTATGAAGCTTCAGGATCACAAATTTCTATGAATATCTTCAACTATTGAATCTCCATACTCTTTCATTTAACATTTTTACCAATGTATACACTTATCCAACACACACACATATATATATATATATATATGTATATATATATATATATATAAATAAAGAGAGAGAGATGTAGACATGGCTCTATGATAAAGACGTTAGCTTCACAACTACATGGCTTCAGGTTCCATCCCACTGTGTGGCACCTTGGGTAAGTGCTTCTATTATAGTCTCAGGTTAACCAATGCCTTGCAAGTGAATTAAATCAATGGAAACTATAAAGAAGCCAGTTGTGTGTGTGTGTGCATGTATGTGAGAGTATTCTGCAGGCATCTTTATACTGGTAGTGTTTAAAGCAAACACTGTCATTAGTATATACCCTATGAAAACAATATATTGTGCAGCATAGCAGTTTAGCACCAGGGAAGAGATCTGACCATAGAAAAATCTACTTCAAGAAGTTTCATCCAACCATTCTAACATAGAAAAGTGGTTATAAAAACTATGATGACAGTCAATTCTTCCAAAATACAGTTATTTCACAGTCTTCCTTGTAACCTAATATCTAAATGATTCTCCTATTCACCTCATACCTCTATAATTGTTGTAGGATTTCTTCATATATTTCCCTGTAATATACTTTTTACTTTTAACTATCTATACAAAGAGAAACGTTCTGGCAGGATACTATGTTTGGTAATCTGAGAAAAGCTAGTCCATATATGGTGAAGCTAAAACCATAATTAGGACCAGCCTTCCCTTCTTACAGATGAGTTCAAAACTGAATATCAGTAAGAAATTTGTATAAGCTAACAACCTAAATAATAATAATAATAATAATAACCATAAAGGATGACAAATAAAACAAAACAAAGTAAGGTTTACCCAGTATATTTCAACATGATATTTCAGGGTTAATACCCTCTTTTCAAATGTACAATGAAAACGGTTCACAACAAAAACGAATTACAATTATATTCTTCTCTAACTGGTCTAAGTGTCTAAAATATGCACGAGTGAAGCCGTTATAGTAGCCAATCTGCTTCATTCATTTGTGGCTTTTTCTTGTTGAAAGAAAATGTTTGTGTTAAAGTCTGTCTCAAGCCTAGAAGCTCACCAGGCCAGTGTTTATCCAGGTTTCACAAGTGTTATGCAAGGGAGAATTCAAAACTTCCCTCTGAACAAAATGCTCATCCATCCCAAGGTTAAGCCCTACTCCATCCCAGCTGCTGCTGCAGCTGGAACTCATTTTTTCAGCTGAGTGGACTGGAGTAACATGAAATGAAGTGTATATTCAAGGATATAACGAACCAGCTAATTCATAAATTGAACCCACTACCTTACGATCACGTACCCAACACCCTAAGCACTAGGCCATGTGTTTTCCATATAATAATCTGAATAACATTTAAAAACAAAATTAGTAATAAATAAATAAACTGTAGAAGTTTGAAACTACAAAGATTGAAATACACTCCAAAAATATGGAGGTTAATTAGACCAAGATAAAGTTACTAATTAAAAATAATTAGCATCTGAGAAAGAGGGAATTTAAGAATGTGTAGTTGGTGCAAATAAGAAGTATAAATGATGCAGTAAGATTTCTGAGAGACAGGAAACAGGAACTTCAGATACACTAGAGTAACTAATAGAAAGAGCTGCCATGAATTAAAAACCAAAGACTTCTCAGATATAGATAAGGTTACTACTACTACACCATTGATATAATTAGTGCTAGAGATTGAGCTAGTGACAATATAATGACCACTATATCAAGGGCTGAAAGAAGTTACGAGGAGTGTTTCCTCTGTTAAATTTATTATTATTGTAAAAATATAATATATATATATATAAATATTGGAGTTGTACTTGTTTGGCAAGTGACTTCATTTGAAAGCTTGTGTTGAAACTGAAGAGTCATTTGGTCATTTAAAACAATCAAACAATCATAGAGAAACTCTTAACTTCTCTTCACATTTATTTCATGGCGTCAAAATTTTCATATCACTTTTGCGACCAGGTCAATGATATAGTTCCTCTTCAAACAGTTGCAACAGAAGTGTGTCAGTGACTAGGTTGGAAAGCATGCAATGAAAATTATGACACTATAAAATGTGTATCTGTGTGTGTGCATGCATTTTAAAAACTAAAATGACTCTTCCCCAATGTAATTGGTATATATATATAAAATTCTGAAAATTGTTTTTACCAGATGAAATAATTTCTGTAGGTTTAGGAATCTTCCATTCCGTTTTAGTTGGTGAGGTTGGTGAAGTTACTCCAGTGGAGTCATCTGATTCTAGAAAAAAACAATAATAATTACAAAAATAATAATTACAATAATAAAAACAAAAATCAAGTGTATATTTAATTCAAAATATTCACAACACTACTAAACCTTTCACCATCAGGATGTACACAACTGCACATATGAGTTGGACACAACTTGGCCATAATCCTGTGGATGTCCTATCAGTCCAATATAAATAAGATGCCATCCAGTGTGATAAAATCCATTTGACAGGCTTCTAAACAATTTCCGTCAATCCAATTTCATTCATAATGCTTGGATTAACCCAAGTCTGCCATAAAAAAAATACACTCTCAATGTGCTACACAGTGGGATCAAACACAGAATCTCATGGTTGCAAAACAAACATCTCAACTATTCAACCATGCTATGTTCATAATCACCAAAGATGTTAGGGCTAGCATTTGTGGCAAGTTTAAAGGTTTTTAGCTGTGAATTGTTAATGAGTTGCAAGTGTGGAATTGAAATTGTTTCCTTGAAGGTTGACTGAAATGTTCATAGGTTGATTATGAAGGAATGATGCTAGAGCTTTGAAATCTTGCACGCATTAATTTCAACTCAACTTATTAATAACTGCATTGTTTCTTTCTAGGGACTACGTTGAAAAATAAACCTCATTTGGTCATTCCATGAGTGTCTTGGTCAGCCTATGAACTTTTCAGCCAATCCTTATTTCTCTTCTTCCTTCTTTAGTTCATATTGCTCCCTATGGAGCACTGGGTGACAAGAGATCACCTTTCCGCATGCTCACCATCCTTGACATGGGCCTGGCCTGGGAGCAGGCTAATGTCTGCCAAGTCTTCCTCAACCAGGTTTTGACAGATCTGCTTTGCTTCCTACACCCTGCCTTTTATGTAGTGATTATTTACTGAAGCTGTTGAAGGAAATTAATATATCACCCATAGCAGGATGTTGTTGACAGCGCTGTTAAAGTTTGTAGAAATGTAGAGAGGAGAAAGGGGTGGTACTATCTGTAAAGTAGCATGTAATAATAGATAGAGAGGGTACTAATGCATGGAAGGAATAACTGAACCCCAGATGCACACCTTGGTTGATAGAATAGAGACCAAAGTCAAATTTTGGGACACATGTAGTGAAACTGTCTGAAAGAAAACTTTAGAGCCAAGAAATGAATTATAAGGTTAACCAGTACATCATTGTGACTACACAAAGATATAACTTACAATTTTTTAATTTTTTAATATAGTGTTTGTTTCCCTAAGTGGATTCCATAAAAACATTCTGGAATCCATGAGATAAGGTATTTCTTATAAATATATTCAATAAAAACATATGTTTCATTTATATACATGAATGAATTCTTTCTCTAACCTAAAACAACATTCCTTTCATTTAATGTCTTATTAAAATTAAGGAGGTGGGGATTGTCTGTGAAATACAGGCAATATTTTCACAACTTTTCAGTAAATTGTTCAAAGGTTCCATGAGAAAATATGTTTGGAAACCACTGATCTAATATACTTTTGCTTTAACTTTCCTTAATTCCAAAGATCACCATTTTTAACAATTTTTTTTCTTTAAATTTTAGTGATTAGAAATCATGAAAAAACTATGTAATACCAACCTTCTCTGTTCTTTCATAATTAACGTCAGAAGAAAATAACTTACCTGTGAAAGATCTCTGCTTCAGTTGAGACAAAACGGTCTTCTCCCGAACAACACAGCCTGAACATGGAAAGAATAAATGTTAATTTGATATAAAACAAAGAATACATTATAACAAAAAAAATCAAAATATCAATGAAGTTTAAAGGCCCCTTTGACCATAACTGATCATTGACTGGCACCTGGAAAGTTCTTCTTCAAGTCACAAAACTGGTTATGGTGTTTTGTGGAAGACCAGCAATCACCCATGTATGTTAACCTCACCTTTCCAAGCCACCGATAATCTCAAATGAAAAGGCAATATCTGATATAACTTGGGATCAGTGTCACCATGACATATTTTTCTTCAGTTGAGTGGACTGGAGCAATGTGAAATAAAGTATCTTGCTCAAGGCTATAATGTGCAGTCTGGTTTGGGAATTGGTCTCACAATCTTATGATTATGAACCAAACAGTCTAACCACTAAGTCACACACCTTCAATGAAGTTAGTGTTATAATAAACCTTTTCCAAACTGATGGGGTGCATGAGTCTAACCCAGAAGAAAAAAACAAAAGCCTTTATCATAATTTAACTCACCTGATTTACTGAGCTTGCCTGCAACAGTAAATAACTGCGCATCACTTTCTTCAACTCTGGTCTTCCACGACGTCTGTGAAGATTTTAACTGAGACATTCTTTCAGAAAGGTTTATCGGGCGAACTGGTGTACTAAGGGGACTAGGAGACCTTGCTTTAAACAGTTCTCTGTCAGGGCTAGGACTGGGACTACCCTGTTTATAGACACGTTTCTTCCAGTCATGTTCACCACTATTCTTCAGAGCTACCAACCTGCGAGTTGCAACAATACAGAAATATATTAAAACAAGGTTAATTAAAAGAAAAAAGTTTATTTGCATTTTTATTAAAACAAATTACTGTAGAGTTGGAAGCATGAAGTTAATTCAAATTAAAGCAACATCTAAAATAATATCTCAGGGAAATTAAGCTAATGACGAACTAATTACTGATTGTTATGGTAGACACAGATTAGTTGATTAATTTCAATACAGTCAAACCTAATGGATTCAAAAATATGATTACTTTTTTTTTTTAATCTATTACGTTTTAAATTCTAATATTTTAAATTAGCCATTATTGCCATGCTTTTAAAAATATATTCCATTTTAATCTAGAAAACATCTTGTAATCTAGAAAACAAAGCTAGTACAATATTTTAGAAACATTTTAACTTGAGATAAGGAATAAACATCTCAATCAACTAAGTAAACATTCTATAAATGTCTAAGGCAAACTACATACATGGAGTTTTGCCTTTAAGCAAAATAGCTAACTCTATTTGCTTTTATCTATATAGCTAAAATAATAAGCAATATGGCCATAGTACAGCCTAGTGATTGGCATCAGTTGGCACTAAAGAAAAACCTTTGCCATATATCCATGCAAAATGTCCGAGTTTCAAGAACCACTAATGAAAAAAGAAATAATAATGTTAAAATAGAAAAAAAGTTATAATTAAAACTAGTAATTGTAAAAACACAATTAAAATAGTGACATCCATACATCTAAAGATTTTTGCAATTTGAAATTATAATATTTAAGTAGGAAATTTACTACATCCTTTATTTACTTTAAATTAGGATACAAATGGTATCTAATGTAATTTGGGTTGCTAGAATTCATCTGACCTATTTTTCAATAGATGTAAATATTCAGGTTCAATGACTTTATAACTGACATATTTCCAATCATTACAGACATGTACAATTTCTCAGGGTGAGCTTCAACAGCAACTGATTGCTAAAAAGCTAAAACCTGTGTCCTGTTATTTTCTCCTATATGAACATGATAGTAATGTTAACTGTTTGAATATTTCCTACAAAGTTAGCTGATTAATCATCCAAATATATCTTCAAAATAGATGTTGAACTATTTAACCAGTTTGATGTCTCCATATAATGACCCTATATACTACATATTAGTCTAACCATTGACTTAAATAGCACAGGTTCTCTTAATAATACCAGAAATAATTTCTGTTGTTGTTATTTAACTTCAACCAGCTTTAGTTGGTGCTGTAGGTGGGCAATTGAACACAGACACCAACCACATGTCTAGCATCCTAAATATGTCAATATGAAATAACCAATGTGTCAGTTACAGTTAAATACCAGTGTGTAACCCAACAATCATGCCGTCTTTATTATGGGGGACGCTGTCACTAGACTGAAGATCAACATTATATGATGGAACAGAGATTTTAACTGAGTCATTAAACAGGCCAATCATGTAAGAATCTCCGTTAAGTTATCCTCTAAATGCAAGCTTAATAATATGAAAATTAGTTATATTACTAAATCCCTTCAAAAGTTTTATTATTTTCAAAATTATTTTTCACTAGAAATGTGGTAATGGAAGTGCTATATTATTAAAACCTTTCATATTGATTATTTTCAAAATTATTTGGAAATTATAAACTGTCTTTCATTAGAAATATTGTAATGAAATAGTGGAATATTGTTTCATATGTCACCAGTCATGTGTCAAATTGTTGGATCACAGCCAAATATTCATTAAAAATTTATCAGATTTGACTTAATTTCATGACACACCTTGAGATTATCAGTGACACTCTAAAGAGTTACAACAAACAGTTTGGAAATATCTGCTTTATTCCAATATAGTAACATCTACCAATAAAAATCAATAAATCCAAAATATCAATTTGAAACACTATATTATTAAATTGAAATAAAATTTTAAAAAGACTTAGATAATTTTTTTTTTTTTTACTTCAAACAAAATTTCCCATGAGAGATAATACTATTTATTATAATCTAATTTGATCATATTATTAGAATATTGGTTGATCTGTAAGAGATAAATTAAATCTTATTTCATATTTGATAGCCTGACAGTAGTTCACCAGAACAAAGAGAAAATTTGGAATGATTTAATGAATAATAAAGTGACAAAAAATACATTTTAATAATCAATAAGAAGTTTTTCTTTGTTTCCTAACACAAATGAAATAAAATTTATGAAAGTAGTTGCTTGTTAATATCATTTTGATATATAAAACCTCTATGGTTTAAAACCTAACATTTTGAAAAGTTGATTTGAAAAGTTTATTTTCACAAAGCAATATTCATTTTTTTTTTTTTTTTTGCAAATAAGAGAGATATATTTTTTTTTAATGATTATCTCTAAACTTTTAATATGACACTTGAAATAAATGATTAACTCCAGGTCAACTTTGTTCCAAAATAACTAATACCAAAAACAGTCTCATCATGATCATTGTATTCTAATTATTATTTTTTTCAAATACAATGTACTTCGGAATACATTATTTAGCAAGCCAAACAACTCCATAGAAACTCCCTCGTAATCAAACACAACATAAACGTTAATTTTGTGTGACTAAAATTAGCCACATTTAAAGTTCAGCTCAAAATACATAAAACCTATATAGTCACAGTTTCAAATCTTACTGTAATATACATTTCTCAACATTACTTCTACATCTACAGGAAGGCAACTGAACAATTTTATGTTTTCAATTAAAGCTTCATAAAATTGGAGTTAAAAATTCATCAAATTCATGAATAAATGAATAAATATTTTTACAGCTTCTTAATATGCCATCAGACATTTACCTATAATATATCATAAATTTGGCTTAAAACTGTGTCTGGATATTTAATATCTGTGAAAAGATATTAAAAACAAGGGGAGAAAAAAACTCCCTTATCTTTGCTATTGAATTATTGACCAAAAACATTAATATATAAAATTGAATTCAAAATTAGCCTAATAGCTAGTTATAAGTATTACATAGATGTTTTTGTGTGACTCATCTTAATTCATTGTAAAGATATGTTTTGAAAATCATAGTTGAACAATGATTAGTTAGTAATTTTAAGTTAATAAGATATCTAACAGAAAACATTAATATTGATTAGTAAGGTTAAAAATTAACCAACAGGGAAG
Organism: Eledone cirrhosa; assembly: GCA_964016885.1. Taxonomy (NCBI): domain Eukaryota; kingdom Metazoa; phylum Mollusca; class Cephalopoda; order Octopoda; family Eledonidae; genus Eledone; species Eledone cirrhosa. The sequence goes on from OZ024740.1 coordinate 219,921,012, forward strand.
CTTCAAGACAAATAGAACATTTGCAAAACACTTCAAATCACAAAAACACAAAAAAGATTGCACACCATTTCAGTAACGTAGTTAAAATATATAACTTCACGAAAAAAAAAAAAAAAATGATCAAAAGTTTTCAAAATATCACTTATAGCAGGGATCCAAAACCTTTTAAATCCCATTTATCCTACTGCAACTTTTTGAAAATAATTTTACTCCTGTCCAGTTTTGTTAAGTAATTTGTGTTTATAACACAACTGTAATACAGTAGCAACTGACAGAGAGTGAATTTAAGAAATGATGTTTATAATATTATTGTTTTAGGTTGAAATAACAATAATAGCACAAAACAACATTATAGGCCTACTTCAATTTGTTTTCTCAACTTCAGATTACTTTTATTTAAAAAACAAAACAAAAGCAGTGAGGTCAAATCCCAAATCAGCAAATTTACCCCTTTGGGTAAATTTACCATGGGTTGAGAACCCCTGATTTAGCACATATAACATTGAATGCAACAATTTATTCAGTAAATGCTAATTTCAATATTGCATTTATTATAGCTTTGATAACTTAGTAAAACTATCTAGTCAGATCAGAAAGGGGTCGATCATGCAACACTATCATGTCTATGGTAGGGTTGCATTCCAAGTAGACAGGTAATGCAGTATTTTTTGTAATCAGGAGGGTGGGAGGTATGTTTATTATATATTTTCTTTCAATTTCTTTTCTTGGCCTCTCTGATGTAAGTTAGTTTAACTAAAAACTGTATGTCCCAAAATAGGTTTTGTGGAACTCCCAGGTTCGACAAAAAAATTCAAGGATTCTGCAAAATAGATGCCTTTTAATAAAATTTATATATTTTTTGTTATATTTGGGGATGGTCATTTTGCCAGTATTTACAATATATATGAATAAATTCTCTGTGTAAAACATTTTTGTTTTATTTGATGTATTAAAATTAAGATTGTAGTGTTAGGTATGGATTCCACAATGTTTGGAAAATTATATAAAAGTATAAAAGTTTATCTAAGGCAAAAAAATGTTACTATTCTCATACGTACACAAACACACACACACATATATATATATACACATACATACATACATGTATTAATATCATATGAGGATAACTATATTCGCCTTGCCTAAGTACAAAGCGAAACCTACAGTCAGTAGGCACCTCTTAATCAAATATACACCCCCCTCCCACTACCCCCACCCCCACCTCTTTCTCTGTAAAGTTATGTGGGTACCACAACATCCAGTCCTAAATAAATGAGATCGTGTAGGTGTCATGACAAAAAAACACGCAGTCCACACTGTAATGTGGCCGTGTAGGTAACATGGTAAAAACCTCCCAGTCCACACTGTAAATGTAGTTGGTGTTAGGAAGGGCATCCAGCCATAGAAAACCTGCCAGACAGTCCTATACGAGCGAGACAACCAATCTTGCCTCAAGTGGGACAATTCCCATCTAAACCCATGCTAGCGTGGAAAATAGATGTTAAACGATGATGATGATGATGATGATGATCTACACATATACCTACATATATACATACACATTATATATATATAATCAGGTATAAGAGTCATATTGTATTAAGGAATAAATATAAAATAATTCATACAGAAGTTCTTTGTTATATACCTATATGCCCTCATTTTATTTATATATATATATATATATATATGCATATGTTAGGCAACTACAGGTATGTCTTCAAGGAAATTGTTCCACAAAAAAAAAAGAAAAATACAACCTAGTATTGGATCTATAAAATGCAATATGAAGCTGCAATAAAGTTTGCATATTCTTACTCCTGTGACCTAGAAGTAGATTTCTAATGAATGTCATCATAAATGGCACTCAAGTTACAGGTGTAACTTCTGCAACAGTGATAAACTTTCAAATATGCACATTGGCCTGTCTGGAGATAACTGTTCTACAGTAGAAGTTATCAACTTCTAAACAGTATACAGAGGATCAGGCATGAGCTTGTCTTTCCCCCTCCCTCCTTCTCTCTCCCCAATCATTTAATAAACCCTTTTCATGTCAAACTGCCTGAAATCGCTCCTGATACCAAACTACCTGAAACTACCCCTGTTTCTATTATACAAAACGGTATATTTTAAAATGATTATATTTATCTAAAAATTTTCATTTATAATTTTAGGCAAGAATCTTTGTTAAATCATATTCCAAATGCTTGCTTGGTAATAAAAAAAAATCATTATATTACTAAATCCCTCCAAATTCTTGATTATTTAAAACATTATTTGAAAATTATATGCCAGTGTCTTTGATTTGAAATATAGTAATGAAATGGTTAAGAAAGGGAAACAAACATTTCAAAATCTTATTTCAATATCACATGGTACCACTGATCTTTATTGTATGTTCTAAACATTTTGGCATTTATCCAAGCTTTTGAAAAAAAAAAAAAATCTAAGCATTAGAAGTGAGCTAAACAATGAAAATGTGTAAAACAAAAATGTTCCTATAAAAATATACTTGGGTCAGTTATGTGTCAGATACACACATAATGTGTGTGTGTGTGTATGTAAGAATGTTTGTATGTGTGTGTGTGTGCATATATGTAGGTATGTATGTATGAATATATACATACATATATATATACATATTTATATGACTGTGTGTGTATTTGTTTTACTATGCACCTGAAAATATGCATATAATTTCAAACTGTCAGTAATGATAAAGTGAATCATCAACTTCAGACGAATCTCTCTCTCTCTTATATATATATATATATATATATATATGTATATATGTATATATATATATATATATGTATGTATGTATGTATGTATGTATGTATGTATGTATGTATGTATGTATGTATGTATGTATGTATGTATGTATGTATGTATGTATATATATATATATATATATATATATATATATATATATATAAGTATAGATGAGGTCTCAGAAGTCACAAGCGGTTTGAAATTTCATATACCTTCAATTAAACTAACTTTAAATATTTAATATACAGAAATGTCATTAGATGTTTACTGTTTAGCCCTGTGGTTATGTTTGGGACAGCCTAAGTATATAATGACAGGCCATAACAACAAAGTAAATACAGACAAAATTTAGTCAGATAGATGTGTGTAAGCATGTGTGTATATACATATATAGGAAAATAGTCAGGACCCCGACGGCTGAGCTCCGGCTGTTTCGACCGCGTCAGGGTCCTGACTCTTTTCCTATTACCCACGCTACTACCCTAAGTATTGTGTAGTCTGGTGCATTATGGTCCACCTAGTTTCTTACCACACTTTCTTTGTTTTATATTATATATATATATTGTGTGTGTGTGTGTGTGTATATCGTGTGTGTATATATACACTCATTTGTATATATAGATGTATATATGTGCACATATATATATGTCTATGTCCATGTATGTATATATATATGTATATATATACACACACACATGCACTGGCTTGAATTCTCAGTTTTCTGTATTTCATTTCCATTACTAAATGGCTTTTAAAGTGACATGAACAACCCAACATGTTTTATTCTCATGGATCTGTAATCTCATACACATGAACACAAGAAATGCATGCACATAATCTATTTATATATTTGTCTATGAATATATATATATATAAAGACAAATACATAAATCCATATTAACAAGAGAAAGAGGATACTAATGTGAATGGATGTATTAACAAAGACTTCTGTAAAAAACGGTGTATGAATACAAAGAAACAAATGAGAGTTGGCTGTTACTAAGCAACCGGAACTCTTTGCTTGTTTAGAGTGAATTACATATGTCTTAGATAAACTACTTTTTCCCCAAAAAGATCTGATCTGAGATGGTGTGTGGTATTTTACTTATCTCGTACAGATTGGCTTTATTCCATGTTTGAAGCAAGGAACTAATAGCTGCAGACACTGCAAGAGCTATCATTGTGTTTCAGTGTAGATATGCTATGAAGTATTTCACACAATATCCATGTGTGTTGAGAATGGCCATTATGCTACATTTTCAGAGAAGAAACAAACATAACCAAAAATCCAATGTGAATAAACAAGATTAAAAGGAAGGAGAAATTGTTCTACATACATGCACAAACACATACGTATACATTCACTTACACATCTTAATTTTATGTTTGCTTATTTGTATTACAGTGTGTGTGTGTGTGTGTGTGTGTGTGTGTGTGTGTGTGTGTGTGTATAAGTGTGTGCATGCATATATATCCTCATCACCGTTAACGTCCATTTTTCTATGCTAGCATGGGGTACATACACACACACACACACAACTAGAAATGGTATTTGGGATTTGTTTAACCCTCTCAACTCTCTGACACATACCCTCACTCCTATTCACTATACCAAGCTACCTGGACCCGTCTGAATTTAATCATTCCAACCATGATTCTCATCACTCTATCCCCTACCTCTTTTTCTAACTCTTCAAGGTGTCTATTTATGAGAGATTGCATAAGATCTGCCCATACCCAATATATCTTACACTCACTTTTTCTGTGCTACAAGCCATCACTCTCTGAAGATTGCCCAACTATATTATTATCTTTCACTTGATCTCTCTCACTAGCAAACATGTAAGTCACCTGTCTCTCTTCCATTAATTCTTTCTCTACTACCCTCACCCTAAGTACTCTGTTCCAATGATCATATTTTTGCTTCTCTTCACCTTCCTCCTCTGTCATAGTTCACTCTTTAATTCACCCACTTGGCCATGTTGCCTTGAATGCACAGACACACCACAGAGTAATGAGAACTCTTTAACCTTGTACTAGTACTAGTCCCACAAGGAAATACACCCTATGCACTCTGTAAAGTGGTTGGCAAATGAGCGGAGAGAACGCAGAGCCAAAAAGACTCTTTAGGTTGGCCAAAGACATAACAACATCTCTAGTGTCGATGTTATGACAAAATGAGCCCAGTACACTCTGTAAAGTGTTTGGTGTTAAGAAGCGCATACACTCATAAAAATCATGTAATATTTGGTCCAACTCTCTACACACAGTGTTCAAATCCTGCCATGGTTCAGTTTGCCTTTCATAATTTCATGGTCAATAAATAAAGTACTAACCAAGTATTGGTGCAGCCCTTTGTCTTGAATGTTCAGTTAGGCCAAAGGTGATAAGGTCTAAAAGGTGCCTCTGCCTGCTCACAACAATATCAACACCTAAAACCATTAGCAAAAGCATGATACATGCTACCATGTCATCCTCAACTGTGAGTGATGGCTGTAGGGTTTAGTTTACACACACACACACACATCTGTTTATACACATATATTTTTTAAATACTGCAAAATTTAAATTAATTCCTTGTTAAACAGTTTTCATATATCTGCTATTGCTGCTAATTTGAATATTCCTTCTTCACAAGCTAATAAACCACAAACTTTACTGAATATTGCATATGTTGTTTATTGTATTGTTTGTTGTTGTTTTTTTTTTGTCTTTTATTTCTTGTGTCTCTTATCTCTTTCACTTACTGACTCAGATATACACATACAAACTCAGAAATAGTAAATGAAATATAGAAAACAGGATATAAAAGTAAAAGTAGAAGAAAGGAGGTTGTGGGAGGTTTCATAAGATGAGAAAGATAACAAACAACACACAACATTGCTGCTATACTGACTTCTACTGATAGCAAGAACAAACCAGTTTGATTGAGTGTAATAAGTATGGGTTATAGCATACAATCAATTTTTTTTTTTTTTTTTTTTTTTTTTTTTTTTGGCTGATCAAATTAATAAGATAAATCAGCATGTGCAATGATTTTTATTTTTTTTTCATAGCTGGTGTGCTAGTGCATCGACTACTCTAGTCATACACAGTAAACTTGCCTGTTGGCTGGTGAGCCAAGGTCATCACCTGACATCTGAGGAGAATTATCTCTGGAAGACCAACAAATTAGTTGACATTTTCTCACAGTAGTACAGAACAAAACAAACACAATGACAAGGTAAAACAAAATAAGTCAAAACCCCAAATGGGCCATTACTAAGAAAAACATACCAAGCAAATTAACATTACCAAGGTTTGATAGATTAACAAAGAGAAACATTTAGAATTTTACTTCAGTTTTCAAGTGCTGTTTTCTTACAACATATGAAGTCAAATGACTATATATATATATATATATATATATATATATATATATATATATATATATATATATACACACACACATTTTATTAAGGCTAAATATTGAGTCATGTTACTCTGGAGTTTTGTCTGTTTATACTCCAGGTGAAACTCCAGAGCAACAAAACTCACTATTTAGCCTAAATAGAATGAATATTTAAACTTTATTTTGGTACTGAGAACTCTTTTCTCTCAGCTGTCAACCACATATATATATATATATATATATATATATATATATATATATATATATATATATATATATATATAAAGAGAATCATAATTAGAGCTAAGCACTGTATGGTTAAAACATTGAACTAATTACCATAGCAGTTTCAGATATAGATTTATTTAAAGATAGCTTTTGAAAGAAAGATTAGGAAAGCAATGTTATTTGTCGTTTTCTTTTTAATTATGTTCAAATTATCTTGATCTTACTGAAATCAACTCCCCACTGTGTATTATACATAAACAACACACACACACACACATATATATATATATATATATATATATATATATATATATATGCAAGCATATGTATGTGCAAGCATATGTATGTGTACGTATGCATATATGTGACAAACACATATCTACATACATAGCTTAGTATAAAACTAAAAATAAACAGAGACTGCATTTGTAATTCTACAGACCAGCCTTGTCACACTGTGTCATACTTTCTCTCCCTGAAAATTACATTAAGGGTACACATGGTTGTTGAATACTCAGCCACCTAGACAAGTAAGCCTTTTCATTTATTTTTAGCTGGTCCTGAGATCACAAAATATATGCTCCCTTTTCCCTTCTCTCTCCCATGTAATATAATCCTAAAGAGTTAATACATTATATATATATAACTACAGTAGTATTTCGATATCAGAACTACTATATGAAAACCCTTCTTCCCCATAAACATGTCAAACTTTTCATGTATTCGTTTATTTTTGTAAACCTTTATTTCATTTACTTTAGGAAAACCTGTAACTGTATTTACAATGTCAGTGGACAAATAGAAGATTATTGTATTTGCACAAGGCAGAAAATCTATGAGTGAAAAAATATCTCTAAACTACTTGGAATTAGTAAACAACTATCTACAACAAATACATTAACTGTTTTGAGTAAAACCCACATTTAAATAATTTACATCTTAGTCTAAGGCAGTGGTTGGCAAACTTTTTTAGGGGTGAGCCAGATTGTTAAATCTTAGTTAAATCTTGTTTCAGACTGGTAATCATTCCTTTCACTTTTTACTTGTCTAAAATAAGAGTTAACCAAATATATTTGTGAGTGGCTATAATGCCATTAAGGATTTTAGTATTTTTGCAAGTTTATATATATAACAATTTGGTAGCTCAGCAATTAGTTATCTAAGCAAAAATTAATAAGGAAAACAAATAAATCTTATATATAACATCACAATGGTGGTACTCCAGCATGGCCTCAGCCTGTCAGCTGGAACATGTAATACAGTAACAGAGACATATTTACTAAAGTCCAAGGGCCAAATAAAATTAAGCTGTGGGTTGGATTTGACCCATAAGCTATATTTTACTGACCCTTAGTCTAAGGGGGTGAAGATTGAGGAAGAACTGGTTTTAGAAACTGTTGTATTTCTATTCATAATTATAGATATATTAATGATAGTTATAATCTAATCAATAAAAAATGAGATAGTCATAGAAATTATTTTACAAAATTATCAAATATAGTGCCATACAAGCAGTATACTATAAAACAGGTACATTTTATTACTTTTTAAGTCAGTGAGGGAAGAGCAATGACTGTAGCCCTTTTCAGAGCCTCAAAGACTTGTGGGAGAAAGAGTGGAAAAAGATATCCTCAAACCAGAAACCTGGTCCAAATGCTTGCCACAGAGTAGGCTCTACTAAAGGTACCTAAGGGCCAGGTGGTGATGTTTAACCAGCCAACAGGTTAAGTCTACCACACAAGGTATATTCTCAAAATGTATAAATATGACATCATAGATTAGTCATTATAAACCAACAAAGTTAGAAATTCTTATCTATTGGAAATGTTTCAAATAGCTTGTCATAAGCAGCTGTTGTACAATGACGAACCAAATATAACAATAGGTAATAATTATATTTTCTATAACCAAAAAATAAATACACAACAGTGTTGCAGCTGTTTATAAAATGTATCATATTAGAACTACATTAGCTTCTACAATCTTGGGTAATGACCGAAAGAATATAATCGTGAATACAAGCGGCCGAAATAGGGCTCCTCCAAAGGGTCTTTGGAGTAACATTACTCAACAGTGTGTGTAGCGCAGAGATGAGAGAGTCACTCCAGGTAGAGCTGCTACTTCTTCAAATTGAGAGATCACAGCTCTGATACTATGGGCTAGTGGTTAGAATGTCTTGGGAAAGAATCATTGGACAGATTTTATGGTCAAAACCAACCGGCAGGAGATCCAGAGCAAGATGGTTGGATAACATCCATGAGCTTGGCTGACAGGACCTGTTGGAAGGAGTGTTTGAGGACTCTGGCCCAAGAAGAAGAAGAAGGAGGAGGAAACAATATATCTTTTTTACTAAACATCTCATATTTAACTCTACCTATGCCCTATACACCAAGGATATTATTATTTTTACTTTTTCAATACATACCAATATTTATACATGGCTTGTGTATATATCATTGTTATTAATAAAACAAACAATTTATTAATAACAATAAAAATATACACTATAAACAAGCCCTGTATAAATACAGTTGTGTATTCAAAAAGACATGCACAGTTTAGTTTAATACATAATTAATATCACTAATGATATTCTTCTAAAAAACGTAACTATTTACGTTACTTACTAATTTGTAAAAGAAAAAAAGAAAAGAAACATTTAATCAATCAATAAAAGACATAGATTGTGTATGGTTTGAAACTAAATAAATAAACTTTTTTGTAGGTGAAGGATTTTTATTTCAATGCTTTCAGCACTTTTGTGTCTGGAAAGATATTATTTTCTTTTAAATAACAGTAAGTTTTGTTCAATAAAAATCTTTTAAATACTACTATAATTTTTTTGCTAAACATTTTTCTTCAAACATTTTATGTGTGTGTCTTATAGTTTAAAAAATATGGTACTTTGATGAAACACTTGCCTAGAATATAGTAAACTTACTGAATATTATGTAAATACAAGTGCATTTGTATGTTTAACTGTTAACGTCATGTACCACAGGAAACCGCATGATTAAATATTCTTGAAAAGTACAGAACAGCACTATGACTGCATCACATTAAAAATTGAAGTCTTAATTTTAGTTTACTGTGAATTTTCACAATAATTTGCTCCATAGTGAAGATACTATAAATATTTGAATTAACAAACCTGCCTTTAATTATTTTCTGATAAATCATTACAAAATGAAAAAGTCATTAAAAATTTGACTGTTCTAAATAGCTGAATGAAATTTGTAAATTCCATTTTTAGTACATGAAAATATGTTTTAAAACTTTTAAACAATATAAATTAAAAGTAAAATAAGCTTTATAACTGTACCTTTCAGCAACTGATCCACTTAGTTTTACAACAGTTTCAACCCCATCTGAAGCCTCTTTCTTTTCAAAGGAAGTCAAAGGTTCAGTGAGGTGTTGACGACTAGTATAATGTTGTTGTTTACGAGGAGTGCTGCGTGGAGTTTTGTCTGTTGGTATTTCAACTTGTGAATCACTCCTGTGATAAAAGAAAAACAAAAAAAAAGAGAAATTTCAATAATTATGAAGTGTAATGTTGCATGGTAGTGAGACATGGGCAGTGAATGTAGAGAATAAGCATAGACTGCCCCATTGAAGGGATGAGATGTTGCATATAATAGAGAAGGTTATACTGATATGAACATGTAATGCATATGTATTATGATTGCTGGGAGAAGAAGTACTAAGGGTTCTAAGTGGAAGGAAGTCATGAAAGAGGAAGACCAAGAAAGACACGAGCAGAGGTGGTGAAAGTTGAGCTCAAGAAACTAGACCTCACAAAAGCGATGACAGAAAAAGACACATGAAGGGATGCAAGCATGGAAATACATATACAAAAATGATGATAATGGTAACTAAATAAGAATTAAAGAAGAATATAAATTATTTACTTTCCTTTTAAATAAAGTTGCGAACTCCTCTGCTTAGTATGATACTTAACTGAATTCTGATAACCAAATATATACTTATATATATATATATATATATATATATATATATATATATATATATATATATAGCAAGAGTACAATTAATATGATTGGCTTGGCTTGTAGAAAAGAGAATAACTATGACTTTGATTATTCTAATTTATGTCACAAATCTTAGTGTTTCCGATTAACAGATAAGTAAATTTATTGCCTACTAACAGCAAAATGTGCAATGAATAACTAGAAGCTAATAAGTATTTATAATACAGAAATGATGAGCAGATGAAATACAATAAGGTATAACTAGATACTTTTACTCTAATCTTACATAAAGTACTTTTAAAATATAATTGTTTCTACTTTTGGCACAAGGCCATCAATTACCCAGTACATTACTGGTACTTTATTTTATCGACCCCGTAGGGATGAAAGCAAAGTTAACCTTGGTGGAATTTGAACTCAGACCGCAAAGGGACATAACTATGCTGGAAAGCATGGTGTCCGACCCTCTACCGATACTGCCAATCCACCGCCATTTAAACTATAATAGTATCTGATCATCATCATGTTATGTCTACTTTCCATGCTGATATGGGTTGGACAGGTTGTCACAGTTTGAGACTGGACAGGTTGGAGAGTCTTGTCTTATTCATATGTTCCATTTTTGGCATGGTTTCTGAGGCTGCATGCTCTTCCTCGTGGCAACAAGAGTTCATTGGGTGCAATTTACTGTAGCACCAGCACTTTAATACATTACATTTTTTTTTAAAATTAAATCAACAAGTTATTTTTAATTTGCTTCAATATAAAGCTGTTTGTCTGAACGAAAGGCATAATTTAACCTCAGTATGTTACTGGTACCTATGTTATTACCCCATAGGAGGATGAAATTAAAATTTACATTGGCAAAATAGCAATGTAACTAATACAACATTCTACTGCCTTCATACTAATTTAGCAAATCACAAAATCTATACTAGACAAACTTATCTTTACACATTTGATTCAACTTATCTTAATATTTGCATATGTACTATTAAATAACAGCTGAAAGAAATATAGTATGATAATGAAAGTTAACCAATTACCAACACTAAACATTACCTTAATGTGTGTATGTATTAGGAAATCTAATGAAGGTTTTCCTGTCACAATATTAATAATGTTCCGAATTGATATATTTTGATTGTCTACTTCAGTAGTAGGCAAACGTTTTTGTGGGGTGGGACAGATTGGAAATGATTTCATGTGTTGCAGGCTAAAATGAATATATAATTAAACCTTGAACATATAAGGCTATGGAAACAGCTTGCCTTTTGTTTTAATTACCATATTTTTCGTTATTTGCATTTAATGTAATTAAGCCACAAATGGGGTTAGAAATTCAACACAAAATGTTACATATGGATAAATTACAACAGTGAAATTATAATTAACGTCATTATTTTTAAGTCTGCTTTTTCCATACTGGCATGGGTTGGATGAAACTGTGTTTTAGAGGCACTATTCTACAGCCTGACTGATACCAACCCTTAATTTCACACATCAATCTGCTAAGCTGCAGGTCATAAATATCATTGACTGTCCAAACAGTACCAATGCAAAGCAAAAACACATGCACACATGACTGGTGTTAGAAAAGGCATATAGTTATAAAAATCATACCAAAAATTGGAAGATACAAATGAAATGTGATCCTCTGACCTGTCAAGACTAGAAACAATACCAAATAAAAATGAACTTGAACCATAACACAGTATTCAACCCATGCCAGCATGGAAAATGGATTTATGATGATGATGATGATGATGATGTTCCTTTTAGAATATTGTTTTACATAATGAGTTTAAATGAAACTGGTATATATACCAGCTTCCATATGAAATTTATACAAACTCAAAGCAGAAATATATGAGCAATATCAAGTGTACATTCCTTCCTTCCTCATGCCCTTAATTCATGATAGAGTCTTAGGAGTCTATTCCTCTCCAAGTCTAACTGCAGCCTATTTCTGAGAGAGAGAGAGAGAAAAAGAAGTAGACAGGAAAACATTGTCACCAATACTGGACTAATACTTTTTCATCAACCCTGGAAGAATATGAAAGCAAAGTTGACTTTGGTGGGATCTGAACTAAGTAAATAAAGAACCAGAACAATTACTGCAAGACATACTCTCTGAGGCTCTAATAACTCTGCCAATTTGCCACCCTAAGAGAACTTTACCCTTAACTGAATATGGAAACAGATGGGAAAATGTATGTAAGAAAGATGCAGGTCCCTGGTTCATTTGAAAGGTTAGTAGCTCAACTTGAGTACTGTCTATGAAGACTCATACAACCATTGCTAACAGGGAAAACATGCATTAAATGATGATGGTGATGGTGGTAATGATGATGATGGCAATTGTGGTAATGGTGGTGGTGATGATGATGATGGTGATGGTGGTGATGGTGATGATGGTGGCGGTGGTGGTGGTGATGATGGTGATGATGATGATGATGGTGATGGAGGTGGCAGTGGTGGTGATGGTGATAGTGGTAGTGGTAATGATGGCGATGGCGATAGTGGCTGATGATAGCAGTGGTGGTGGTGGTGGTGGTAATGATGGTGATGACGATGGTGGTGGTGGTGATGATGATGATGGTGATGGTGGTGGTGGTGCTGATGATGATGATGATGGAGGCAGCAGTGGTGGTGATGGTGATAGTGGTGTAGTGGTAATGATGGCGATGGCGATAGTGGCTGATGATAGCAGTGGTGGTGGTGGTGGTGGTGGTAATGATGGTGATGACGATGGTGGTGGTGATGATGATGATGGTGATGGTGGTGGTGGTGGTGGTAATGATGGTGATGACGATGGTGGTGATGATGGTGATGATGGTGGTGATGATGGTGGTGATGGTGACGATGGTGGTGGTGATGATGATGGTGGTGGTGGTGATGGTGACTCCCAAGCTAATTCAAGGTCTTGAACTCCTAACAGCAAGGTAATACAATATTTGTTATCTATAGACTGCTGCTGCCCTTTATAGCAGTAAGATGTGAGATGTGTTTGGCTACATTACATATTTGCAGCTAAGTCAACAGAACCAGGGCTAGTCAAATGTCTCAGAAGCAGAAAACAGCACAGTAATAGTGCAACACTATCAACATCTACAGGCTGTGACTCAACAACTTTGTATGTGTGTGTGTGTGTCTGTGTATGTGCGACTATGGGTGTGTGTGTGTGTGTGTGTGTGTGTGTGTGTGTGTGTGACTATGTGTGTGTGTGTGTGTGTGTATGTGTGACTATGGGTGTGTGTGTGTGTGTGTGTGTATGTGTGACTATGGGTGTGTGTGTGTGTGTATGTGTGACTATGGGTGTGTGTGTGTGTGTGACTATGTGTATGTGAGTGTGTCTGTGTGACTATGTGTATGTGAGTGTGTCTGTGTGACTATGTGTATGTGAGTGTGGCTGTGGGTATGTGTGTATGTGCATCTATGTACATGTATGTATGTATATGTGTATGTACGTGTGTATGTGTATGTGTGTGTGTGTGTATATAACCATGTATGTATGTGTGTAAGCATGTATGGAAAGTATGTGCATATATGTATGTATGTGTGTGTGTGTATGTATGTGTGCATGTATGTGTGTGCATGTATGTGTGTACACATGTGTATGTATGAAAGTATGTACGTGTGTATGTGCATGTGTGTGCATGTATGTGTGTACGTGTACATATGTATGAAAGTATGTGCATGTATGTGTATGTATACAAATACACACACGAGTGTGGTGGGAATATGCAGAGCTGGTGTGTATGTGCGTGCACCTAAAAGTTAAAATATCAATCCCTTTAATATAACTACTAGCGAAGATTAAGTTCACTACTATAACATATCAACTATAGTATAGGATTGACGCAGTTTCTTTCTCCCCTTCTCTCTCTTTCTCTCTCCTCCCCTCTATCTCCCTTTTTTCTACATCTCCTTCCCCACCTCTCTCTCTCTCCTTCCACCTCTTTTCCTCACTCTCTCATCTACAGTCATTTAAATGCTGTCCCTATAATGTGTAGGTAGTCATTACATTTCTATAAAGTGTACAATGGTGATTGTAAGCAATCATTTTGCCATAATCTCTCATAAATATGATGTTGCTCTCAATCCTTTAACATAATTACAATAGTTAGTGAGACTATTAAGAGAGAACACAGAGCCAATTGTAATTATATATATATGATCATCATCATCATTTAGCGTCCATTTTTCATGCCTGCATGGGTTAGATGGGTGATTGCATTGTGGTAAGTTGGGTCAGGAGACTGTGTCTTGCTCATAATATATATATATAGTGAAAGAGTGAAGAATAACATGGTCAACAGTACAAAAAGGGTTTTATTTACAGTATTAACAATTGTTTCACTGATTAAGTTGTCTAAAAATTGCTAATTACTTGAAGTTGTGTCACTCAATTTTAAATACAATGTATGCCTAATCAAATCATCAGAAAAACTGATGATTTGATTATGTTATTCTTTGACCATGTTATTCTTCACTCTTTCACTATTATTACTCCAAGATTAACCTGCTTAGGAAATCCCGAGAACTCACAACCTAACTAAGGAAACCTCTTGTTCGTACGTTAAAACTATCCACAATACGGATATTCACAACCTCTAACTGGATTACCTATAACGATAATTTGTTATCCCATATATATATATATATATCATAAAACATGTCTATAGAATCGCCAGATAAAGTGACCCGTTGCAAAACACATATATATTTATAACTTTATATATATATATATATGTAAACCTTTATATATATATATATATATATATATATATATATATATATATATATAAAGAGAATCTGTAATCTCTATATACATTTTAAAATAGCCTAAGATAAAATGTTTATTGAGTTTACTATGTTAGGATAGGAATAATAAGAAATGATAAAAGATACAGACAGCTGTGTGGTTAATAAGGTGGTTTTGTAATTATGTGATTTGGGGTTCAATCTCACCATGTGATACCTTGAACAAGTGTCTTCTATAGCTTATGTATGCTAATGCTTTGTCAGTGAATTTGGTAGACAAAAACTGATGACAAAAACTGCAAAAGATGTCTGCTGTGTATATAAATATGTGTCTGTGTATCTGTGTCCCAGTTTACCAAATGTATATTTATGCTGACAAGCAGTTTCATTTGTTTTTGTCCTATATAAATACATCCCACAATGTAGTCATTCTGTAAAGATGAGAGGTACATACCATACTTCGATATTGTATGGAAAAACTGCCTCAAAATGTCACATACAACCTATGCTAATATGTAAAATTAAATATAAAATGATGATGATGAGGGTGTTGTGTGTGTGTGCGTGCGTGCGTGCGTGCATGCGTGTGTGAAGGCACATGGCTTAGTAGTTAGAGCATTGGAATTGCAATTGTGAGGTTGTGAGTTCGATACACTGTGTCCTTCAGCAAGACACTTTATTTCATGTTGCGCCAGTTCACATAGCTGTAGATATGAGTTACAACATCACTGGTGCCAAGCTGTATGGGCCATTGCCTTTCACATGGACAACATTATGGGGCATGGAGAAGGGAAACTGGTATGCATGTGTGATTGCTGGTCTTCCACAAACAACTTTGCCTAGATTTGTGCCTCAGAGGTCTTTACCTTATATATATATAGGAAAATGTTTAACCCTGACGGCAGAGCTCAAGCCATTTCGACAGCTACTTCTGGAGTCCAGAAATAGCCGTCGAAACGGCTTGAGGTCTGCCGTCGGGGTTAAACATTTTCCTATTTCCCACTCTACTACGCTAAGTATTGAGTACTCTGGTGCATTATGGTCCATCTGGTTCCTCACCACACTTCCGTCATTATATATATATATATATATATATATATATATGGTAAAGCAAATCAGAAAGTAGCTTTATTATAACTACTACTTTGATCACTAACTCCATTAAAACAGCTTTTGGTTCTATGAAAGAAAGCCACTCATTTTAAAGGGCCCCTATTCACATTTAAACCTTCTAGCATAATTTGCTATAAGAATCTTTTATATCATATTATAAATATCATATTAATAATAGAATAATTAGTAAATCCATCCAAATTTATCAGTAATTAATCCAAGTGCAGTGTATTTCACTAAAGATATAGTCATGAAAGGGTTACTAACGAAAATAAACATTTTAAAAAATGTTTAAGAAAGGTAAAATTTCTAAGAAATTTTAAACTAAATTGCTGAACCTATTCTAAAGAAAAAAATACAAAAAGAAAAGAACTACAAAGAAAACATATATCAACTTTCCCACCTACCACTACACCTTTTATGTTTAGTTAAAAAAAAGAGAGGAAACTACAAAGGCATTAAATTGATGGACCAGGTTATAAAAGTTGCTGAATCCGTTATAGCAGAACTGATTAGAAACAGGATTATACTTTAGATGAGATGCAGTTTGGCTTTGTGCCAGGGTATTTGCTTTTGAGCAGCTAAATCTCCTTTGAAGTAGACCCTACATTACTGTCTTAACCCTTTCATCACCATATTTCTAATAAAATACACAGACTATGTGTTTCAATTGATTTTGAAAATAGCCGAACATTTGGAAGAGTTTAATAAAATCACTGATTTTCATTAGTAAGCAGATGCTTAGAACATTACTTAAGAAAAATTTATAAAATACAATTGCGATGAAAGGTTTTAATATAAAGATAAACATCTAAACATATATCATAAATGAAGTAGTTTCAAGCAGTTTTGTATCAAAAGGGTTAAATGAATACAGATAGTCTATAGATGATGGATTGTCCAACTAAAAATGGCAGCTGGATCTAACTTGAAGATGATCCTACTGTCTTATATAAAGAATATAGGAGCCTCTACATGCTTCCTCAATCTGCTAATATACATTAGACGGGGATACCTCACAAAAAGATAGGTGGTCACAACTGGAGTTCCTTTGATCATAGATCTGCCCATTAATGATTGACCCATGGCTAAACAATGACCACAACTCTGAAATAAGAATCCCTTGGTATTGTTGCATGTCTATTGGGTGGGATGGAATAAGAAGCTTACTATACAACCACATTTTGGGTTCAATCACACTACATAGTACCCGGGTAATACACTCACTCAGCATGTGAGAGGTGCAGGATTCAATTTCTCATAGACACCACTGTCCATATTTTTCCGTCGTCAGGTTTACTTTACCTGATTTTCTCAGCAATTATTTGTAATGATCAACTATTGTTATTATG
Organism: Eledone cirrhosa; assembly: GCA_964016885.1. Lineage (NCBI taxonomy): Eukaryota > Metazoa > Mollusca > Cephalopoda > Octopoda > Eledonidae > Eledone > Eledone cirrhosa. Next base: position 219,938,624 of record OZ024740.1, read on the forward strand.
GTCATTTGCATTGAAGGACTAGCGTCCAAAATGTTAAGACTTTTTTCCTACTATATCAAGCAAAAAACTAATAATATATTTCTTCGTTGTACTGTTGTTTGCTTCATTATTTCTGTTTGCCTTTTGCATACTTATCATCATCACAGTTTTACTTCCATTCTTCCACACTAGCATGGGTTAGACAGGTTGTCCTGTTGTGGGCAATGCCAAGTCAGGTGACCATATCTTGCTCATACAGAACTGATTTTGGCTTGATTTCTACAGCTGGATGCCCTTCCTAACACCAACTTCATTTACAGTGAGTACTGGGTGCTTTTTTACCATGGCACCTATATGACCACTTTACAGTGTGGACTGGGTACTTTTTATCATGGCATCTACACCACTTTACAGTGTGCACTGGGTGCTTTCTACCATGGCGCCTACATGACTACTTCACAGCGTGGACTGGATGTTTTTTTGTCGTGACACTTACACAACCACTTTACAGTGGGAGGGGAGATGGGGGCAAACTATCTATATGCTTCAGCTTCGGCTTGTATCCATGGGAAGTCGGGTTTTCTGTATTACTGCTATATATGTGTGTGTGTGTGTGTGTGTGTGTGTGTATTTATATATACAGGGTGTGGACGATATTTGTTCGTAATTTTCAACTGCTAATTTTATGCAAATTTTTTTTACTTCCGTTGTCACTCTTGTCTTTATAAAAACAGTGACTATATTTCCATTATATATTTTCAGAATAATTGATTATGAATAATTTTGAACCTCCAAATTTGTGGAAGAGACACGGAGTTCTTCTTGGAATCCGCACCGGGAGGACAAATAAGACCAGAAGATCAACTCCCAGAACAACAGGTGGCTCGCTGTCTCATCCAAAGACATGCCCAGAGTCATGCAGACAAAGTTTCCAGCAACAACATTGGTCTTAGGTGTCGTCAGCAGTCAAGGTGACGTCATCCCACCTCACTTCTTCCCTGAGGGCCTCAAGCTGAACACCGATAGCTACATCCGCGTTGTGAGCGAGGTAGTAAAGCCCTGGATCGACCAGGTAGCTGCAGGTAGGCTGTACATGTGGCAGCAAGACTCAGCGCCCTGCCATACCAGCTGAAAGACCCAAGCCTGGCTGTCAGAGAACTTCGTCGACCACACTTCACCTGACATCTGGCCTCCCAGCTCGCCTGACTGCAACCCCCTTGACTTCTTTGTGTGGGGTGCAATACGAAAGACGATCTGAAGGCCAGGATCACAAGTGCCTTTAGGGGCCTAAGTTGGGGGACAGTGACGAAGGCCTGTAGCCGGTTCCGAGGCCGCCTTGAGGCCGTCATCAAAGCCAATGGCGGGTTTATCAAGTGAGATTGAAAGAACAAGTCATGGAGACAAACTGACTCAAGTTTGATAAATAAATCTTAAAAACTAAAACTGTGTTATTTTTTCCTAGACAGTAATCTTGCGAACAGATATCGTCCACACCCTGTGTATATATATATATATATATATATATAATTTTTCAGCTCTGTTTGATAACATTGAGCTATATCTTATACTGTCATTTCTCTAATACGACGAGTGTGTTTAACTCTAATGCACTCAAGTATTTTTATCTTATACTAGCAGTAAAGCCCGGTGTTGCTCGGGGTCGCTCAGTAGCTGTGTTAAAGTTACAATGTTAAGTTTCTTTCTTGGCTTAAAAACTGTAGTGTCTACTGTGCAGACTTGCATGTGGTGTTTTTGATTAATATTCCCTCAACCAACAATATGCCTTATGAAGTTAAGAAAACATAACGATAACCCGAATGTTATAACAAAAGAGGATGCTGGGGATAGAAACTGCACTGGTTATTTATTAACAAAGATCGAAAATGTAAACACTGCAACGCAGAGAAAAACATTAGCGTAACCAAATTATCAGTTATGTCTGTCTGCACGCCTATATCACCTCTCTGCACGACTGTCTGTCTGCACGCCTATATCACCTCTCTGCACGACTGTCTGTCTGCACGCCTATATCACCTCTCTGCACGACTGTCTGTCTGCACGCCTATATCACCTCTCTGCACGACTGTCTGTCTGCACGCGTATATCACCTCTCTGCACGACTGTCTGTCTGCACGACTGTCTGTCTGCACGCCTAACGACGAAATATTTGCTTGTTTTACGTAGTCTTTAAATAGACTTGTTTTCAAGTAAAAATATTGTTTTAAAATGCTTTTAAATGGAAATGAAGCAAAACGGAAGCTTAGTGTTCGAACTGATGAATTTTGCAGGTCAATATTTTGCTGGCTCGACAACTGTTCGTGTATTGTAATTTTTTACGTAAGACGCTCAATGTAAACAGAACAAAGGGAAATAACTGATAACTTACGCTCAAAAATCGATACATTATATTCGATTTCGTCACATAGGGTGGGTCAATTTGAAATATTTTTTTTCCGATGTCTTCGCTAGGGCTCAATGTACAAGTATAGCAATTTCAGTGCAATTCCGTGAGAGATTCTAAGAGGAGATGTGTGCCAAAAATCGATAGACAGACAGACAACCACAGTTTTATATATATAGATATATATATATTGAAAATAAAGCGAGGAGTTATGGCCATTTCACAGACAGGTGGTTAACATAGAGTGATGATTTTGTTACCCTCCTCAGTAAACCATGAATCTACTGAACCATCTATTATATATACATATTTGAATTGAATATACATAAACTGAATTGAATTAGCAGCTTTCTTTTTGATTACAGAAAATAGTCTTATAACAGGGCATATAAACCCCCGTAACAGAAGAAAAAAGGGTATCAGCACATGTGGGAATCAAACCCACATCTCATATTCGTGATAAGTGTGCTAGCTGATTACTTTTTCCAATTCCAATCCCCACCATCTTCTAAATCACACGTGATTTGTTTATATATATATATATATATATATATATACATCATTGTGTGTGTGTAAGTGTGTGTGAGTGCGTGAGTGAGTGTGTGTGTGTGTATATATATATATATGTATAGATCAGCATTTATTATGGCAATCTCTATATAAGAAACCATTATAGCAATCTCTATAAATAACTTAGTAAGAGTGTTTGGCGACCGTAAGATCATAAGTTTGATTCTTAGACCAAGTAGCACTTTTTGTCCTTCAGCAAGACACTTTATTTTATGTTACTCTGCCTAGGTGGCAAAAATGAGTTGTATCTGTAATTCAAGGTGCCAGCCTTGTCCCATGATGGGTCATGATAAATCTTCCTGGGACCACTGTTAAGAATGTATGTGTCTGTGGAATGCTCAGCCACAAACACATTAATCTCATGAGCAGACAGTTTCAGTCATTGAAAGAACAGGAGCACTCATTGTCAGAAACTATAAAAGTGTAACACTACACACACCATCATCATCATCATCATTGTTTAATATCCATCTGCCATGCTAGCATGGGTAGGACAAGCTGTCCCTTTGTGAGGGATCAGGTCGGAGGACTGTGATTCACTCATACATGACTGATTTTTGCTTTGTTTCTATGGCTCGATGGCCTTCCTAACACCCATATATAAATATATATATATATATACACACACAAACACACACACACATATATATATATATATATATATATATATATATATATATATATATATATATATATATATATATATATATATATATATATATATTATATATATATACATATGCATATATTATATAACTAGTGATTATTTTACCAAAAGGATGAATAACCCTGGTGTAATTTGAATATTTAAAAAATAGTGAGACAGGTTTAAATAATGTGAGGTACTTAATCCCAAAAAGCTATTATTTCTGCCAACAACATTATCCCCTCAAAACCCAAATTTTTAAGTAAACCAGGTCAGCTGTATAATATGATTTTTACAGGGTCACAACATTGCTAGGGTGTGTATGTTTACTATAAGGAATTATATATTCTACTTTTGAAAGATAGCCCAATAGATTTTTTCAGGTTTTTCTTTATGTTTAAGGTTAAGTGTTTTCAGTACAACTACTTGATTACCAAGATAAGACACTATTAAAGCCACTTTGTCCTACTTAAATGATAATGTTTTTTAAAGGGGTGTTGCTCCTATTTCTTCAATAAACATAGCATTGGATAACAGAAAAATAATGATGTCTTACACTGGCATGAAAACCACTTATTTAGAAAAAGAAATATAGTTGGTGTAACCCTCTCTAACAAAAGAAATAAAACTTACTGCTCATGATTTTCGAATATTTTTTTTTAATAATCAAGAATTTGTAGCAATTTAGTAATGTAACTAACTTCCTCATTATTTGTTTGTTTGGAACAAAACTTAACAGAGGTTCTTACATAAAATTATAATTGAAGTTTTTTAGATAAATATAAATACAATATAACAAGCTGTTTGGCATTAAATCCAGTGCTCAGCTAGTACTTTTGTGTTTGACCTCTGAAGGTTGACAAGAAAAGTTGACCTTGTTGGAGATTGAACTTGGAATGTAAAAGGACATAACTAAATATTGCCACTCAACTGATTCTACCACTTAACAGCCTAATAGAAATATTGACCCTTTTGATACTAAACTGCCCCTGGCTCTATGATACAGGGCTGTTTATTGTGAAGTGATTATATTTATTTTAAAATCTCCATCATAATTTTAGGCAAGACACTTTGTTAAGTTATGCTCCAAACACCAATCTAGAAAAAAATTATTTTACTAAATCCCTCTAAATTCTTAATTATCTTCAAAATGATTTGAAAATTATAAGCAACGTCTTTCATGAGAAATATAGTAATAAAATGATTAATATATAAATGTGAATGCATGTATGTTTTAAGTTGTAAATCAGTTTTGCACCTAGATAGCTGAAATTTTGCATAGAAGCACATTTTTTCAAGTAAAAGATCATAGGTTTTTATTTATATCTTCTTTTTTTAGCTTCAGATAAAAAACTAAGAACATCGTATATCCCCAAGCACTCAAATAGGCATTGAGAGAATGAACTAATCAGGAAAATACTTAATTTAGAGTAATAATATAAATAAGAATAAAGTTCTGAAAAAAAAAACGTTTTCTAAGAAAATGTTTAAAATGTAAGAGTAAAATAATATTTTAGGTCCTGTATTTGTTCTTTATTTTTAGCACATTTTTTATGAAGCTTAATTTGAACCATCTAATAGATGGTGTGGTTGCAAAGATTCTGAGTGAATTAACATTAACGTAACTATTGAGGATTCTCTGCATCTTTATCCAAAATATACTGAATTCATCTGATTATATTTATTTTAAGTATTAATAAAACCCAGGCAAGTCTGGGTATGGCTGATAGTATAGAACAAGGGTCAGTAAATATTTTTGGAGGTAGGCCAGATTGGAAATGTTGTTAAGTTTTGTAAACCAGGTATAAAAACAGCCTGTTTTTTTTTATTTGTTTAATATTTTCCATTTTAAACAATTACCATAGAATAAAGTAAATGTTTTCCACAAATGTGGTTGGTGCTAGGAAGGGCATCCAGCCATAGAAACCAAGTCAGAAACAATGCCGAATGAGCAAGACATGGTCACCTGACCTAACTTGTCTCAAATGTGGACAACTCATTTAACCCATGCTAGTGTGGAAATATGACCATTAAACAGTGATGATGATGATGATATAAAATATAACCAAAAGATCAGGCATTTCTTAATTCCATAACATTGTTTAATTACATTAAAATCTCACATCTAGGCAGACTTTCATTTTTTTTACCAAGTGAAGAAATCTCACTAATTATTATTATTATTATTATGCTCTGAGTTCAAATCCCGCCGAGGTTAACTTTGCCTTTCATCCTTACGGGGTCGATAAAATAAAGTACCAGTAATGCACTGAGTAATTGCTGACCTTGTGCCAAAAGTAGAAACAATTATTATTATTATTATTATTTTGGCAGTACCGATAATCCTGCCAGGGTTAGATTTGCTTTCATTCTTATGGAGTCAATAAAATAAAGTACCTGTAATGCACTGGGGTTGATTTAATTGACTTTTCCCTCCCCACAAAATTGTTGGCTTTGTGGCTAAATCAGAAACTATTATTTGTATAAAACACTGATTTATTTGTGGCTAAAGCCAAAATGAGACCTTTTTATGACTTGCCGACATATGGTATAAAATATATAGATAAATAACTATGCCCATCTCTAAAATTTCAGTAAGATAATTGTTAAACATTACCACAACACAATACTATTATTAATAAATCTTCTCTTACCTTTCTGAAGAATTCAAGAGTTCATTTGCTTTTGTGTCTTCAAAAGATAAAGACCGAGAAACTGCTCTGGTAGATGTTGAATGTTTTTTATAACTAGAAAGATCTGGGGTTGAGTTTTCTTTATTCAAATTCCCTAAACTTGGCTCATGTGTGAAATTATTCAAAATAGTGTCTTCTGTTTTAGATTCAAAGCTACTGTCTTTCTTCAAAATTCCTCGAGGTTCACCATTCTGTTCTTTTATAAGCATACTTTTATGCTCTTTTGTTTTTATTTGTGCAACTGTTGTTGTTTGAACAATCCCAATGTCAGATGATTTGGTACTAAGTTTATGTGACTCCTGGTACTTTGTTTCTTTTGATTTTAAGACACTTTTACTTTCTATTTCTGTATTACTTCTGCTCAAACCAATTTTGGCAGTGCTTTTTATTTCTTTATCAAAATGTTTAATTGAATCAACTGCTTGTATATTATTCCTGTTGTCCAAATTACTTTCAATGTCAGCCATTTTCAAAATTTCTAAAAAAGGAAGAAAAATTAAATAAATAAACATTTATTGAAAAAATAGTTTACAAAATTATTTTCATATCTGCAAAACTTTTCTATAAAGATAAAAAGTTTATATTTTAAACACTCTTAAAATGTTTTTCAACAAAAATATAATAAACAATGAATACTAGTAAAATATAACTTTGATCTGGAGAAAGAGTGGCAAAGAATGTGGAATGATTACAAATTTGCCAACCAAGACCTCCTCCACATCTAAACCAGCCGACTTTGACCTTTCTAGAAAGCAATGGGTATCCCTTAATTGGATCCACACAACACATACCAAGACAGCCCAGCATGTGACTGTGGGGACCCTGACCAGACAGTGCTGTATGTTGTTTGGGATTGCTCCCTCAGACGTTTTCCCAGCAGCCTGGAAGCAATCCATAATACTACAAATGATGCCTTAGTCTGGCTCACTAATCTTGATCTGTCTCTCTAACCATTGTACATACAAAAGGAAAAAGAAGTAGAATATAGAGTATGTATGTATAATGTATAGGCATAACTTAACATGTTATCTGTTTAAGATCTGTAACCCATCATAGCATGGTTCTGTTATCTGTTTAAGATGTGTAACTCATAATAGCTTGGTTCAGTTAGATCAGAAGAACAGCATATTTTCATGCATTCTGATCTAACAGATCATATCCAATTGCTAATGGTCCCTCACTTCACTGCTCAAGCAACTCTATCAAAATTCATAACAGATTAGTCTAATTTATTTTGGGAGGTGGAGAAGAGAAAAATATTTCTTTTGTTTCTGTAAAACCAGTAGTTCGTTAAACACATAATCATTTTGTTGTTAGTAGATCTCCATTCAATACTCAAGTCACCTGAAAAACCAAACTTATCTACTTCTTGCAGTAAAAATCACACAATATTCTGTGTTTAGTTACTGGCTACTTGTAATACCATTAACAATCAAAACAGCTTACATAATTAGTGTTTTAAAAACTGTCAGTTTTACTGTAATACTTATAATTGTATTATTTACTTAATATTAATTGCGTGTCTATATAACATGAAACATTTATCTACTCCCTTACATACCAAATATGTCCAAACTATAATAACATCATGTTCTTGATAGTATTGTGTTTAGAACCTGCTTATCATCAACTAGTAACATGTTCACATTCAAGATCTAAACAAGTATAATAAAATTTAGTTAACCCTTTCAACCATATTTCTAATGAAAGACACTGCATTTAAATTTCAAATACTATTGAAAATAATCAAGAATTTGGAGGAATTTAATAATATAACAATATTTCTTATTATTAACCATTTCATGACTGCATTTCTGAAATACACTATTTCATGAAATACACTATTTAAATTAATTAATGAAGAATTATGAGAGATTTACTAAAATTATCATTAAGTATTTAATTACTAAGATAGTAACTTAATGTAAGGTTCTTATATAAAATTTTATTGGAAGATTTTAATTTATATTGGAAACCTTTAAAATGGCTGGTTTTATTTCATAGAACCAGAGCTGGTTTGGGGCAAGTAGATAACTAAAGGGTTAAGCTGGTTTTCAAAGGATAATTTTATATAAAATTATAATGGAAGGTTTTTAGGTAAATATAAACATTTAAGTTTTGTATCATAGAACCAGGGACAATTTCAGGGGTGTTGGGATCAAAAGAATTGATTAGATAAACCAATATCTAACATTTCTCAGTTCCAGACAAATTTACGTACAATTGAAGCAAAAGAATATATCAGACTTCCCTTCTTAGCATCAATAACTATATCAGTAAGTATGATTAGTACTACATTACTGATAATAAAATACATTACAAGCCATTAAAGGCGTCTGTATCTTCTGTATATATATTTTGTATAAATTTCATTTATGCTAAATGTGCAGACATTTTGATACATGGGAAATCATGTTTTAAAAATTAAATCAGGGAGAAAAAGTTTGAAAGTATCTACCAAATATTCTTCTATCTTAATTAACTTCTAATATAAAATCAAACAAGAATGTAAGCACTTTTTTCTTTCTTTTTATGGATAGCAGTTTATTGTCATCATTGTTTTACCACTGGTGGTAACAGTCTGAGCTCAGATGGGTATATATTATTATCCTATATTATTATTATATATTATTATCGGACGCCATGCTTTCCAGCATAGTTACGTCCCTTTACGATCTGAGTTCAAATCCCGCCGAGGTTGACTTTGCCTTTCATCCTTACGGGGTCGATAAAATAAAGTACCAGTAATGCACTGGGTAATTGCTGGCCTTGTGCCTAAAGTGGAAACAATTATTATCCTTATATCAAAAAAAGAATTTACTGCATCAGTATCAAAATGTGAAAAACAGTGTTTTCAACATAACTACTACTACTACTGCCTGTTCTGCCGCTGGCATGTAGAGCAGTAATGAACGTTCTCCACTCCTGTTTGTTTTGGGCCAGCTTCTGTGGGCAACCATTCTGTGCCAGGTGTTCTTTGGCCTTCCTATATTCACTCGCCTTCTGGTATCCAGTGAATGTCTGTTCTTGGGAGGCTATCTAGCTCTCTTCTGAGAACATGCCCTATGCACACTTCCATCTTTTGAGAAGAATTGCTGACATATTATTCTGTTAGCAGCAACCTAGCAATTCCTCATTAGAGATCTTTTCAGCACCTCCCCACACAAAAAAAAATGATGTTTTCAACAAAAACACATCATTAATTAATTTGCAGCAAAGAGTTACGTCCCTTTATGGTCTGAGTTCAAATCCCGCCGAGGTTAACTTTGCCTTTCATCCTTACGGGGTCGATAAAATAAAGTACCAGTAATACACTGGGGTAATTGCTGGCCTTGTGCCAAATGTAGAAACAATTAATTAATATAAAAAATGATCAAATGAAAATTTTCCCAGTGATCATTTATTTGAAGACCATATTGAGCCTGTTTTTCAAAGCCATATTGATGGCTAATGAAGACAAAAAAATTGTTTTTATCATACACTAATTTGTGATCATATTCATTATTTTCGAAATATTGAAATGATAGTATAGGAGCAGTGTTTGAAAATAGTCTTGAAAGTTAGTATTATCTAGAAATTTAAAAATATTACTGAGATGGATAAAAGGAGAAGCAACTGTGGGAATTATTAGGGAGATTAGGATTGGGTTATAAGTAGATTGAATAATAAAGATGACAGTGCTTGGTAACTGAGTATTTCTAACAGATTGACAACAATGAATAGCAAAAGCAAAAAGAGAGAAAAATTAGAAAAAAATGTCATTTCTTTTTTAGGAAAGGAATCTCAGCTGGAGAGAGAAACCATGCCACAACTAGAATATAAGTGAGATGTAGCCCTTGGTTTCTCTATGAAGACAATAACATTGATTATGCACTGACTTGGTCTGTAATGACTGTTTAGACCATGCAAATGTGGAAAAGTGGATGAGAAATGATGATGATGATGAGGGGGGGGGGGGGGGGTGTACAGCTATAGTTTAGACATGGTGAGTGTATGAAAACTCTTATTCTTTATAGACACAGCTACAACATATGTTTAATGATCTATGGTTAGTATGATTTATACCAAATTTCCCCAAATTTCTTTGGACTACCACCTACTTTTAGAGAATATATTTCTTCAAGCATCCCACCCCAAAATTATAAATTGAGAATTAAATATTAATAATAATTTATTTCAAAGCATATATTGAATAACTAAAGGTGACAGTTTTATAAACAATAACTACTTGGTACCCTTCATTCTCTTTCTTCCTTCACTCCATGCCTTGCAACAAATTCCTCGATACCCCACTCTTGCCTTCCTGTAGACCTCTTGAGTCTTCCGGTAGGACCCACTGGGAGTATCTAGTTTATAGGAACCGGAGATTTAGAGGAGCATTATAAAAATCGTGCTTGTGGTGTTTTAGGTTGCCTGGGTGGAGTTTAATAGACACAATTTACTGCTACAGATAATCAGGATATCATTAAAAAAGGTCACACTAACAAGTTGATATATTAGATTATGCAGAGAGACTGCATATGATAATGTGGTGTCAGTAATGAGGACCAGACAATAATATAATGATGACATGTTAGGAATATTAATGAAGAAATCCAGTTTGGAAATAAGAAATATATCAAATAGGTTAAATGTCATTTCATGCCTTACTATTCTACATTATCCTATATACTGTATAGAAGAGTCATGCACACTATGAATATGTATACCGTAAAATATAAGTTGGTGACAAAGTGCCAAGAATTTTAAGTGGGAGGAAGATTTGGTAAGAGGTAGTCCAAGGAAAACTTGGACTGAAGTAATAAAAGATGATCTCTGGATGCTGTACTTCACAAAGAAGATGACAAAGGAAAGAAACAAGTGGAAGAACTATGTGCTAGAGAGGGCTCAGTTAACCCATGCTAGCATGGAAAAAATAATGAACAAAAAAATGATAATAATTAAAATTCGCAATAAAATAACCCCAGAATTATCTAACAAACACATTTCAAGAGATACTAGTAACAATGAAACACCAACCACACTACTAAAATAGAAAGAACCTTATAGAAAATATTCCAACACTACAGAAATAAAAAAAAATATATTTTACAATATGATTAAACAAAAGTAAAGACGAAAATAAACAGAGCTAATAATCCTTCATATTTACACTACACCAAAAAAGAAGAAACATGAGGAAAACACTATAGGAAACAATAAGAAGCAGGTGAAAAAACCTACCAGAAATGTATTTGTACTCAACAATCAGATAAAGCATTTCTATGAAATTCGTCATGAACCCCCAGATACACAAAGAATTGAATTATATAAACGCCATATAAACATCTTTCTTGTAAACCTTAAACTAACATCATTCTTTTTAGATAAACAAGAAAAATAATATAGGCAGAAATACACGAACTGTAGAATGTAACAATATGTCATAAATACCCCAAAACACTTATAAATGAAAGAGCCAGTGTAGTCATCATCTTCATCATTCTAAGTCCACTTTCCAGGCTAGCATTGGTTAGATGAGTCTAAATAAGTTCCTACTGAAATTTACTATCTTTCCTAACATCAACCACTTTACAGAGTGTACTGAATGCATTTCAGCATAGCACTAGGAATAGAGAGGTGTTCATGTCCTTAACAAGATTGAAGAGTCATCGTCGTCGCCATTATTGTTGTTGCTGTCACTTCTGTGACTTTAGTAGTACATTCTCTGTTGCAAGCATTCTCTAGTTTGGGGATAACTTCATCTCTTCCTTCTATTAGTTACAGAAGCACTGAAAAGGGCTACGGGCACTTCCCTTGCCACCTTAGCTAATTAGATAAAAAATAGTTGCTATTTAATAAAGAGGTTTCCTACATTCCATCTGAATCTCTCAAGAATTTATCCAATTTTTTAAACTTTTAAACTTCTCTATGTATGATATTCCCACCACCACCAAAAAATTTCCCCCCTAACATTTTATACATCTTTTAATTTTATATTAGATACAGTTGTACACCAGTTTCAATCATTAAAACACAAACACATACAGATTAAAAGCCACACCAATTAAATCCATTGTTAAATATATTTAAAATACAGACCACTTCATAGACTGCATCACCTTTTTGCACACACAAAATACTAATATTTTAGGTACCTCCTACAACACTTAAATGTCACTGAAACAATGCTACACAACGAAACATGACCTTAGTATAAATATTAGAAGACATCCTATAAGTATTCAGTAACAGAGCAATTACCAAAATAAGTAAAATATGGCAATAATTTATAAACATGAAATCTATCTAGCATTGACTCTGGTAATTTTGTTTGGGTGCATATCATTCTTAGAAGCTACATCTAATAAAGGACCATCTAAAGTAACATTCTTTGCATTATGACAAGCTGCTATAATCAAATTGCACACCAAGATACTTGATGACATACACAACAAAACTAAAATACCTATATTGAAAGTTTAACTAGACATGTCAAGGCTGCAATCTATGACTAAAGTCTGTTGTAAATTAGACAGACCCTGAAAACATTCCATAACATTAAGACATTGCTATTCTACATTCACTGCCAATATTATTTCATATAAACAAACACAATATAGTAACAGATCAATCCCCTTTCCTTGTCTAAACAACTCTTTATAATAAATTAGTGTATTTTTGCCATCTATAATGATAGAAATAACATTGAGTCCAGGCATAAACAATCATGCAAACTGCAAAATTTGAATTTTGATAAATTAATGGTTTGCATAATAAAAACCCTATAGTTTAAGTTGATTACTGATAAGTGGTGATTAAAAATAAGAATGATATTTTGATAATTTATTTCTAGGATATAATTACATAAATGTTCAGCATGTATGTACAAATGACATAATGTGATTAAATGCATGAGTAACCTTGAAGAAATAACTATTTACAGGGACAAATATTGGGTTAGAACCAATGCTGGATTTAGGACAAATGAGGCCCTGTGCTAATTAAGTTATGAGGCTTCAAACATTCGATAAATTCATTGTAAAAACTTTTTGGTCAGGAAGATTGCCCTCCCCGCTTCACCTGGCCAACAGGGCCCTGTACTTAAGCACACCTTAGCACAATGGTAAATCTGGCACTGGTTAGAGCCCAGAACTTTGTGATTGGAAAGACTTATTGTAGCCACATGTCTGGCATAGGCAATGTATTGTGTATGTGTGTGTGCAAATTGTAAAGAGATAGAGATATATATAATCATACAAACACGTAGTTGTTCCTAAAGGATTGAAATTGGCCAAGTAAGTTTTCTCACCCTCACTGTAATCACAAGCTAAACTTCTAGTGATAATAAGCTAGCCAAGATAGCCAATTGTATGGAACTTACTTCAACTTTCACACTGAATCATTACCAAACATTACATGATAGTATTTTGCATTATAGTCATTTAGAGACTATTTCTCTTTTTTCCAGATTTATTTTCACTACATTTTTATGGCTGTATTAGCTTATCATTTTCAGGCATATATATATGGCTTTATAATAATTGTTTCTACTTTTGGCACAAGGCCAGCAATTATCCCAGTGTATTGCTGGTACTTTATTTTATCAACCCCGTAAGGATGAAAGGCAAAGTCAACCTTGGCGGGATTTGAACTCAGATCGTAAAGGGACGTAACTATGCTGCAAAGCATAGCGTCCGACTCTCTACCGATACTGCCAATTCACCGCACATATGGCTTTATAATAATGTATTGCAATTTGCAGATTTCCAGCACAATTTTAATCAAAAAGTTAAATCAAAAGTTTGAGTCAAAAGGTTTATAAACTTTTTGATATCAAACTGCCTAAAACCACCCTTGGTCCTACTGTTTATTTTAAAATGTTTATATTTATCTAAAAACCTTCCATCATAATTGTATGTAAGAACCTTTAAGTTATTTTCAAATGCCAGATAAATAATGAGAAGTTAATTATTTTACTAAATCACTCAAAATTCATACTGATTCAACTACCCCATATATGTAATCCTTCTGTAACCATATATATAATGAAATACATTGCCTATGTTTCAATTCATTTTTAAACACAATCAAGAATTTAGAAACGATTTAGTAAAATAACCTTTTCATTTACTGATACATTAAACTTCTGATTGGAACACAGCTGGAAAGTTCCTATGTAAAATTTACAATGGAAAGATTAATCTAAATATTGAACAGTTTAACCTTTTCAATACGAACCCACCTGAAACCATCCATGGTTCTATGATACAAAACCTCAAGTTTAATGCAATTATATTTAAATTAATGCCTTCTATCATAACCTTATACAGAAAACTTTCTTTCAGTTATATTCCAAACAATATCTTTATAATAAAAAAGTTACTTTACAAAATTTCACTGAATTCTTGCTTATTTTCAAGCTAAATTGAAATAAAAAATATAATTTATTTCACTAGAAATATAGTCTCAAAAGGGTTAAAACAGGTGCTTTTTTTTCTAACAGAGAACTGGATGTGGTCACAGGTGCATTGGTTATCAAAAAGGTTAAACATTCTAAGACCAAGAAAATATTCCAAGAATATAAATAATAGTTACAATATTTCAATGTAGAAATCAATACGGAAACAAGTCATCTGATTTTAGAATTATCACAATTTATCAAATTTATCAATTTGTTAAACTGTCTACTACATTAACAGTAGCCTTTAAAACGACCGTATCTTGCCAGAATTCTCTCACCTCTTTTTGTTCAAACTGGCCATAACTGACTGCTCATATTTATGTTAAGGTATTGTTCTCAAAATATATAATATCAAAATCTCAGATTCGATATTATGAGATAATTATGTGAGGTAAAACCTTTACCAATAAAATCTAATTTCATATATATAGAATAATGTAAATGCTAAAGGGTTAAAAATATATACAAATAGTGGCACCTTTAAAATTTATATGCTTAGAAAAAGTTGGATAATGTAACAAGATATAAATTATAAAAATCGTTTGTATATATATTTTTAGAAATGTTTTTTCAGAAAATAACTTACAATCAATGGTTTATAAGCAATTAATTAAATTAGGCAGCCAAATTATATATAATGATAATTATTTAGAACTGGAATATAAAATAATGAATTAATAGGGGGGGGGGGGGTCTTGTTTACTGTAAAGAGGTGACTTTCTGGTGGCAGGGACCATAATGAACATGTCATGTAGACTTTGGGGTAATTATAGGGTGCAGGGCAATATAAAGTAGAAATTGCCGTGTATGGCTTCAGGTTAGCAGTGGGAAACAGCAATGCATAAATGACAACAACAACAGTCATGCACATTATACTTAAGCATATCCATTACCTTACCCTCTCCTTAAAACCCCTGGAAAGTGTGATGGCTACGAGGGCATTTTTCATTGTTTATGCAGAATGAGTTTTAATCAATGAAGTTTTCAAAATTTAAAAACAAAAGGTATTATATAATGAGGAATTCTAATTTCTGTTTACATTATTTGGTTAGGAAGAGCATGTACAATTAAACTTTGATAAATCTGTATCAAAGAAATTAGTAACTATGATATTATGGGCAATATATTAGAAATATCAGGTCAGGCCTCTGCCTGCTACTGGTACCATGTAACCCAGAACAAGCTACTTCACGGTTAGATGGTCTGCAACTAAACTGGTTCCTCCACCAGACTTGTCTGGTGAGATGGCTAAATGAAACCCCACAATACAAAAAGCAAGAGTTATAAAAAGTGTGGATGAACTCTTCAGAGTTAATGGCCACCCATCCTAACTAGGGGTTAAATAGCCTCACGAACCCACAATTGGCCAAGAGAGGTGAGTGCAGCTACACCCCTGACATGACCAATACCAAACCAAAAGTGGTGGAGGTCAACCAGGGAAGGGTTGTTCCAACAGAAGTGCGAAGGGATTGGATTCGATATTAGAAAATGAATTGATACTATTACTGTTGTTATTCTTTATAGAAGTATTATGCAAGACAAAGAAAGCTATCTACTTTGACTTTCAGTTCCTGCCTCTTGCCCACTATTTGTTAATATAGGTTCTGAGAAGTTTATGTAGAAATATCTTGGGGTCCCTAAAGATGAGAAGTTTTTTAATAAAAATTTAGAAAGCCTTTTGTTTTCTTATATGAATAAATCCTCTCTTGTTAACAATTTTTGCTGTATGTCTTATTAAAATTAAGGTGGTGAGAATTTTGTAAAACATAGGTGTGAGTTGAGTTCCATGGTTTGGGGAAAATTATACAGAGTTCTGTGATGAAATAAGTTTTGGGTATCACTGCTCTAGCATATACATTATATAAGTACTAGCAGAAAAACCACTCTTTGGGTGCTTTCCTGCTAGCCTGTGTAGTGTGCATATTGATATTATACGCAAGTATATATACATGTAGATATGATACATCAAATAAAATCGTAATAGACAATATACACAGAAATTGAACAAAGACTGCATTACACTGTCTTATGTAATCAGTAACGTAATCCATTGACGGAAATATATGAATATTTATTTAAGCGATCGCTAACCGGAAGTGTTGACGTTTGAAAATTTTAAAGAAGTGAATCTTAAAATAAGCGACAAAATTATTTATATTTAATCAAGAATAATGAAATTTAGTAGATAAATTATGTAATATTCATTCATTATTTATTCAAAGTAATCCAACTTATTTTACAAACGGGATAAAAAAATATATTCTGGACACTGTCCCACACTCCTCCCTTTATTATAGTTTAGATATATAAAAGTAATACCTTCGACTATGGTGTTTATTTTTATAGCTTATTCTAAGTTCCTGCAGAAAAATACTTATGAAAACATACTGTGAGTTATTTAAATTTAGAATAGCGTTTCCCAAAGTGAATTCCGAAAAATCCTTGGGCTATACAAAAATATTTTGGGGTTCCAGGAGATAAAGGGTCTTTTAATGGAGTTTTTTTAATGTAATATGAATAAATTCTATCTCTATAATAACTATAATTTTATTTAATATCATATTAAACTTTTTGTTACCAACATGGCAAAAACCAGCTCTGGTTCAATGGAACAAAAGTACTCATTTTAATGCATTTCTATTTTAATTTAAATATTCCAACATAATTTTATATAAAAACCATTTGTTAAAATACCATCTTAGTAATGAAATAATAATTTTAGTAAATTCTTCAATAATTAATTGAAATAGAGTGTATTTCATTAGAAATAGTCACAAAGGGGTTAAAATTAGTGGGTTGAGAAGTGTTTATATGGGTTCCATGATTTAGAAAATGATATAAGGGTTCAAAAAACAAAATTGGTTTTTGCTCTTAACATGGTGGATACATTTATATAAGGGTTCAACAACAAAATAAGTTTTCGAATCAGTGATTTAGAATAACCCATGCAAGCATGGAACTATGGATGGAAAATGATGATCATGATGTTTCTTTTCCTAGTGAATACAAGATATGTGAGAAAAAGATTTTGTATAGTTCCTAGTACCAGTAAGATCCATACCAAGCTCTAACTATTCTCAAGAATAGTTGAACATAAGTGCGCTATAGGCTCCTACTTTCAGTAATTATATCAGTTTTGTTTATTCATTACCATGTGTATCCCAGCTTATAGAATAGATGCACTGCATCCTTGTATATTGTAAGATGCAACTAAAGGCGTTGGCATTAGGAAGGGCATCTAGCCATTAAAAATGCCTCATCCAATCCATGCTAGCATCAAAATATGGATTTAAAAAGAATGATAGTGGTGGTGATGATAATGATATAAACATTAAAATAAGAAAGCTAGTGGATGTTTTTCTGAAACATATTTTGTAATGAAAATCTATATTATTTTAAATCTTGTTTTGTCACACAGGGAAAAGCAGACGTATGATGATGATTATATATATATATATATATATATATATATATATATATATATAATTTCTAATTTAAAGAAATCATTTTCTTTTATATAATTGTTCCCTAATACAAAGATAAATAAATATATTTAGTATACTGGATATTTACAGATATAGTGTTAAGCTTAAAGTTTATAAAAATTACATGAACTACAGAAACAAACAGATACTGCATACTTAATTTTAAAAATCTATTGAAAATCCTACTACACTATGTTTGTTAAGCAATAAAATGAAGATGTTACACTTGAAGCTTAATTGAATGAGTTTTATATAACTGTATATTTATCAGCAGCAGGACTATTGTCATAATGGAAATTGAAAGTAATCCACCAACCACTATAAACAGTTTAACACTACAGATATTTGAATCAAAGATATATAAACTACTTTCCCTACAGCAAGTGTCAGCTGACAGTTTTTTTTTTTGTTATTTGTTACTGTATTGTTTTTCTTTTTGAGGAGGAGAAATTTATTTATGCTTTCTTCTGTAGTTAGAGGTAACAACAGCCTAGAAATACAATACATAATGCAGTTTCCTATTGTATGCATGTAGATTATTTCAGATAAACATTATTAGTCAGTTTGCTATCAATGCAACGGTATAATGTTGTTTATTAAGACTTTTTTTTTTTAATGTATGCAAATATACATTGCATATATAGGAACCGATATTACTATATGTACTGTATTTATTTAACATTGTAATTATTAATCAATGATTTCCTATCAATACAATGAAATGTCATTTAATATTTTTATCTGTGCTATTTTTATTTAAGAATGCAACATTTAAGAAAAGTTATAAACAACCATGCCTAACTTACCCCTCAAATCCACAGGTTTCCCCCCTTTTTGTTTTTAGATGAAGAAGAACAGAATAGAAAACAAACCTCTCTGAAATATGGAAGTTTGTGAAAGGCAGCCTATTTCCTTCAAAGTAGTATGACTGATAGCATAACTATGAAATGTCCTACAGTTGTTAAGTGTCAGGCAAGTAAGTAAAGCAAGCTTCCTGCTGCTGCTACCAACTTTTACACCAGCTTTCAGATAGTGAAACATAAGCATATGGATAAAGAAGTGACGAAAACACAACGAAATTTAAGCTTTAAAATGGACAGTCAGTAGAGAAAACTTTGACAGTAAGATTTAATGCAAGAGCAGTCGCAACTAAATAATATATCTATTTTCAAACTAACTGTGGAATAGTAATTTTCCAGGGCTGAAGGCTTGAAATTATTCAGTTTAAGCTTATAATACATTTTGATAAATTATCCTTAAGAGTCATTTTATATTTTATAACATTATAATGTGAAGTAATTTATTTTAATATTTTTAGTATCAAAAAGCTGTACAAGAAACAAATAGAATTTAATTATCATTAAATGAAAGTAACATAAGTTGAAAATTAGTTTCAATTGTAAATTTTCAATTGCAAAGGTTGCAATGATGATAATAATAATTATTATTATTATTGCATGAACTATTATGAAAAGTTTATTTTAATTAGTAATATATAAGATATAATTACTAATATACTTATGTTAATTAATTTAACTACACAATTATAAAAAGAATAGCATACAGATTATCTGATAGCTGCATATATATTTAGTAATTAATTCTTTGAAAAGATGCAAGAAGAATTGAATTTGAATATTGAAACTAATTAAAAAGTCATAAAGAATATGACATCTTGATTTCAGTTTATGCCATATAAGTTATAAAGTTAATAATCAGAGATAAAGTCAGCATAGTATAGAAATAATTATAGCTTCAGACTTGAGTATAGGTTGACTAATCTAAAATATATTTGAGAGTGATAGTCATATTTTCTTTTTATAAATAAGATTCAACAGCTAACAAAATACAATAAATTACTTGCCTTTTCATTAAATCTACTTTATAGTTTATTTATAGAAATGCAGTCACCGAAAGACTGTCTATGGTTTTGTAACAGAGCTTTCCAAACTATGTGTATGCATCATGACACTCAATAATCTCAAGGTGTGTCTTGAAATTAAGTCAAATGTCATCAACTTTTACCAGTATTTGGCTGTGAAATATATTTTGTAACTTGATATTTGTTTATTAATTAAGTTTGGCAATTGTGTGTAAGTAAAAACCAGGGTCAGATTAAGTCCTTTTGAGACTAAACAAGATACACAAAGCAAAGTTTTGTGTTGCTAACAACAAGTAAACAACCAAATCTTAATTATCATAGTTCTACACCAGGAAAAGTCCTCTCTGAGGCAAAAGCCTGGGCAAGGTATGTTTATGGAAGACCCCATGCATGCAGTCTCTTCTTTCCATGCCACCGATGATGTCCAAGGGAAAGGCATTGGCTGATACAGTTGAGCACCAGTGACGTCACAACTCATTTCTACAGCTGAGTGAACTGGAGCAACATGAAATAGTGTTTTGCTCAAGAACACAATGCACTGCCCGGTCTGAGATTTTAACTCACAATCTTGCAATTTTGAGCTCAAAGCTCTAATCACTAAGCCTTACACCTTCACAAATCTTAATGTAACAATTAATTATATTTTTAAAAAGTGTCAACAATGTGAAAAGTTTGGCAAGATATGGTTTAGTCACTATCAAAAATATATTGACCTTGAACAAACAGCATTTGTTTTAATCCATGTGATTCTCAGGTTAAAGTTAACATTATCAAATGAATAAAACAAAGTATAAATAATTGTTTCTACTTTTGGCACAAGGCCAGAAATTACCCAGTGTATTACTGGTACTTTATTTTATCGACCTCGTAAGGATGAAAGGCAAAGTTAACCTCGGCGGGATTTGAACTCAGAATGGTGGTGTCATACCCAAAGACTGGTGCAGCAGTATTCTCATAAATTGCTACAAAGGTAAAGGGGATGCTTTGGAGAGGAGCAATTATAGGGGTATAAAACTGATAGATCAGGTTATGAAAGTGGCAGAAAGGATTCTAGCACAACTAATTAGAGAAAGGGTCAAACTAGATGAGATGCAGTTTGGTTTTGTGCCTGGGAAGAGTACAACAGATGCCCTCTTCTTGGTGAGACAAATGCAAGAGAGGTTCTTAGAGAAGAATAAGCCACTATACTTAGCCTTTGTTGACCTAGAGAAGGCCTTTGATAGGGTACCCGGATCTGTCATCTGGTGGTCCCTAAGGAAGCTGGGTGTTGAGGAATGGCTTGTAAGGACAGTGCAAACTTTGTACAGAGGTACTCTCAGTAAAGTCAGGGTAGGAATGGAGTTTAGTGAGGAATTCCAGATACAAGTAGGAGTACATCAGGGTTCGGTCCTCAGCCCGCTCTTGTTCATTATAGTCCTCCAAGCCATAACAGAGGAGTTTAAGACTGGCTGTCCATGGGAACTTCTCTATGCTGACGATCTGGCTCTTATGGCAGAATCAGTAGAGGAGCTAGAGAATAAATTCCGGCTATGGAAACAGCAGTTGGAAGCAAGAGGACTGAGAGTAAATCTAGCTAAGACAAAAGTGTTGATGAGTAGAAAAGAGGACAAAACCCTGATTCCGTCAGGGAAATGGCCATGTTCGATATGCAGAAAAGGAACTGGCATAAATTCTATAAAATGCACACAATGTAGGTCCTGGGTACACAAGAGATGTAGCGGGATAGCAGGCAAACTAACAGGTAGGGAGAAATATGTATGCAGTAGATGTACAGGGAAATTAGACAGTAGAAGTCGCACTGATAGACACATTTTTCAAATGCGAGAGGGCGCTATAGAAGTGGTGGATAGCTTCCGGTACCTAGGAGATCAGATTAGCATGGGAGGAGGGTGTTCCGAGGCCATAGTATCTAGAATAAGGACGGGTTGGAAGAAGTTTAGGGAGCTGCTTCCTCTGTTGACGAAGAAGGGTTTCTCCCTGCGTACGAAAGGCCGGTTGTATGATGCCTGTGTGAGGAGCGCGATGGTGCATGGTAGTGAGACATGGGCAGCTACCGCAGAAGATATGCGACGGCTGGAGAGAAATGAGGCAAGCATGCTCCGTTGGATGTGCAGTGTAAATGTGCGTGAACGACCCAGCATAAATGTGTTGAGAGAGAAACTGTGTCTGAGAGGGATAGAATGTAGTGTACGGGAGAGGAGACTGAGGTGGTATGGACATGTGATGCGCATGGAGGATGACCGATGGGTGAAGAAGTGCCAGGAAATGCCAGTTGAAGGAAGACGTGGTAGAGGTAGACCACGAAAAACATGGGCGGAGGTGGTGAGAACAGACCTCAGATCATTGAAGCTCACGGTGGAGATGACGAGGGACCGTGACGAGTGGAGAGATGCTGTGCTGAATAAGACCCGTCCCACCCTTGCAAGCAGGGAAAAGCGGACGTAAAATGATGATGATGATGATGATGAATGGCAAGGGCCATAACTCTTTGCATCAAAGCATGGCATCCGACCCTCTACCGATACTGCCAATCCACCGCCCTACACAAACTATAAATAATACATAGGTGAAGGCAAGGGTGTATAGTTTAGAATTTTGTTTTATATCTATATAGTTCAAGGTTCAGTCCTGCTGCATGGCACATAAGACAAGTATCTTCTACTATAGCCACTGGTTCACCAATGCCTTGGGAGTGGGATTTGGTTGACAGAAATTGTAGAAACCCATTGTGTGTATATATATCCTCATCATCACTATTTTACATCTACTGTCCATGCTTGCATGGATTAAGCACACATATGTGTGTGTGTGGGTGTGAATGAGTGTCTGTGTGCGGGGGTACGAATGTGTCTGCATTTATATGAGTGTATATGAATGTGTGTGTGTGTGTGTGTGTGTGTGTGTGTGTGTGTAGTGTGTGTGCAGTGTGTGTGTGTGTGTGTGTGTGTGTGTGTGTGTGTGCATGTTTAAGTTTGTGTGACTTAGTAGTTCAATAAAAAAAAAAATCAATAAAATAAGTACTTGACTAAATCAAGGCAATGCCCAGCATGACACAGTCTAATGTCCAAAACCAGTAAATGAATAAAAGAAAAAGTACTGGAAGATGATAAAATAAATTACATAATGATGCATGGAAGGAAAGATGAATATTTAATTAATTTCTTTTTCTTTTTTTTTTTTCAGTATTTAACTTTACTCTTTTCCTTACCATATTTCTAATAAATAACCCATGTAAGCTTGGAAAATAGATGTTAAATGGTAGCAACAATGGTGATGATAATACTGTTTAAATTTTTTAATTCATTTTGAAAATGATTAAGAATTTTCAGGGATTTAGTAAAATAACTAATTTTTCTATTTTTAAGTTTGTGTTTGAAACAATTTCTTACATAAAATTATGATGGAAGGTTTTGGACAAATTCTTTAAAACAAATGGCTGTTCATCATAGAACCATGGGTGGTTTCAGGCAGTTATGTATCAGAAGGCTTAAAATTTTATTGATTTTTTTTTTTTAGTGGATACTCAAATAAGTATTGCTGGCTCATCTTACATGTGTTTATTATTGAATAAGAGCTGTTAACTTTTCCTTTCATCCTTACGGGGTCGATAAAATAAAGTACCAGTAATGTACTGGGTAATTGCTGGCCTTGTGCCAAAAGTAGAAACAATTATTGAATAAGAGCTGTGGATTAGCATTATTGGTAGAGCATCGGACAACATGCTTTGCAGCGTAGAGTTACGAACCTTTACATTTTGAGTTCAAATCCTGCCGAGGTTAGCTTTGTCTTTCATCCTTACGGGATTGATGAAATAAAGCATTAGTAATGCACTAGGGTCATTTTAATTGACTTCCCCTCCCCTAAAATTATTGGCCTTGTGCCTAAATCAGAAACCCTTATTGAATGTTAATGGAGTGGTGGATTAGCAGAACTGTTAGTGTTGGGCAAAATGCTTTGCAGCATATAATTATGGCTCTTTATGTTTAATTTCCACTGAAGTCAACTTTCCCTTTCATCTTTCCAAGATTGATAATATAAACTACCAGTTAAATACTAGTGTTGACTTTTATGTTCCCCCAAAATGCTGGCCTTGTGCCAATGTTGCAGGAAATTATTAAATGTTAATGCTGAATATATGGAAGCTACTAAACATTCAACAGAAACTATTCTCCTTAGCATCTTTCTATATGAAACATGTTAGCAGAACATGTTAACCAGCATCTTCCAAAAGGTTTACTTGTCGAGTACTGATATAGTGAAAGAACAAATTTTTTAACATGGAAAAGTATCCCTACTACAGTGAAATCATGATGCTTCATAGTCAAATAAACATACTACATAGAGTAGAGAAGATTCTTTAGCTTCACAGTAGACAAGGCAAATTTGCTAGTGTTGGTGCTACGATAAAATGCACCCAGAACACTCAGTAAAGTTGTGGGTGATCTAACTGAGATGATGTACACTAGAGAGAATTCTTTAGTCATGTCAAAGACTAGACACCTTCTGTAGTACTGATGCCATTGTAAAATGCACTCAGTACACCCTGTAAAGTAGTTGATGTTATGAAGGACACCCAACTGACAAAAATTGGAACATATGAGTGTGGTGTGGTCCTCCAACCCATTTGGGAAGGTAGTAACTCCAAATAACTGACTGACCATAACAACCCATCCAAACTATGCCAACATGACAAGCAGCTGTAAAATGCAGCAGCTACTGTTGCTACTGATAATGATGATGATGATGATGATGATGATACATCAAAATTAACATACATGTCCATTCTGAATTCACAACATATGGAATAGATTATCACCTACTCATGTATATGTGTAGCTTCTTCACAAAAACTCCTTCATAGTTGACAAATGTTCTATCCTTCTCCCAGCAGCTGAAGTTTTTTTCTTGCTTCTCTACATCAATGATCTCATTTTCAGTATCACAACAAAAACCTCCCAGAATTCCTAGACATGTCATCACTAATTCCCCTGCTCCCTCATAAGAACATCCTGTCAACAGTTAGCAAATATGAGTAATAATCTGGTTTAACTTTTTCAGAAACAAAATATAATTCTGAGATACATGAATTATTGGCTAACTACTTTTTTCAGCCTGTGTCATTGAAGATGTTTGAGGGAGGTTCTTGTCTTAGTTGGTGGCTCACCTAATCAATGTATCACAAGGGTGCTTGGTTATTTCAGCACCTTAGCCATGCTATCACCCTTAGAAATGCTGCAAGTCTGTTAACTTGACTCAAACATCATTTGAGAGAAACTCCAGTATGATTGTTTGGATCTTCTCCCTTTTTTTTTTATTCTTTTTTTATATAATTTTTTTTAATATAAATTGTGATATATATATATATAAAAAGCAACCTTTTCTACAGTCACTCGATCTCCTAGAAATAGCAACCAAATTTCCCTCAAATCCCATCCTATCATCTTAAAAACAGTGAATTGCATTAAATAATGTAGTCCTAGATGCACCTAAAATGATGGGATGGTCATAAATAAAACACATTTGACCATAAGTCTGCTTGATCAAGGTTAAATAATAACTTCTGCATTAGACAATGGTGTATCTGCAATCAAATTATTAAATAACATCTCTATAAAATTATTAAATGTATCACAAACTTTCATGATCTCTAGCATACTGATAGATTGCAGTTTCTCTTTCTATCATTTCTACAATTGCCTTCATATACACTAGCTCTACTATCTACAATTTTGCTTGAATTTAGTTTTTAAAATGTGTCTCAAGGCTATAGGATTATCAGATCTCCTTTCTATGAGGTGTTAAGTGACTGAGAGTATAAATCTCTCCCCTGGAATTTGTACGAGTCCATTTCAAGGTTAACTCCCTACTGCTGCTGGTGATACTCATATTTTAGGTGAGTGGACTGAAGCAAAGTGAAATAAAGTGCTTTGATCAATGATACAACATGCAACCAGATCCAGGGATTGAACCTACAACCTTACAATCACGAACCTAACACCAGACCACATATTTACACTGCTTAATATCAACCTATAACAATGAATTATATGAGACTAACCATGCATACACACACACACTCTCTCTCCCATTACTTTCCTAATTCCATGTCCATGAGTCAACTTAGTTTCTTAATTGTATAAGAAGCAAGAGAAAGAGATTTGAAAAGAATTGTTCTAAAAATATTGGAATGACACTAAAGTTAGTTGAGTATCATTTGCTAATCTACTTAGCAAGCATAAAAAATCTTTAAGGGTAAAAATTTCTCTTAATGTTTATACATTAAAATTTACCTTTAGGAAAGAACTGCAACAAGAGTAATCACTTTTGAAGTATGAAGCATAAAAATAGAACCTAAAAAAATCTATCACCTTTGTCATCATATTTATAATGAAATACATTGCCTACACATTTCAAGTAATTTTGTAAAAAAATCTCAAATCAGGAGGAATTTTAAAAGATACGGGGTTCAATTCCTCGTAGCTGCTAATGGCAACATTTTTTTCTTCCTTTAAAGGTCTTCACACTATTTTATAAGTTATTTTATAGCATCTCAGTGCATGGCACTCTTTATATTAATTTATCCTCTCAGCCCTCTGTAGAGGTTCAAGAGATTGGCTACATATATGTTTATAACCTTTTCATGTTTTTTTTTGTTTGGGACATTACTTAACAAACATTTCATAAATAAAATTATGATGGAAGATTATAATAAGAGAGTTGGTAACAAAAAGGTTAAGTTATAAGTTCCTGGAGTTGTAGAGGGTTTGAGTTCTTTCAACATCAGACCCCTTCACCCAGTTGATCAAGCCGAAGTTGATCAAGTCTTAGCTTGCACCTCAACAACAGCAAGCCATAGGCTTGCTCCAAAGCCACCTAGTAATGGAATATATGCCCCTCCACCACCAACTTCAATGCAAAAGTGATTTCAAGATCAGCCAGAGTTTTGCTGAGTCAGCATCCCATGAACTTCTGATAACCCACTCAAAATATTCCAATATAATCCTTTGTAACAACCAAATCTTAAGTTACTGTCTCAGTAATATGACTGATGTTGTCAGTAAATCTGTCAAAATTCTTCATTAATTAATTGAAATAGGGTATATTTAATTAGAAATACAGTCATTAAAGGGTTAAATACTTACAAGAGAGTAAAAATAGAAAATTAGGCAGTCAAGTTTATATAGCAAATTATCTCACTCAAGTAACCCAGTTTTCATAGACATTAATAATTTAACTGTCACTTAGAGATAAATATTAAAATTAATATTCAAAGATAAAAGAGAAGGCAAAAAAATAAAATATAAGTTAAACACTCATTTTTTTTATTTTTCCCCTCTGATATCTCCTCACCCATTTCAGTCTGTTTCTCCCCTCATACATATGCACCCGCTCACCCACTCGTTCTTCTGTCATTGCTTTCTCTTCCATTCACCCTCTTGGCCATGTCACTGTTAATCAATAGACAACATAGCATAATAAGAAGTCTTTAATCTCATTAGATTAAAGGCAAACTCACTAGTGCTGGTGCCATGATAAAATGTACCAAATGCACTCTGTAAAGTGGTTGGTTTTTAGGAAAGGTATCAAACCATGCCAAAAATAGAATGTACAAAGATGTTGTCATTCAACTTGTTCAGTCTGGGACTGTGACAACACATCTAACCCATGTCAGCATGGAAAGCAGATGTGAAATGACGATGGTGTTAATGGTAAGGAAAAAAGCAGCAATCAATTAATAAAGTTTGCAAACTTAAGTTTATATACCACAAGGAGAAATGTATTCTTACCAGAAAAAATACTGTTTCTTTTCTGACAAAGAACCCTTTTGTACCCTTTTGTACCCACATTTCTTATGAAATACACTCTACTTCAATTAATTAATGAAGAATTTCCAGGGATTTACTAAAATTACTACTGGTTTCATTACTAAGTAACATAACATATGGTTCTTACATAAAATTATGTTAGATATTAATTTAAATAAGAAACTTTTTAAATGGGTGGGTTGTTTCAGAGAACCAGAGTCAGTTTTGGCTGAGTTGGTATAAAAATGGTTAATGTTAAAATATTCACATCTCCTAATGCTTCATGAATTTATATAATTTTTAAATAGAAATATATTGTTTTGAAAGAATAAAGTTTTCAGAAATACAATACCATTGGTCTCTAGTTTGCTTTGTTCGTGTTCTTCAAGAGATCCTCTTCGAGAACCAGCCTGTGATCCTGGACGTGAGTTTGGTCTGGATCCTTGTTGAGATAAACAGGCTTCTGCATGCTGGGCAATAAGATCTCTTTGAGCATTCACTGGCAATCCTTTCAGAATTTCTGGATCTGGTGGTTTTACGAGGCTCATTGCCAAGGGAGAAATACGAAATACACTTTCCATTTCTTCAGAAGTAACAGGCTACAATGGAAAAATAGAAATAGCAAATGTAATACCCTTTTTCTAAATTTAAGACGTTCTTATTTACATGACTATTTAACACAAAAAATACAAGAATAAAATATTAGATACTTAATATAATGCTTAAGGACTTTGAAACAAAACATTAAGAATAAATTGCTATAATTTAAAAAGAAAATTAAGTTTAGTTAATGTAAACATAAGAATTTAATTTAATCCATGCAATATTTCATCAGTATGATTCAAGTGTTAGAATATTTTAGTTTCTGATAGCTATTAGTAGCTGAAAGTAAAATTGTCAAAAAACTGTTAAAAATTAAATTAAATAAAATCTAAAAAAAATTAATGTTAACATATTTAAATAAAATAATATTAAGTGAAAATAATATGGTATATCTTATTAATGAGGAAATACATTTCCAGCAACGCTTTTTTCTCTTACACCATCCACCCCCGCTAAAAAAAAATGAACAAATAATAAGTAAAAAAAGCAAATTTAATTATACTATAGATCATTAGTTCTCAAACATATTTTGTTGTGGAACCCTTATATGTCTTCCCTAAATCATAGAAGCTTTATCCATATTTTATTACCTGTCTCCACCACACTAATTTTAATATGACAATAAATGAAATAAAAATTGTTTTAGACAGAGGGCTTATTCATATATATATCATCATCTTCGTTTAACGTCCATCTTCCACACTAGCATGGGTTAGACGGGTGTATATATATATATATATATATAAACAATGAATTTATATACAATTTTATTTAAGAAAAAAAACACCTTATTTTGAGGAACCCCAGAACTCACTTTGGGAAACAAACCCCACTGAACTCACTTTGGGAAACAAAGCCATAGCTATTCACAGTATTAACCGATTTAATCTTATCACAGACTACAAAACAAGAGGCATTAAAATGTTTCTTAAAAACCAAATCTAAAGAAATTAATGAAATGTTTTTTTATTCTTTTTACTACATTTCATAATGCTAGTGTATCTAATTTAGAATAGGTATTTCCCTGCATATCATAAGGGGTGACTAAAAAAGTCAATACTAGGCATGGTATCCAACCATAAGATATAGGATATTGCTTCAAAGAGGATTCCATGATGCACAAGAAGTCTGTTATGGGCCCCACAAAGGTAACCACTATTTTAGCAAGTAAGATGGCTGTAAAATGCTTGGTGTACTTAAATCTCATAAGGAATATTACTTAAAATTTTACTGAGTTATATGAATATTCTTTGATCTGAAAACAATGTCAGGCATGATATTCAAGAAATACAAAAAATGGCATTACCCTCTATAGCAAACCTGTCCAATCCATGTAAGCATAGAAAAATAAATACTAAATTGCTAACAATTATAATGATGATGACTTAACTGTCAATTGTTGAAAGTTGCTGATGGAAATTATTTGAAGTAAAAGATGACCTCATAACAAGTTAAAAAGTTAGATTTTATACAATATGGTTAAGATTTTAATAATTTTTTCCTAGATGCAGAGGTGACTGTGTGGTTAGAAATTTGCTTCACAACCACACAGCTTTAGTTTGATTCCACTGCACAACACTTTGGACAATATCCTGCAATAGCTTTGTGAGTTAATTTGGTATATATATATATATATATATATATATGTATGTGTGTGTGAGTGTGTGTGTATGTGTCTATATCCTTGTGTCTTCATATCAACACTATTTAAAACCAAGTAAATGTGTTCCTATATGTTCCTTAACTAAGGTCATCAGTATATGCCATACTTAAAAATACAATAAGCGTTGACATCAGGAAGGTCAGCCAGCTGCAGAAAAGCTGCCTTAAAAAGTCTGGTCCAACCCATGCCAGCATGGAAAACCAGATGTATAAACAATGATAATGATGGTGATGATGATTACCACATCTACTTGCAATGGGTTATTTCAATGTTGACACAGGCTTTATACAAATAGCTGTTGATACTAAAACTGACCCAATTAAGAAGCAATTTATACACACAGCCACATACATAAAAGATTTTAAGCAAAGAATTTTCTAGATTAATGAATGATCAATGCTTCATTGTCAAAATTAACAAAGATTTTCTACTCTTCTTCCAGTTAATATAATTACTATATTTACCAATTATCAAAGGAATTTACAAACAAACTTTATTAATGAATTCTAACAAGTCTTGTTTTTTTTTTGTTTTCTTGTTCAGACTTTTGTGTAATTTTTTCTACATTTGAAGAGTAGATACCTTCTCATCAATTCTACTTACACATCATACATAGTCATGCTTGTTTACATTGCCTACTGAACATTAACTCACAGCATACTCATTTATTAAAGCAAAGTTTTCTTATTAAATTAGATTAGATTAAATTAAATTACAGCATGATACAGCATAGTCTTTTATTAAATCATAGCATAATACAAAGATTCTTTCTTATTACTGTTGATGTGTGGAAAATATAATTACTAAAAATAAGGGAAGGGGTTAATATTGTATGCAAGCAAGAATTGCTATTACTACTACTACTATTGCTGGCTTTAAATTCTGAAGTCGTCCTTTATTTTCTTATCTTGTTTTAAAAGAATTTCATTTTTTAATGATTTTTTTTATGTGAAATTAATCAAACATCAAAATCTAATGAGTTACTGTATATACAGGGTGATGCAAAAGTCATGTACCAGTAAAATAATACTCTACCATATCTTTACATTTGTTATTTTTTGTAAGTAAATGTGATGAACATTTTTGTGAGAGGGTGGTGCTTGACTTTTGTGCCACCCTGTACACTGATAGATACATTGTCTCTCTAATTTACATATAACATTCTACAATGTACCATATATTTTGAATTAAGGTTTTGTAGGTCCAGTACAAATGACACATACTGTTTCTTCCACAAATTTTCATGAAAAAAAAACATGAATATATGCTGTACTTTCTTTTATTTGTTAATATAATCTGTTGTGAAATGAATAGAACATCAAAATCTAAGAAGATAAATATTTTTATCAAAATTTTGTTCCTGAAATATAAAATATTGTTAATGAGTAGTTCAAAAAACATTTCAATTGCTGTAAAAAAATTTATATTTTATAAATAAAACAAAACAAAAAAAACATTGCAAAAGATTTCCTCAACAATTTGTCCAACATTCTTCATTATTGGTACTATGTTTGCAGGTCATTTTTAGCTGTGTGTGAAATTATGTAAAGGAATTCTAATAATATATTATTTGTTTTTTATGTATAACACATAGATACATATTTTTAATAAATTTCATTGAAATACATAGTTTTATAAAGGTATGCAGCCTAGTAGCTAGGGGGTTGGGGTGAGTCTCGCAGCCATAAGGTAGTGTGTTGTGTCCTTGAACAAGGCACTTCATTTCATTTCACATTACTCCTGACTACTCAGCTGAAAATGAGTATTAGCAGCAGCTGTAGTTAAACTTGTGATAGACTAGCATCCTGTCCAATGGGGTGGGGATCTTCTTCTCTCAGTCATTTAACAGCACATGAAGCTGGGATAAGTTCCAGACTATATCCAAGGAAGAATGAACATAAAACAGATAACACACACGCACACGCACACACACATACATGCACACACACACACACACACACACAGACACACACACACACACAACTCTTTGGCGGCACTTTAACATTAAAAGTGAAATGCATTATATCCATAATAAATGTTTTTTTTTACAATAAATTGTGCAAAGATTGATTGCAAACAACATGTTAATTTGATTAAAATGAAATTTGTGAAAGGGAGAGAGATTTTTTTTCTTTACATTAGTGCTTGGATTTTATGGGAGTGTCAATAATCAGAATAACATGCTTTTTCATGTATTGGATTGATGGGAATTTTATGTGATCTAAAGCTATTTTGCTTAAGAGAAGAACACAGATACATGCTAGTATTTTGAGATTAAACTAAACAAGATAACTGAGGGTATCAGGGCTTCACACAGGGTAATGGTAGGTAAAACATGATTTCAATAGGGTGAGGTAGAGCAGGTAAAAAGAACAATATTTCATGAATTAAAAGATAGTTTATATTTAATTGATATAAGTTTCTTCTATTATTGTTTCCATTTATTGAACTAAATGCTGAAATATTACACACACACACACACACATGCATACACAATGGGGTTCTGATCTGGTGATCATAGTAGACCACAAGTGAGAAAGAACTCAATATCAAAATCAGAGTATTGTATACATACATTTGTTTATCTTCTTACATGTGCATGATGTTTCAGAAAAGCACGTACTCAAAGAACTTTATTGCGGTTCAATAACTACAAGTTTGCTAAAATGACATGGCCATGTTGTAAGAACATATATATCATCATCATCATCATCATCATTTAACGTCCGCTTTTCCCTGCTTGCAAATATTTTTTTTAAATCTACAACCATTATCTCTTTCTCTCTTCTATCTTTCTCTCTCTCTATTTATGAAGGTACCCGGAAAAACCCTGTATCTCAGAAACCCATGCTCTGATTTACGCGAAACTTATTTTATTCCATTTGTATTCCCATTTCAGAGGCAACTTCCTTTCAAAGTATTTTCCTATTGTGTGCCATTTGGGCTGTATTAACAGACAAGCACACAATCACAGAGTTTTAGTAGTATATAGATATATATACCACACACAGAGGGTGTCTCAAAAGTTAGTATCTATTTTGGTGTGCTGTTCAAAATAACAGTGACACTCTGTATGTATGTGTGTATATATATCGTCGTCATCATCATCATCATTTAACATCCATTTTCCCTGGTAGTAAGGGTTGGATGGTTCATCTCAGACCAAGACAGGACATAAGCAGAGCTACTGACCTCTCAGACATATATATCAGCCTCATCATCCTCATTACCATTTAATGTCCATTTTTCCAAGTCAGCATGGATTTGATGAGTTGACCCTTGTGGGGCAAGTCAGATCAAATGAATATGTTTCTCTCTCTCGCTCTCTCTCTCTCTCTCTCTCTCTCTATATATATATATATATATATATATACACACACATACACACACACATTAATCATTAATTACATATACACACTTCTTCAGCTTTTAGCTCAATATTACAATACATCAAGATGACTATATTAATTAAATTTAAGCTAGTTTTAATTCATGGGATATTGTTCTCTATGTATGTGGCTAGTGTTGTCCAACCTTTATATGATCTCGGAATTAGAAAGCTTTCTCTCTACTCAGCAAATTTCAGCAGCTACACAAATGTACTGACAGCTAATGATATGACATTTGGTAAACATTCCCCATAAAGGATATAGGGTCAGTAATTTTATTTAAGAGGATTATTTATTCACTGAAATGTACTTCTGCCATAACATCCCTTACCCCACAGAAAGTACACTTGTCATATTGAAGAATATTTATTTTCCTAAGAGAATTAATCTTATAACTGACAAGCCTCTTTGTTTAAAATGACTATCTGCTAGATGAATTTTTGAACATCTGAATATCATATCACTATGTTTATAGTAAATTTTTCTATATGTTTATGGTTCAATCTTCTATAAATTTATAGTACATTTTTCTATGTGTTTATAGTACATTTTTCTATGTGTTTATAGTACATTTTTCTATCTGTTTATAGTACATTTTTCTATATGTTCATAACACATGTTTCTATGTGTTTATAGTTCATTTTCTGTGTTTATAGTATAAGCCTTTATGTGTTTATAGTGCAATCTTCTATATGCTTTATAATACAATCTTCTATATATTTATAGTACATTTTTCTACATGTTTTCAAAATTGTTGAAAACTCTTCATTACATCTATATTGAATCCAAATAACTTTAACCCTTTTGATAACCAAACTGCCTGAAACTGCCCTTGGTTCTATGATACAAAACAACCTATCCTAATTTTATGTACAATATTTTGTCAAGCTATGTTCCAAAGACCAACTCAAGGAAAGACAAAATAGATATTTGGAGTCCTAGGTACAGTATTCTAGCCAAATAAAGGGTGAGATTATCCCGGTTGGACTGTTTCGATCAGAGATATATTCAAACAAGACTCAGCTGATTGTTGGTAGCATGTCATAGTCATCTGTGACCATAAAATTTAGCTATCAATCTATCTAGCTATAAATAGGTAGTAAACTGCTGTTGTTTATAGAACTGAGTTCAACCCCTTCAGTGGGTATAGCTTGGATATAGTTGGATTCCAACCAGCTGATTGCTTGAGATACACTACATACAGTCTCTTGCAGTAATCCTTCAATAAAATGAGTTATGACTCATTATATAATCCATTCAGTATGTGGTTTATATTCAGCAATAACTGTTGTTATGGAGTACTAAGAGAGAACTTCATATAACTTGTTTTGAAAGAATGTAGCTATGAATATCACTAGATAGGCTGTTAGGGAGGAGGTAGTCTTCACTGTTAGGTTTTGAGTTCAAAATCTTATTACTGCTGCTACACAGTGTTGTTAGGCAAAAATAATTCTAAAACAATATTCTATTTTGGAATAAAAACAAATTATATATATACATAAGAATAATTTTAATCAATACACAATAATATCGATCATATTGTCTGGCAATTACTTAATAAAACATTTGTGAAAAGAACTAGTCAGAGTATACACATCAGTTAATATTACTTAGACAAACGTATCCAAGACCATGTGTAGACATATAGATATAAAGGCCAAAGAAAATCAAGAAGGCAAGCAATGAACTTACATGAAGATGGTATATATATATATATATACAATCTTCGCCTTCCTGATTATATATAATCTGGATTCTTTTGTTGTCCTCTCCTTAGCAATATTATTATTCTAAATATAGTTATTTTTTACTAAACGCACTTACATGGTGTACAGATCTCAACTAAGTTTCTACACTCATGCTAATACAGACTTTAATAAAATATATCAACAAATATCTGCTTCATGGTTCACAATTCTTTTTATGCTGTGTTTATCTGACAAGAATCTTTCATTTTCATTAAAGTGTACAAATCTAAAATTATTTTTCAATATAAGTAATTTAGAATTTTCCTGTTTTCTACTTCTCAGTTACCCCCAATGCACCTCCTTATTCTCACTTACTAATAACTGAAAGATTGTCAGTCAATCTGAAGTTTCCTAAGAACAGTATTTGAAGTAATTCTTACAGCGTTTAGCTATCTTTATTTTCTTCATCCCCTTATTCCTGGAAGGGTTATGGTAGCAGAGTGCTTAGACATGCCTTCACAAGGGTCCCATCAGATGCAACTGTCTCCAATTGATCTGGCTGGATACTCAAGTGCAACCAATCAAGCTCGTGGATGTTATCAAACCCTATTGCTTATGGTCTGCCTCTGGGTCTTCTGCCAATTGGCTTTGCCCATAAAATCTGTTCAGTAATTATTTTCTTAGACATTTTAACTATAGGTCTGTAGTGTGATCTCTCAATTTGGAGTGACACCCTGATCTCTGAGCAACACACTATCAAGCAACATTACTTCAAAGACCCTTCATAGGAACCCCATTTCAGTCATTTGTATTTGTGATCATATTCCTTTAGTCATTACCCAAGATTCGTAATCATAGGTAAGGGTAGGCACAGAAACTGAATTGAAGGTAGTGAGTTTGGCTTTTACACGTACCTCCCTTCTGATGTTAAGAGTGCTGAAGCTGGTGCAATACTGCACCAGTTCCAGCAATTCTTGCATTTAATTCCCTCCCTGGCTGCACGCTTAATAGTGTCGACTTAGTACCACTTATACAAACACATACTAGAAATCTTCCTATATATATTCTTTATAACATAATTTTTTCTACTAAATGCACATTTTATTTAATAAATCTGATTTTATATATTTTATTTATTTTGGTTGAACTGCACAAAAGCATAGTAGATAAGTGGTTACATGCTGAGTAGAAAGACAATCATTTGACACTGCTACAACTATTTCTCTTAACTTAAACTGAAACTACCATAGCTAGCAATAGAATTTCACAGAGTTCACATTATTAACATAATGTGATAGGTGTAACCTAACTCACAAACTCAAGAGCAAACAGATGTTAAATGACTTACAAGACAAATATCTTGATACTGATAATAATAATAATGATGATTGCAATAGCATGTGAAGAGATGCATATAATAATACTACAACCAGTAATAAAAGGTTATGTTTCAACCTCTTGTATATAATGTATAAATATATCATATACAACTGTTAAATATTTATAGATGACATCTAGAAACTTTACTTGTTAAAAAAATAATATGAATGAGAAAAATTGTTCCCAAGCATCCTAATGAAAACTTTTATACCCCTGGTGTTCCAATTTTGAAATAATTTAATATATTCAAGACAATATATGTTAATAAATCCAATTATATGCTTGAAGAAATTGAGAAATATTAATGTCACAACCTTACATTTATCATTCCTTCCCTTGTAAAATGTATGATTCTAGTCTATTTCAGATGTTGTTCTTTACAGTAATATCAAATACATTCCATCATTACAGAGAAATACATGAACTAAGCACAAAACATGCATTCAGTGCTATAGCTAAAATTAGTGAAATAGGTCATGAGCTTTGTGCATGCCTGTGAATAGAGAAAGCAGTTACCTGAGAAACCCTATTTTTTTGAGCCTGGAAATGGAAAAATGCAGTGGTGCATGATCATATCCAACAGCAAAAGAGTAAAAGCAAAGAGAATTGTTATTGGTGTTAAATAATAATTTCAAAAGTTATGGTGAGGCAGCCAGAGTATTGGTGCTGGTTAGAATGTTTCTATTCAAAACATTTTCACTGTAAAAATGTTTATCAATAATAAATAAATTTTTTTTTTCTTTCATAAATGATATACTGGAAAAAAAAACAATTTTATTAGTAATCTTCTCTAAAATCATTATTGATTTGAGATTTCTATAGAAAATATACAGATTTGTGATTAAGAGAATCATTTTCAAACATCTTTAGATAAACTCATACAAATATACGCGTTGAGCTCACAATAACCTTCAAAGGTAGCTATCCTGGTAAGATTACTTCTGTGTAGATTTAAGTCACAAATGAATTTGTTTCTTTCCAGAATTTGCTTCAATTTAAGTTTTTCAAATATAACCCAATCACAAACTAAATTTCATAGCTTTTGCTCAATATGCAGTTCAACTAATCTACAACTACTAGTCCTATTAAAAAAACAGTCATTTATATATTTAAATTTGAAATATTTTATTAATTTGTTTTAGGAATCTATTCCATCATATTTCAATAGGCAGGATATGTTTTGGAAAGTTTTATGTTTGCATGATATAACTAAATTGTTCAAGAAAATAAATTTGTTTCTGCTAAAGATATCTTAACTTTAATTCATTGCTACCATTGCATCAGCCTGTATACTTCCAAGGCAAGCATGGAATACATATTTTTCTCTCACTTTAGTTTTGTAGCTATCACTGCTATTTTTAGCACGTTAGTTACCTGTTAACTTTGCAGGAACTGAATAGATGGAATCTTTTCAATGGTAGTTGTCACTTCAAAAATCTTTATTAGACATATACACATCTCACTTCATACTAAGTGTAGTATAGCAATTGGAAGAAGGGCCTGGATGGATCAACCAACTAATCAATCAAAATTAAGTTGGTTTTTTTTTATAATGAAATTGTGTTTTACTGGAATGCTTTCAATCCCTTTTTTTTATTTATATCCATCATTCATATAAACATGAGAAAACTCAGCCATTAAAACAACAAAATGCTGTCATCTACTGCTTGAAGTCATATTACAATACTATATTCATAAGAATTTATATCATATCTGAAAATGTATGCATAAATTTCACTGACCAAGTCAAAATACAAATTTCTATAAATTATTAAATCTTATTACTCCAAATGATAATTTTTGCTTGAATTTCTTAAATAGGGAACTATCCTTATTCTATATTGATATACTTAAACTAGTGTCCTCATCTTCATTGTTATAGAAACAACATATTTACTTTACAGGGACACCTCTCATGAACTAAGCCTCAGTCAAAAGCAAATTGTCTATTCCATAGAAACCATGGTCCATGTAGAGACAGAGAAATCAGGTATGGCTTATCATTTGTGAAGAAGCAAAAGGGAGTTGCACACACTTGTGGAACAAAGTCAAGATAATAGAGAGGGAGCAAGACTGGAAGATAAGAATAAGCCAAAGAATGCTGAAGCTTGGCTCTGGTAGCCTCCTCAGTATTCCTAGCGCAGAGATGAACACCATAAGGGAGTCTTTAATTAAGAAACAAAGAGCATTAAGCCATAAGTAAAAGTTGAGTTTAAAGCTTCTAATGTCCATCAGCTAATTGTTTAATTTGCATATTGAATAGAAGTGTTAATTAAGTGTCAAGTGCTGCAGTTTACTTGGTAGGCTTGAGCTTGAATTCAATCTCTGGGTCAGTGAATATACACTGGTTCAAGAGAAATGAGTCAGTGGCATCACAACTTTGAAAATAACTAATATGAGAACATCCTTGACATGAACAAGGAAATTAGAGTCACCTAACCCATCATTGGTTCAGTTTGAAATTCTGAAGCACATACCACCCAAAGAAAGATGGAAACTTGTGATGACAACATCCAAGACAAGGACATTAAGAGTGTTTATAATAATCTATTTGTCTGTCACTAGTCAGCTGATTCTTCTATATAACATACTTAACTTTCAAACTATACCTAAAAGCTCATGTAAAGGTATAGCAGTTGTCTCTTCTTTAAGGCTTCTAATTCCTTAACCAGCATAGCAACCATCTGGAATGTATTTATTTCAGTCTCCAGCTGGTTGTAATTCAAAACACAGACTAGATTTAGAATCAGATGTCAATCCATGATACTGTCTCTATTTATTGAGGAGCAGGTTTAATTTAAATAAAGGCTTCAATCAAAATATAAGTTATGTACATCTTACGAATATATGTAATTTAAGACATATGTGTATATATAAATATACACATATGTTTGTATATTTTTTGAGTTGGAATTCAATTGAAGCAAAGAAAATAGGAATATTGTGAAAGCAAAGCATTAGTTAAGATAGTTAAGCTAATTAGTTACAACTATTAACAAAAAAAAAAATTAGAAGAAATATAAAATTTCTGAATTTAACAAGTTAGCTTTAATTTTATCATAAAATAAATAATATGAAATTATCTTATAACAGTTATTTTAAGAACATATAGAAGCTGTACAATAAGCCATGTACTTAAAAGCCTGCTCAATAACAGTACCAATATATTCTTAGCTTATAAATTCATCTATCTTATAAATAATTGTTTCTACTTTTGGCACAAGGCCAGCAATTACTCCAGTGCTTTATTTTATCGACCCTGTAACGATGAAAGCTAACACCGGCGGGATTTGCACACAGAACGTAAAGGGCCATAACTATGCTGCAAAGCATGGTGTCTGATGCTCTACCGATTCTGCCATAAATAATTGTTTCTCCTTTAGGCACAAGGCTAGCAATTACCCAGTGCATTACTGGTACTCTATTTTATCGACCCCGTAAGGATGAAAGGCAAAGTCAACCTCAGCGGGATTTGAACTCAGATCGTAAAGAGACGTAACTATGCTGGAAAGCATGGCGTCCAACCCTCTACCGATACTGCCTAGCAACAAATACTTTCTTCAACTAAGCAAGATTTCTTCAATATAAAATAATCACAACATTGCTGTTTCAGAAAAATTTCCGGACCCCTACGTATGAAAATAAAACTGAATTAATACCTATTGAAATCCACTTAAGAATGAAAAAGAAATGTTGGCTGATTTAATTTGAGATAGCACACTGACTCAATGATTTAAAAAAATACATTGGTATACAAATTTCATAATAGGAGTTGAAAATTGATAATTTATCTTCTGATGAATGACCAGTTAGTTGTGAAACATGTAAAGACAATCTCTGATGTTTCTCTTTGTGTATGAAGAGAATAACAATAGTATTCTCATTTGTTTAAATTTTCACAATGTAGCTTATAAACTCTAGTTTTACCTACATTAAATTCATCTTAGCTTTTTCGTGGTGCGCATATGTATTTATCATTTAATGAATTATATCACCAGCAAATTCATATTATGCAAATTAGATTAGCCATTTCAGTTATGTCCTATTAGCTATAAATAGTGTTTGACTAAACCTCTTTTCATATACTGAAGGCTAAGAACACTTATCCTCTGATGAACAACCAATTAGCCATAAAACATGTAAAAGCAACCTCTTACGGCTTTCTATATACAAAAAGAATAACATGTTTTTCATATTTGTTTAAATTTTCACAACAAGACTTATAAACTGTAATTACCCCTCCAATATATATTGATTTTTAATTTAGGCCCAAGGCTGAACATTTTGAGGAAAGGGCAAAATTTATTACATCAAACCCAGTACTTGACTAGTACTTCATTTCATCATACCTGAAAGGATGAAAGGCAAAGTTGACCTCGGTGGGATTTAAACTCAGAATGTAAAGAGTCACAATAAATACTGCAATGGCATGTTATCTGACACCCTGTTAATTTTGCCAATCTACCACACTTCTTTCAATATATATTGAAAATATAATGTAAAGTTTATATAAGATTCTATTTAACCATTATGAAAAAGAATTAATTTCTAGTATAATATAAATAATTAATAATACTAATGCTTCAAGTATAAAATGAATATGCTAAAATAAATAGTGTAGCTATGGTGTGTAGCGCACAACAGGCAGCACTTTTGGTCTACTGTTTTTCATTTGACGAACCCCAAAACTGCCTTGGCTAACACAAACATTAGCTAAACCAGAGTTACATTGTATCCTTTTCACATAATCATTGTAAATATCACAGAAACATTTAACATACAGTAATAACAATAAAACATAAGTAAATAAAGGAAAATAAAAGTTCATTTGGCCTACTGACATAGATGTGACCAGAATTTTAGTGGAAAGTTTATTACTGTATTGAGATAAATTCCCAAACATGTTAACTGTTCAGTTATGTATATTTCTTTGAAAATATATAATTCTGGGTGGAAATCATTGAAGCTGAGATATTAGGAGTTTAATGCCAGTAAAGCTGACAAAATGTAATTCTAAATGTTAAATCAAATTAAAAATTAAAAAAAAATTTTTTATACAATAGTAAAGTAAAGGCATGTAGCCTAATGCCTAGAGTGCCACAATCATTATCATAAGATTGTGGGTTTGATTCACAGACATGGTGACATGCTGTGTTCTTGAGCAAGTCACTTCATTTTATGCTGTTCAATTCATTTAGCTGAAAATGAGCATTACCAGAGGAAGCTGGGGGAATTAATCCTGTGACTGACTGATGGCCCATATATAAGGAGTCTTGTATTTTCAACCAGGATAAACTCTGGCCTTCAACACTTGTGGCATGTTGAGTGTTTGAGCAAGGCACTTCACTATATGCTGTTCCAGTTCACTCAGCTGAAAATGAGTACCAGCAGGAGCTAGCTGTGTGACAGACTGATGTCCCACATGTACTCTTAACACCACATGAAACTAGGATAAGCTCTGGTTTTGGGCCAACCAGCATGGAAAAATGAACATAAAATGATGATGATGATGACAGTAAAAACAATGAAAAAAACTGTCACTTATAAAAATATAATTTATAATTACTGAAAAATTGAGTAATAAGTCATACATTGAGTAATGAGTTATACATATATAAGAAAAGAATTTGCAAACTACTATCGTTGTTATTTTATGGAATAGTTGCTATTTAGAAAGTAAGGTATATATATATTATGATAATGATTAAAGTTACTAGTCAATGATAAAATAAACATACACACATACACGTAGACACACACACGTGCACGTATACACACACACATATACATATATACAAACATAGAAGCATCTATATATATATATATATATATATATACACACATACATACATACATACATACATACACAGATATAGGCATACATATTTTTACACATAACACACACAAATGCTTGGGTTTGGGTAGAGTAAGTGAATGGTCTTTAATTTATCAGTCAAGGATGGATGAAAGCAAAATGGAATCTGATATGATTTGTACATAGAAAACAGATAGATGAAACTAGATATTGAAAGGCATTTAATCAAATGCTTATTTTCTTAATCAGTAACAGGGGTAACACATATTTATAATTTATTTTACAGTACAACACAATGAAACTAAAGAAATATGCACAGAAATTGGGAACAACAGAGAGACATATGTCTAAAAATATGAGTTTTATATAATAAACAGGGAATACAAATACCACATATATTCATATATAAGTCCCACCAGTAGATATGTCACAACTCCATTTCATATACATTTATAATACAAGTGTTTTACGGTAATTGTCCCTGTTACAGCCAGAGTTAGCCTTCCATTCATCGAATACCCTTCTTTGCACCAACCCTTTTAGTTAACTTTTATGACACACAAGGATACGGTGCAACTATTCTAAACTGGATACCTATATTTGAAATTGAGGTTTTGTAAGTCCAGCAGATAAGTTGTATGCTGGTTTTTCACATATTTCATGTAAAAAGGTGTGATTTATATATTGTTTACAAAGAATAGATAAAATATAAGTATTAAATGAATAGACTAAATAAGTAAAAATATCTGAACTTATCAAAAATTCTTTGATATTTCTGTTCTGATATTTGGTAAATGTTCTCTTCATTTTCTTACACTTTTTTCTAAGACAAGACTAGTTCAATTCTACAGCTGAGAGATACAACAGTTTTTCAAGATGAACATAACCTATGAACATCAACAGTTAAAGCTTACACTAAAAAGGTTGCTACACTACTCACATCAACTAGGATGGAAGACTATCTGGAAGAACAAGCCCCATGAAGTGGTGTGGCTTTTTCAGCCATCTCATGCACCATCTCCTTCACAGCAACATATTCACTATTTCATCCACTGGGATCATGGAATATTTGAAAGTTTGCAAGACACATTGTGATTTTTTTGCTTTGTTTGTTGTATTCACAAAAGAAAGGTTATTGCCTCTTATAAAATATTTTTTAATGTTTAAATTCATGGACCACTGACCACATAGTACTACATTCAAATCTTTCTATGGCAACTATGTTGTGCCTTCAATCTGCCAAGCTGATGACAGGTTCCATTTCCCACTTTAGGTCATTAAGTTTCAGTAGATTAATGGTAGAACATAGTCATGTATTAAATTTCCTATATCTATCCCACTCCTTGTTAGCAATTCAGTAACTTAACTTGAAATTCTTCTCTTCCCCCTCTCATGACA
The DNA here is from genome assembly GCA_964016885.1 of Eledone cirrhosa. Lineage (NCBI taxonomy): Eukaryota > Metazoa > Mollusca > Cephalopoda > Octopoda > Eledonidae > Eledone > Eledone cirrhosa. The sequence continues at coordinate 219,982,464 of OZ024740.1, forward strand.
TTATTATCATAGGAAATACATCAACACATACTAAAGAAACCACAATGGAAAGCTTGTAATGCAAACAATATATTTTCCCTTTGGTGGGTGTAAAATTAAGGTAGTGTGCTACTGACTTACAGCAGTCACTATCAAGACCTATTAAGAAATATTGGTTTAACTAATATATCCTAAATCTTTCTACAGCCTGTCTCATATATACATAAATACAGATATCCTCCACTAACATCACAGTACTTTTTTCTCTCAAGCAGTTATCATACATTATATACATAGTTGCCAGTTCTTTTTAAAATTGAACAAAAATATCTTAAAATTGTTAAAACAAAAACAAACAAAATAGTAAATGATTTAAATATTATTAAATACCTGAGTGTTGAAGCGAGAAGCAACTTTTCGATTTCTACGGCGAATAACAGGTGCATCACAACGGACTGCCTTTTCAGATAGTGTTTTGGGAGAAGAGAAGAGTTTTACTTTATCAGCCAAACTTTGTCTAAAAAAAAAAGAAAATGGTACAAAAACATTAAAAGAGTGAAAAAAAAAAGACTCCAGCTGGGATAAATAAATAAGTATAAGTATATATATATATATATATATATATATATATATATATATATATATATACATATATATATATACATATACATATATATATATACATATATATATATATATATATATATATATATACATATATATATATGTATATATATATATATACATATATATATATATATACATATATATATATATATATATATATACATATATATATATATATAATAATTACTGACAAATATAAGATTGAAAGTAAAAATTGATAGCATAATTACATTTATCTAACAAATAAAATCCTATTTTCAAAATATTAAAAGAAATAATGAACTTAACAACATTACTTTCTGTATAAATGATAGTCATTTAGAAAATTAATTTTCTAAGTACTTTATAAAGTGTAAATCTAAAATTAATATTTTTAGCCTCTTTTTTTTTTTAGTTCATTAATTAGTAATATTATATGATTAAAATAAAGTACCAGTGGTGCACTGGTTGATCGCTGGCCTTGTGCCAAAAGTGGAAACAATTATTATTATAGGTATGGCTATACTGAAGCAAGGTTTTGACTAACATTCCAGGTATAATATTTTAATCAGTATACTTGGTTTAATAACAAGTGCTTAATGATAGCTGCAGCATTAAACATAACTTCACAGTGATCAGTTAAGGGGGGGGGGGGGGGGAAGCAGTTGTTAAAAAAATATCAATGACATTTCAAACTATTGTCCAGTCAATCCCTCTCTTTCAGTTCTCAGTAATGTCATATGAACAAAAGGACAGCTTTTACAATTGTTCACTATCTAATTAATATTCATGAGTTTACACATGTAGTGACAGCTAAAATCTATAGGTTTATCTTATAGTAAGGCAGTCGATTTTAGCAGCATTGTTAGAATGTTAGATATTTGTTCTGGGTCTCTGCATTTCAAGTTCAAATTACACCGAGGTATACTTTGCTTTTGATTCTTTTGTGGTTAATAAAGTACCTGCCTTTTGCTGATGCAGACCTCTCTCCTTCCAGCTATCATATCCTGGATGTTCTGCTGGATCTAAGGAGAGGATGCCTGTACTTGTTTGCAACTGCATGGGTAACTAAAACACTTAACTAAAGCGGGGTACATGCTACCAAGTCAAAAACAATTGCAAGTGATGTCTATAGTTAGTTGTCCTATAGTATTAATGAATGTCTATAGTTAGTTGTCCTATAGTATTAATGAATGTCTATAGTTAGTTGTCCTATAGTATTAATGAGATGTCTATAGTAAGTTGTCCTATAGTATTAATGAATGTCTATAGGTAGTTGTCCTATAGTATTAATGAATGTCTATAGGTAGTTGTCCTATAGTATTAATGAGATGTCTATAGTTAGTTATCCTATAGTATTAATGAGATGTCTATAGTTAGCTGTCCTATAGTATTAATGAGAAGTCTATAGTTAGTTATCCTATAGTATTAATGAGATGACTGTAGTTAGCTGTCCTATAGTACACTATAGTATTAATGAGAAATGTACATATCTTTTAGTCATGAAAATGTGATTTTATAATATAATTAACAACATAACAATAAATAAACAGATTAAACAATCAGTTCATTATTAAATATGTAAAAATTAATTAACTGGAAGAATAAAAAGAAACTATTAGTTTGTTAATGAGGAAAATGGAATATGGCATAAATTGTTGAGTGCTGAACCATTTTTCTGCATTCTGAGTTTAAATCTTACTGGGTCTACTTTTGCCTTTCATCCCTTTAGACTCAAATGAGTACCAGTTATGTACAGGAGTTGTTTCTCATTCAACCATTCCCCCTATCCTTGAAAAATTTCATTGAAATGAATGTGAAAGTGACTAAGTATTCCTCAGACATGTGTATCTTTAATGTAATTCTCAGGGAGATTTAGCATGTTACATATGTAACAAGGCTGGCCTTTTGAATTACAGGTACAATCATCCAATTGACTTTCACACAGTTACTATCTACTGAATTTCATTCACAAGGCTTGGGTCGACTTGAAGTCATGGTAAAGGCACACCCTCCAGATGCCGGGCAGTAGAATTGAACCTGGAACCTAATGATCAGAAAGCAAAATTCTTAACCACCTGGCCATGCCTGCACCAACTATACATAGACACAAATTAACAAATAATAAAAGCACCAAGTCCAGCCTGTAAAGTAGTAGTGTGAGTGTCACAATAAAAGATACTCAGTCCACTTTGTAAGGTGATAATAATGGTGCCACAATAAAAAGCACACAGTCCACTCTGTAAGGTGGCAGTGCTGGTACCACGAAAAAATGCTCAACAGAACGTGCTGTAAAGTTGTTGATGTTAGGAAGGGCATCTAACTATAGGATCCAAACCATGATGGAATGTATGAGCAAATGTGGACACACCCATCTGTCTAGTCTCAGAATGTGACAATCTATCTAATACAAGCAAGCATAGAAACATGGATATTACTTGGTGGTGTTGATGTTAATTATATGTTGACTCTAGAAACATGTATATGTTTGTTATCATTTTTATAATGATAATTAGTTAAATATAGACTGGAATGCTAACAACATTCAGAAGAGCTTGGTGGAAATTAGATAAAATGTCAACTATTTGATTGTATATATTGAAAACTAATAACTGTTTCATTGTTGTTAACCACTGCTACCCTATCTTCTGTCAGATTTGCTCAAATATATCTTTGCAATCACCTATGGCAGTTAGTACACTAGATTTTACATGCTTCAGGCCTCGATAAACCAATTTATTTCATTGTGTCAACATACTGCTACAGTATTATTATTCATATTTATTTAATCCCTTTTATGATGTTATATATCTTGTTTGCTTGTTTCTTAATATTTCATTTCCTTATGAATAGAGAAAATCTATCATGGAAAGAATAAAAGGTACTATGAATAACAAAACTATTATGTTTATTCATGGAAGAAGGGATATTCTCATCTCATAAATTAAAAAGTATTTAGAGAAATAAAAGAGATTCATAAGAAAGCATAAGAAAAGCTTCTTTTATATTAAACATTCTCTTTTGAAATACAAATAACAAGAAATATGTTTTAATTTCTGAGGCCTTGTAGTTTCTGGAACAGATTCTCAGATGAAACAAGATCTCTTGATCTCTTTCTGTTATATTAGTTTGAAGACAGTATATATATATATATATACAAACAAATGAGAATGGTACATATGTTGACTCACATATATATATAGAGAGAGAGAGAGAGAGAGAGAGAGAGAGAGAGAGAGAGAGAGAGAGAGAGAGAGAGAGAGAGAGAGAGAGAGAGAGAGAGAGAGAGAGAGAGAGAGAGAGAGAGAGAACACTGGAAGGTAATATCCGTAGTGGTATATCACTCAGTCCATGAGACGAGTTAGGTAGAAGTGGTTACACAACAGTTAGTTGACCATACCGAGAACAATTGTTTCACCTTAGCGGATCCTCAGCTCGTAATCGGATTACGAGCTGAGGATCCGCTAAGGTGAAACAATTGTTCTCGGTATGGTCAACTAACTGTTGTGTAACCACTTCTATATATATATATATATATATATATATATATATATATATATATGGACCATCTGAACAAATGAGAATGGTACATATGTTGACTCACATATATATATATATATATATATATATATATATATATATATATATATATATATGTATATATATATGTATATATATATATGTATATATATATATTTGTTATATATATATATGTATATATATTTGTTATATATATATATATCAGCCGTTAATATGCATAAGGAAAGTATATACTTTCAGACGTTCAATCATCTGGCAGGAAGGTATACGTTGCTGACGATAGCTAATAAGCTTGAAACTAGTACAGCGTTCCTTTGTCAGTGTTGAACAAACGACCAACGATGGTTGCTAGACACTACGGCTTAATACGGGATGTTTGTTTACAAACACACCGAGCATTATAATAAATGTTCGGTGAATCCAGAAAATGCACCCACTACACTCTGTAAAGTGGTAGTGCTGGTGGCATGTTAAAGTGTACACAATGCACCCTGTAAAATGGTTGATAAAACCATGCGACATATGGAATTATGTACAAGATGAGGCCTCTCCAACCAGTCTAATCTTAGACTGACAACTTGTCCAATCCTTGCTAGTATGGAATATGTTAGCATCAGTTGAGTAGGTCTATATTGCTGGTATTACATTGTTTTCCTTATTTGTTTAGTCGAGAAAGGAAAGGCAACACCCATGACCCTTTTCGTGGCCTCTAAGACTGCTGGGAGGGAGGGAAGAAAAAATTCACAAACCAGAGACCCAAATGCTTACAACAGAGTATACTTGACTACAGAGTATACTTGACTACAGAGATCCAAAGATCTGGTGCTAGCATTAAAATGGGCAAATCCACCACCCAAATAGACAAGAATTGAAGTCTGAACATAAAAAAAAATGTAACAAATATCACAAGTTCAACTCTCTCACAATTCCATCAATCCATCACCCCGGAGAAGTACTTTATTTTATTCCCCCCTCCCCTGAAAAGATGAAAGGTAAAGTTGACCTTGGTAGAATTTGAACTCAGAACATAAAGAGCTGGAACAAATACTAGAAATATAACAAAGTAAGTACAGATAGTTGAATCTGCGAGTCAATAAAATAACTACTAGTGTAGTACTGATATTAATTTTATTGACCTAAAAGAAATGGTAGGCAAAGTAAACCTTAGTAAGATTTAAATAAAAAGGGGACAAAGCAAAAAATAGTAGCAATACAAAAGGTAATATCAAACAAAATATAAAAAGATTGAATATATATATATATATGCAATCTTTTTATATTTTGTTTGATATTACCATATATATATATATATATATATATATATATATATATATATATATATATATATATTTAATGGAATGGTACATTGTTTAAATAGTTTTATAACAAGGAACGATGAAAGGTAAAATGCAAGCAATGAAAATATTTAGTTTAAAGCAAGTTTAAAGTTGAATGATCAAAACATTACAATAGAATACAATAGAATCACAACAAGGACAATGGTGAGAGAAATACGAACAACAGTTAGACAACAGTTATACAACAGTTATACACACAACAAAATATTAACATAATGCAACAACATAAACAAGAAAGCAGAAATTACTAAATTAGAAATACTTACCATATACAAAAGATGTACTACCAAATACAGTACTATATCTACTACCAACTACTGTACTATATCAACTACCAAACTATGCAAATAACTACTTAGGTTTTAACACTTATAATAGTTCATAAAAACACATTATTCATATTAATTCTATTAAAAGTTAATATCTAGGAACTATTTGAAATATATATAAAAAATAAAAACCCTCCATGAAAATAATCTATGCTAAAGTATTTATACATTGAACCACACAAAGAGAGGGCAGCTCAAAGAGTTATAGTAATCGTGAAACTAATAAAATCTAATAAAAATATAAACTCGCATTCAATGATACAACATAAAATATTTTGTAATTATCAAAATAAACAAAAAATAATTATGAAGGAAACAAAGAAAAATATATTCAACACTTTAAAAATAACTTTTATAGAGTGAACAATTTTATGCATGTCATGAATTTCATCTTTGAACAACATTACATTAAATAATGTGAAAGTATCAGTTGAAAATATACAACTAAGCAAATAAGTAATTTTAAAATAAGTTTTAAATATCTCTTTAATTTTCTTGAACATCTTCCTTTATGATCAGATAGTTTTGTTACTGCCAATGTCCAGGGCCTATATGAGTCTAATTCAACCCACAAAGTCAAGGAGAGGTTAAAAAATATGTGATGCTTCTCCCCAACCTTAAATTTTAAAATAAACTCTCCAGTCCCCAAGCCCAGAAGCACACTTGTTTCACCTACTAAAATTTCCACAAATGCCCACCCAGCTAGGCAGCATGAAAACTTTCCTCAAAATATAAAACGTGTCAGCTAAGACCGAGAGCAGTGTTCCCCAAAGTGGCTTCCTCAAAACAATTCTGGGGTTCCACTAGATAAGCCATTTTTATATAATTTAATAAAACATTTATTATGGTTTTTTTTACATATTAATAAATTCTCTCTCTAAAACAAATTTTGTTTCATTTAACCTTTTAGCATTCACCTTACTCTATATATACTATTATATGTTCATGGTAAAGGCTTTACCTCACAATTATCTCACATAATATCGAATCTATGGGATTTTGAAAGTATTTATTTTGAGAACAATACCTTAACATCAGTTTGAGTGACTAGTTACAGCCAGTTTCAACAGAAAAAGGTAGAGAATTCTGGCTGGTTTTGACCAGTTTGAACATTAAAGAGTTAATGTCTTACTAAAATCAAGGAGAGAGGGAGTGTCTGTAAAATATAGGTGTGGGTTCCATGATTTTCAGCAACCTGCATAAAGGTTACACATCAAAAGTTTCAAAACTACTAAACTAGATTTTTACATAGCCAACTCAATGATCAATGATATACTAGTTATCAAGTTGCCTTTCATGTTAGTTACATTGATGTAGGTTTTATTAAATGCTATATCAACCTTTCAGTATGCATATATATATATATATGATAGATAAGTATGTGTGTGTTTGTTGTGAAGGCACTTGGCTTAGTTGTTAGAGTGTTGGGCCTACAATTGTAAGGTTATGAGTTTGTTTCTGGACTTGGCGGTACATAGTGTCCTTGAGCAAGACACTTAGTTTCCCATTGCTCCAGTTCACTCAGCTGTAGAAATGAGTTGTGATGTCACTGGTGCTAAGCTGTATTGGTCTTTGCCTTTCCCTTGGTGAACATCAGAGAAGAGAAGGGTATGCATAGGTGACTGCTAGTATTTCACAGAAACACCTTGTCCAGATTTGTGCTTTGGAAAGGAACTTCTCAGCTACAAAATCCATGATCATTCATGACACCAAAGGGAAGGGGGTTACCCTTTATATATATATATATACATGCACACACACACACACACACACACACACACATACATATATCATCATCATCGTTTAACATACATCCATTTTCAATGCTAGCATGGGTTACATATATATATATATATATATATACATACACATATTCATACATATATATATATATATATATATATATAAGTATATATAAGCCTGTAGAGCAAATATTTATTACTAGTACAGATTACAAGTTTAAGCAATGGATTTCTACTTTCACCCTAAGTGGGATCATCAGAAACTCTGTACTAGTAATATACACACACACACACACACAAGCTGAAACCGCTTGGCGCCATGGCCAGGATTTTAGATATCTCTTTCTATCTCTCTCTCTCTCTCTATATATATATCCTTTTATCTTTCAATATCACTTTACAAATATTCACCTTTTTGCTCTGTTATTGTTTTCTAAAGGTCTTCTTGCCATTAAAGAAAAACAATATAAGATGTTGAAAAAAAAATGTTTTTTTTCCATCTGGTCAGTTTTCTTTTCTTTTTTTTTTATTTTCATGAAAGAACCATAAAGTTTACCAAATCCCTTGCAATGTTTATTCTACCAACTCTGTTGAGTTGAAAGCACAATTAACTTTGGAAGGAAAGATTTGAGCTTGATAAAAATTGATCCAGATACTAGTGAACTAGAAAAATTGATCCAGAAACAAGTAAACTAGACTACTGGTTAGAGTGTTGGGTTCATGATTGTAAAGTTGTGGCTTCAATTCTCAGACTGGGTAGTGCATTGTGTCCTTGAGCAAGGTGCCTTATTTCATTTTTATCCAGTCCACATTTTTAAAAAATGAGTGTCAGCAACAGCAGCTAGGGGTGAACTTTATAGCAGACAGATGTCCCATCCAACTCTCAGTTGCTTAATGTCACATAAAACCAAGATAAACTTTATCCTGATGAGCTTCTAGACTCAAGAAACATTAAATTTAAAATCTAATTTGAGACTTTACCTTTTTTATACTCAGATTACCTTTACCACTCTAAAATTTGTTTGAAATAATTCATCAGAGCCAGATTGTACACCAAGATTTTCATTATGAACGCAAAAACAAAATGTTTTAACAACATCCCAATACTTAAATAAATGTAATATTCTACTTCAAGCCAGACTATTAACATTTCTTATAGCCAGACTATTAACAATTTTTATTTCTTTCACATATATTTCTTTCATTATACCCTTTTTATATGAGGTCTTATATGAAAATATTTATATTTTATTTATCATTAAAATATTAATGATTTGAAAAAGTACGTTTTACAAAAGAAGTTGAAAAACAACAACAAAAATGAGTCCCCTAAAAGTTTTTGAGGTGAGCCAAAACACTGACTCCATTACTGTGTATGATAGTATTCAAGCACTATACCAGCCAAGCACACTCACAAACATCACCAGATACTTCAATGAGACAAGTTGCCTACAATGAGAAAAATGTCAGTGACCAGTTTCTTCAGGAGTCATAAAACTGTCATATATTATTGCATTCTTTTGATCTATTTACTCCCTTTTATTCCTTTCAGTTATTGAACTCTGACCTAGTAAGATAATATCCATAAAATAAATCTGTAATTTTCCAATGATCAGTTTGGTTTAGTTAATTTAGTAGCTGTAGAGAGGTAATTAAGCAATCACCATTTAATATCTGCAGTAGTTTAGTTTTAAATACCTTCATTAGATTTCCTATAGTAGATAGGTAACTTTCAAATAAAATCATGTAACCTCAAGCTATGGTGTATGATTAGTAAAAGATTAAAGTGAAAGGTTCCAAAAATAAAAGACAAATGCAGAATAGAATAAAAGAAGGGAAAAAATCTAATGAAGCAAAAATTGCTAAGATACTATTTTGTTGTATTTTTTTTATGAAGAGTTTTAGGTTTTTTGAAAAGAGAAACAAACCGCAGGATGGGAGAAGGAATCCGTGCTTTGTTAGAGTGCATATTCTACAAGCCACCATAAATGTAGGAGAACTGATGATCATAGCAGTAATGGGGATGGCAGTGAGGGTGGTGATGATCAGGAAAGGACAAGGAGGAAAGCAGTAATGGAGATGACAATGATGATGATGATGATGGTAATCATGGCAATGTTAGCAATGATGATGACAGCAAAGAGAGTGATGGCAAATATGATGATGATAACTACAGACATTAGTAGTATTAAAACTTGATGGCAGAAATGTTACAGTTACCTGGTAAGGTCATCACTATGAGTGGCTAGATCCATTTCTTCTTCATTAGTCTCACTCAGTAACAATGACTCTAAACTGGGAGCAGCTGTTAATGATATTTTTTGCCCAGTTTGTGGTGTTTTTTCAGCCTCTTGCGAATTTTCCATGTACTCAATTTGATTGCTAATACTGTTACGTTTCCTGTCACTAACTCTCTCATCAGCAATTTCAGAAGCGGTCTTCACTTCATCTTCAGTAACTGGTTGAGTTTTACAGCGTTCTCGCTTCTTTCTGTCAATGTAACGCTTCGCTCCACTAGCACACTTTTTGGATTTTTCTTCTAGTTTTTGAAAGATACAGGCTCTGGCAGCAACACTAAGATGAGTAATGTCATCATCTTCCATTTCAACATCAATTGCTAGGTTTTTCATACTATCAGAACCTTGAGAGTCTCTCTCAAAATCTGAACAAGATGAAACAATTCCAGAATCAGTTTTATAATCCCTAAGAGCTTGCATTGTAGACTTAAAGTTATCCAACCCGACAGTCTCTCCTTCAGGGATGTCCATTAGCTCAGCTGCTGTAACTGGCAGAGTTTTATACCTCTCTCTCTTTTTATCATTCTTTTTCTCAGGTACGTAAGGCTGTGGATATTCAGTTTTCTTCCCAGGAAACGTTTTACGCTGCTTTTCTTGCTCTTTCAATTGCTCAAAGATGTTAATAGATGACCGTTTCATCACCAACGCTCGGAAATTACTCACAGTTTCCAAACTGTAAAAGAAGCACTATCTGATCAGGATCTATTATAATACAAGATTCTAAACCCCAAGAGCTAGTGTATGTCTAGAGGATTTTCTAGAGTGTAATAAATGTTTGTTTGTTTTTTTAAACATAAAATTAAATTTATTTTCAATGTAAAAAAGTTATAGATAGATATTTAAAATATTTAAGCATGTAATTAAGTTTCAAAATAAAATATTATCATGTTTAAACAAAATGTCATAAATAATGCCTTAAATATGTTGGGTTTTTTTTAGAATATATAGTCAAGTGAATTTTATAAGAATATATAAAGTAAGATATATATAGATATATTATAAATTAATAATAATTGGTGAAGGGGAATTGCTTAGTGCTTAGATCATTGAGTTCATAATCATAAGGTTGTGAGTTCAAATCCCAGACCAGGCAGTGCATTGTGTTCTTGAGCAAAGCACTTTATTTCAGCCATTGCCTTTCTATTGGACAACATCGGTGGCGTGGAGAGTGGAGACTGGCATGCATGGACACCTGCTGGTCTTCCACAAACACACCTTGTCCAAGCTTGTGCCTCGAAGTGGAACTTTCCAGGTGCAAAACCCTGGTCATTTGTGACTGATATATTAATAGATATATTAACTTTGCTTATAAGTTCATATAATAACAAATCACTTATGAAATAATAATTATAGTGAGCATCAGTGTGGGTGTGTGTGTGCAGTTCGATGTAAATTTTGTTTAACAATTACAATTTTCAAAATGTAAATTTGAAAATTAATGCCTATTATAATGATTAGTTAATGTAAAGCTGGATTCAATAAATTAATGGATTCAAATATAATCTATAATTTTAAATTTTAATAAAGTTAGATTTAGTACACATAGTGTCTCAGATGAAAATACAACTCTCTCTTATTTATATATAAAAAAAGTATTTCTTTATATATCAATACTTGTTTGGTCATTTCTATTCTAGTAGAATGCCACCTAGATACAGGTTAAGGCTTGTTTGATCTACCTTGGTTGGGTTACCTGTATGAAGGTGTATGTTGTAACACCTGACACACCCAATTACTCCAGCATATAACATTAATGATGTCCAAATATTTGTATCCATAGATGTAAGAAGATCTATTAAAACAACCCCTCTCAGACTCTGTTCATATAATCATACATATTGTTTGTTTTCTCAACTATAAAAGAAGCCTCAAAACCTTTTAATCAGCAATAAACTGCTAACACCTCAAATGGTTTCACAAATCTTTTTCTTCAAATATCCATCATCATCATCGTTTTTTTTTTGTTTTTTTTTTTCTTGCTTACACAGATTGAATGAGATCTTTTGTGGAAAGTTTACAGTCAGATGCCCTTTCTGATGCCAATCTGAATGTTATTCTAGATATGATATATGCTACCAACATTTGGTGAACTGCTAAACTGTCGGACATATTGTTTATGGGGGACAGTAACAACTGTTACAGCAGGCTTTATAAATGGTGTCAATATGACATTTATGGAAACTGGAATACACTTACATTCTAAAAAAATGGTACAATTAATGCAAGTGATTTGTAGATGATTATTTTAAAATAACAGGGAGAAATAATTCATATAAAATTTATTATATGATGCACAGGCATAGCTGTGTGGATAAAAATTCTGATTCGAAAAAACCATGTGATTTGGGGTTCAATCCCACAGTACAGCATTTTGAGTAAATGTCTTCTACTATAGCTTCGGGATGAACAGAAGCTGTAAAGAAAGCATTTGCTTGTGTCCTGCATAAATAATACATCCCACAGCTTACAATTAGATTAAGGATTTCAGTTTATACCATACTTAAAGTCTGTTTTTAGTGTCAGGAAGAATATCTGACAGTAGGCAAAAACTACCTAAAAATTCTCATCAAACCCATTCCAGCAAGAAAACACAAATGCAAAAATGATAACGATGATATCATTTTTGTAAAAAAAATTTGCATTTAACCTTGTTTTGTTAATTTTCCTTTAAATTCTCAATTTATAACATAAATTTACTTATGTCTTATTCAAAAGATTTGTGATAATAGAGTACTGATTACCAGAACTGATTATATTTAATAAAATTACTTATAACTATCTCTTACAAAATTACTTATAACTATCTCTTGTTTTCTTCAATATATAAATGAACAAAATAACTCAAATTAAAAGCATCAAAATAAACATGAAAAAAAGTAAAAGCAGAACAAAACTAAATAAATATGAACTGTAAGAAAGAATAAATAAGATTTTATAATATACAATAAGAAACATCCTGAAATAAAACAACTCTATTCCCACACCTGTAAACAAGTGTTTATTGTTGCTTTCTCAAATGATATCAATTATTTAGTCTGTATCATTTAGATTACTTTTACAAAATTAACTTTTTTTTTAAATTAATAAATTAGAAAAAAAATCAATGTTATTGAGAAAAGCAATGTTAGCTCGTCCATCAATTATAAGCAGTCTTCAGTTGCTTTGATCAACTGAATGGCCAACTCAAGCTGAATCAGTATGTCAAAATATGTGACAAGGCTGGTGGTCTTTTGAATTACAAATACAATCCATCTGAATGGCATCCAAACAGTTTTCATCAACTCAATTTCACTCACAATGCTTGGGTTAACCTGAGGATATAGTAAAGACTCTTGCCCAAGATATCTGATATTAGGATCAAACCCAGGACTTTGTGATGGTAAAGTGAACTTCTTAATCACTCAGTCATGCCTACATCCACAATCAATAAAATATTGTTGATAAACAAATATAATTCCTTCCAATTAAAATATCTAGAAAACATCACAAAATAGTTTAAATTGTTTATTTAGAAATATTCTTACCGAGTGCAGTAAATTTAACATTTTTTTATCATTACTCTCAATATAAAAACTAAATTTATAACACAAAAGGATGCTTGAAAATATACAATATATGTTTACCTACAACATCAAAGGTGACAAATTTCATGCTTAGAAATATTTTCTATATAACTATACTCACCTATCAGCTTGTTTTACTTCTTCTTGTGTAACAGGTTGTGTCCTGGACCGCCAGTCATCTCGACCACGTTGATATCTTTTTCTTCTTTCCTCATAAGCTTCTTTACTATGAGCCAAATGACTTAATTTACTAAAAAGTTCTTCAGTTAATGTAGACTTCTGAGAGTCTTCATTGAAAGTTCTAGTAACAGATCCTAACCTGAAATTCAGAATAAGTCAGAAAATTTTGTTGAAAGTGTACATGAATGAGATTGTAACAGACAGCTCTAAATGAAAGGAAAATAGGTTAGTTCTCTATAACCAGCATTACAAAACAGATATTTAAATAGCAACAGAGTCAAGATGGCAATGATAATTAGGTAGAAGCAAACGATTAAAAAAACAAACATAAAAAGAATCTAAGATCAACAGAAATACTTCTAACACTTACAAAACTATAACACAAAAATGATAATAATAATGAGGATTGTTTTTCTTTAGAAATAGAACAATTATTGTCTTATTAAGTTCTATCAACGATTGAGAGCCCTAAATTCTTCCTTCTAAAATGTTTGAAATAAAAAATATCTAATAATTTTTAATGAGAAGATGCCAAAATGTTTCGAAAGAAATTCAACCTGAAAGTCAACCTCATAGACCAAGGGATCAAAAGATGCTGAGTTTAGTAGTTACAGAGAAAATACATCAAGCAGAAAAAAGTGTTCCAGAGAGTTGAGATTCTGGGAAGAACTGAGGAAAGATTCTAATTTAATGCCAGAAGAAATTGAAGCTGTTAGTAAAGATGGGAGGAAAGGGAAATACATAAAGTGGGTCAATTTACCGAAACTGAAAGAAACATAGGTCCCTGTAGCAAAAGTAGAGATATTTATGGGTTGAGTTTTGATGAGAGCTCCATCAGAAAATACTACAATTAACCCTGTTCTTATTATATTTATAATGAAAGCCACTGGTTGTGATTTTCAAATAATTTTGAAACTAATCAAACTATCATGGAAAGGTTTTAGATAAATATAAACACTTTAGAACAAACTGTTTTATATTGTAGAATCAGGGACTGTATCAAGTGGTTTGGTATCAGAAGGTTTAAGCACAACATATAAGGGTCCTTTTAATCCAGGTGGTTAGTATAAAGTGGAAGCTGCAGATGGGCAACTTTGCCATAAAATTCTAATGGCACATAGGGAGACAACTTGGACTATCAATTTACATGTTGTGAGTTCAAACCTACAGCAGACATGTTATTATTTCTAGTTAGAGCACTTCTTTGTTCTTATATTAAGTATTAATCTTCACATGTTGAACAGCAAGCTGCAAAACATTGTTTATGTAGGACATAAACAAATTACCTCAGTTGCATAAGTGGTGTCAATATGAAGAGATGGCACAGTCACACACACATATGATGGACTTCCTCTACCTATTTCACTTTCAAGGCATTGGTCAGTGGAATCGAACTCAAAACCACGCAGTTGTGAAGAAAATTTCTAAACCACAGCCATGTCTACCTATAATATTCTTATAAAATCCCTTATATGCTCCTTCTTATTCCCTCTCAGGAATAAGAAGACAGAGGAGGAGGAGAAGAAGAAGAAGCAGCAGCAGGAGCTACCTAACTCTTTCGTTACCATATTTCACTGCCTATGGATTTTAGTTAATTTTGAAAATAATCGAATATTTGGAGGAATTTAATCAAATAATTTTTTCAATTAGAAGCTGAAATTTGGAACTTAACAAACATTCCTTAACTAAAATTATTATGGAAAGATTTAATATAAGTATAAACATTTTTAAATTAGCAGTTTTGTATCATAAATGCTGGACAGTTTCACACGATTAGTTATTAAAAGTGTTAACTCTTACTGGGCTTAAAATAACTTCCAAGTCTCACTAGTTAACCAACTGAAAATTGTAGATTATCTCCCCTGTATTTAATAGCACATCTATACTTTATTTTTTTATTTTTAAGGGAGGATACTTGTATAAAATAAGCTGTGATCTATCGAAATATTTTATGATAATGGAGGAAAATATGAATGAGCAAATTTTTCATAGTCTGATTCATGGAATGACAAGTGATGGGCAAAAGATATTGCAAAATTAATATTAATATAAAACTAATATTGATAAATATAAATACTGAAAATAATTTTGCAATGTAGAAAATAATTTGTTTTAAGAAGGCTAAAACAATGCAAAATGGACTGTAAAATTTAGTTTAAATTAAGGAGGAAACGAAGACTTTTGTGTGTTACCTGGTATTTATTTTATTTTTTTATCCTAATATTTTGAGACTTAAAAACCCCCTCTTCAAAGTGTAGGGGAACTCTCAGAGCAAAAGGTTCTGGTCTTATCACTTTGATATTTGTTCTAAATTTAAAATTCAAAAATTACTTTCTTGAAAGTAATTTTTGTCATTATTATCTGGTGTTTGGATCATAACTTAACATAGGTGCTTACATAAAATTATGTTTGTAAGGTTTTTGAGAAAAAATAAATACTTTAAAATAAACAGCATAATATTATAAAACCAGGGGTGGTTTCAGGCAGTTTGGTATTAAAAGGGTTAGTGCCTTGTTTATATTCTTTATAGACCAAGTCAGTACTGAAGTGACACCACTGACTTCCCAGATAGGCTGAGGAAATCTGTGTCCCGCCTACCTATGTCATTATTGAACGCAGAGGAAAAGTTGTCATGTCTTTTAATGCAGTGTGAAGGATCCTCCTAACAACTTGTTTGGCAAGCTTTCTATGGCTGGATGCCCTTCATATCACCAACCCCTTTGCAGAGAGAATGAAAGAATGAGTTTGTTGGATGAAGGGATGAGGAAGATATTAGATGGCCTGCTTACAAATAGATCATGATTTGAAAGCATTATTCTTTTACTGATAGCACTTGCTTCAAGTGCTTAGTCAATAATATTGACCCCCTACCCACTTTATTTATTTTATGTCTTATTATATCAAACTATTCATCAAACTTAAGTTACACAACATAAAGAAACCACACCCAGCTACTAAGCAGTACAGATGGAAACACAGACATGGACAGGCACACAAATATGCCACAAGAAAATGGACCTAGTACATTTAACAAAATGGCTAGTGGTAGGAAGGGCATCCATGCATAGAAACTATGCCAAAATATGGAACACATGAGCAAGATCAAGGTTCTACAACCCATCTAGTCTCAGACTAGCATGGAAAGCAGATGTATGATGATACAATGGGTTTCTGCACAGTTTCATCTACCAAATTTCCCCCACATGGCATTGGTCGACTCAAGGATATAGCAGAGGTCATTTGTATGACTGAGCCCAAAACCACATGGTTGAAAAGCCAATTTTTAGCCACACAGCCATGCAACTCAATAATTAGTACCATGTTTTCTGAATAGAGGTAAACGAGTTGTTCATTTAGGAATAGATACCTTTGGCCAAGAAAAATCAAACAATTGATTACAAAATAGTGTTTTATTTGATGGTTACCACAATGAATTGAAGAGTAAATATCAAAATATGATGATAACAATGATGTCGGGATGTTCTTTATAGGTCCTTATATTTTGGGATAAAATCCTTTCATCAAAAGATTAAAAGCAGAAACTAGTTCAGATCTGTATTTATTTTTTTTTTGTTACTCTTAAGGTGCCATTTTTTTTTTAAATTTGAAAGTGGTGTTCTTTTTTTTTCTTTTGGTATGGAAATGGTGAATGGATCATGGTATCTAAGCTATATTCTGATCTAAGCTACATTTTAAAAATGGAATGAAGTGTGGTATTGTGTCTATGTTAGCCATTGGGTGTTGAGTTCTGGTCAGTTGTGGATTTAGGGTTTCAGTTTGGCTATTAGTATAGATTCTAAACATTAACACCAGTATGTAAGATAAATATTTATCCTTTTGTTTTGTATGACAGAGTTTGTTTATTAATATTTACCAACTATAATTCATATGAAATATGTGTTTCATCTAGAGAGACATTATTGTAGATTTTAATGTTGTGAACCCACCAACCTGCTATTTCAGCCCTAACAATGTTTGATTATATCTTACCATCCTGGTATTGCATTCTGCCACACACTTCCATTTAGTATCATTATTTACACCACTTTCACCAATAGGGCGGTGAATTGGCAGTATCGGTAGAGGGTCGGATGCCATGCTTTGACGCATAGAGTCATGGCCCTTGCCATTCTGAGTTCAAATCCCGCCGAGGTTAACTTTGCCTTTCATCCTTACGGGGGTCGATAAAATAAAGTACCAGTAATACACTGAGTAATTGCTGGCCTTGTGCCAATAGTAGAAACAATTATTTACACCACTTTCTGTATGGATCAGTGCTGGTTTAAAATTGTTGATTTAACTTGAATACTTGAATTTTTGTCAAATTTAACTTGAATTTAACTGGAATTCTTGAATTTTTGTCAAATTCATATATATATGTCTTTTTTCAGCTATAATTAATGGATATAATTTTGCAGTGATTTTTGTACAGAGACCTAGGGTTTGAGATCACATACATGTCAGAGTGTCAAGGTTTAAAGGGTTAATACAACCCATTCTAGCTTTCTAAATAGAAATAAGGATGAATGGAACTCCTGTCATGCATTATTCTTGCCATTTAATCCCAATTAAAACTTAACCCTTTTGATACCAAACTGTCTGAAACCAACCTAGGCTTTATGATACAAAGCTGTTTATTTTAACATGTTTATATTTATTTAAAAACCTTCCATCATAATTCTATGCAAGGACCTTTATTAAGTTACACTCCAAACATGAACTTAATAATGAGAAAAGTAGCTATATTACTAAACCCCTCCAAATTTTTTATTAGAAATATGGTAACAAAAGGGTTAACATAAAAAAAAGCTAGGTTTTGCGTGACTTCTATGCAATATCAAGTATGAAAGTAAGCTACTAGAATTTCCAAATACATTCTTTCAAATCTCATTTGAATTTGTTACTGGTTCTGCCTTCTGTCATTGCTCTCTCGTGTATTCACACTTTTAGACACATTGCTTTGAATAGGCAGAGGCAACATTCGGTAGTAAGAATCCATTAGTCTTGCAAATTTCAAAGTAAACTCTTTATCTTGATGCCACAATAAAATACACTGTATAATCTGTAAAGAAGTGGTAATTGAACAAAGACAATGTAGGGTTGAGAGGGGCCTTTAGTCCTACTGAGGATGTAATTATCTCTTCAGTGTTGGTGCCATGATAAAATGCACCCAAGGTGGTTGGCATTAGAAAAAAATATACAGCCATAGAAACCAAGCCAAAAATAGAATATAAGAGTGAGATGCTGTTCTCTGACCCATCTAGTCTCAAATTGTGGTGACCTTTCTGATCAATTCTAGCATGGAAACATATGTAAAATAATGGTGTAGTAGATTTACAAGAAACAAACTCGATTTCTTGAGGTTACTACCTTTGGCTAGTTTCTTCTGGTCTAAAGACATCCACATTGTCTGCACATGACACAACATCCAAAGGTTGTAGACATGGTGTAAAACTACCTGCTATCCTGGCTTGGGCTGTGTTCAGCAACTTGACCATCTCTTTCATCTTTTCTGCATGTGGAGCAGTTTCTTTTTAGGAAGCCAGTTATTCTATACTTGGTTTAACCACAGTATAATCCTCTCTTTGTCTATCTAGCCCTTGGAAAGACAGTCAACCAATCCTTTCTTTTTAAATATCACCATCAACTTAAGCTCAGTCCCATCAACTATAAACATAAATACCACAGTAAAATATGTCCTACCATGTCTTGTGGTCCTCACATTGAATAGCCTTTCTTCCTTTAATGTCAACTGCACAGTTTCCCAAGAGGGAATAAATATGAGTTTGAACCATATTTCTAATCTTTCCAAGTACAAGATGATGCTGCCTTCTTTACTTCAAAAGTGTGAAATTAATTTAACTTATCTTTTTATCACATGATAGTTTCTAGGTCACCTTGGTTTTCTGTCAAAAACTGAGCCCATTTCCCAACAATGTGTTCATTCAATGGAGGCTTTAAATAATGGATTTTTAAAATCTTGGTAACCTTTGATCTTATGTGTCACACAGTTACAATACAACTGCCATTCCTTTTTGGTCAATGACCCAATTTAACAGTTTGTCTCTGGATATACAGTTTAATTACGTCTACATGTCATTTTTCTCTTTGTCATTCCTAATTAGGCTTATTTCAGAATTCTCTCACCTCTTTATGTTCAAACTGGCTGTAACTGGCCACTCATACTGACATTAAGGTATTGTTCTCAAAATAAATAATATCAAAATCACATAGATTCGATATTATGTGAGATAATTATGTAAGGTAAAGCCTTTACCATGAAAATACAATAGCATATATAGAGTAATGCAAATGCTAAAGTGAATGCAGCAATATATGACAAATGTTTTCTCTTTCCACCAGTGGTAGCCATAATAACAATGTTTGACAGGAGATAGAATTTTACTCCTTTATATCTATCTCTTTAACCCTTCTAATACCAAACCACTGTGCCCACATTAATATGTGCTTGTGTGGTCCAGAATTTATAACAATTGTTAGTTGTGATAATGATGATATTTATGGCACAAGATTTCTTAACTGTGTATAAGTTGAATCTCTGATGTCTATTTTCATTAAAATTGTATTTTTAAAAAGTGTGACTTTCACATGAGTAAATACAATTACATCACAGAAGAGTCAATTTAGCCATTCAAAAAAACAAAATTTCTATCACATTGTCAGTGTCACTAAGAAATAAATGATAAATGTAAAGTGAATTTGTGTATTGTTTTCAATGGCTCTTCTAGGGTGCAATTGCTCTAGTTTTAAAACATGGTCTCAAATTAAGTCACTCACTAAACAAATATAACCTCAAAATAAACCACTTCAAATCCAAAATGTAATTAAATCATGTACAAAATAAATTTACCTTGATCTTGGTGTTTTAGGTGTACCAGCTCCTGATGTTGATAAAATTTGAGTTTCCATTTGACAAATCCTTTCAGATACTGACAGTGTTCTTTCTTCAGGCTCTTCATTGATAACATCTGATTGTAAAGAATCTTGTCTAGAAAATAGATGGAACATAGATATAGATCTCAATACAATAGAAAACAATTTCTTTATGTTAATAAAGACAATTACATGTTATTGCAAAACAGAAACAAGTAAAAAGATTTTACTATACAGATTGAAACAAATTAATACTTAGAAGAAAATATCTAAAAACAAATTTGGTTTGCTAATTCAAATGTTTAGAATATATTTACTAGTGGACAGATCATTGTGAAAATTTGCAGTATTAGAGTAAAGCCTTTAATTTGTAATGTGATGCAGTGCTGTTTTGTATTTTTCAAAAATATTTTGCTAATGTGGATTCATGTGGTACAAGATGTTAAGAGTTAAGACATTTAGATATATAAAACTACAAAAAGACATTCATAAGAATGTGTGCATATAAACATATAAAAATATTTAAATTAAAAACTCTATTATCATCATGATCATCATTTGATGTATACTTTCTAATGATTAGCTGTCACAGTTTCAGACTAGAGAATCACATACATTCCACTTTGAACTTGGTTTCTACAGCTGGATGCCCTTTCTAATGCCAATCAATTCACAGGATGTATTGTGTGCTTTTTACCAGGGCACAACTACTAAGGAGGTTTTTATATCCTTTACAAGACAAATAGGTTCTCTTAAATAGACATTGCCGCTGTTCAATTGTTATCACTTTACAGACTATACTGAGTGTTTTATTATAGCACCAGTACAAATAAGTTTGCCTTGGAACTCACAAAAGTGAAGGAGTAGTTAGTATCCTAGATTGTCAGCATTCACCCAAGGCAACATGATCAAAAGGGTGAAAAGAGAGAAATGACAAAAGAAGGACCAGAGTATAAGTGGCTGAAGGGTGTAAGAATATGATAGGAGAGAGAATGAATTAGAGGGAAAAAATTTTGCAAATAATGACTCATCAGATTCCAGTTGATGAACTCTAATTTAGAGTACCCTACTAATTTGACTTATCTTCGTACTAAAATTCTAAAATCATGTTTTAACACTCCCACATACATACATTTTTGCTATTGAAATGCGAATAGTAATAATAATTGTTTCTACGTTTGGCACAAGGCCAGCAATTACTGGTACTTTATTTTATCGACCCCGTAAGGTTGAGAGGCAAAGTTAACCTCGACAGGATTTGAATTCAGTCTATAAAGGGGCGTAACTCTATGCTGCAAAGCATGGCGTCCGACCTTCTACCGATACTGCCAATCCACCACCTTCTAATAGTAATAATAATTGTTTCTACTTTTGGCACAAGGCCAGCAATTGCCCAGTGTATTACTGGTACTTTATTTTATCGACCCCGTAAGGATGAAAGGCAAAGTTAACCTCAGCGGGATTTGAACTCAGAATGGCAAGGGCCGTAACTCTATGCGTCAAAGCATGGCGTCCGACCCTCTACCGATACTGCCAATTCACCGCTCTAATAGTAATAATAATGATAATAATTTTATATATATATATATATATATATATATATATATATCGTTGTACATAAAAGGAGAGTAAAATTTGCTGGCTCCTGCCATCGTGCCACCTATGAGGCTGTGTCTCCATTAGTGCTTTAGAAACCATAGGCAATCACTAATAACAGGGGGTGCAAGTTCTCCTATCCCAATGTCATCTCCAAAGATTCTGGTACTGAAATCCAGGACACGATAACAGCAATGAACAACAGACCCACATGGAGATCAATTGTTGAGTCCATTTTAGCTGAGGCTGCCAGATGATGATGATTATATATATACACACACATACACAGGCATGTGTTTGTGTGCATCTCATAATCATCATCACTTAAAGTTTGTTTCCCTTGCTAACAACGACTGACAACTTTATTGAGTGTACTGTTATCACAGCATCAACACTAGAGAGGTTGCCATGTCCTTGACACAAAGAGTCCTTTTTTTAATAGTTTCTACAACTCGATACTCTTCTTCTCACCAACTACCTTACAGTGTGTACAGGATGCATTTTTCTGGGCACCACCACTAAAGAGGGTGAAGTATCATGACCAAAGGCTCCTCTCAATCCTTTTTTGGCAGGGTATCTACTGCTAGAAGCCCTTCCTAACACCAACAACCCAACAGATTGCAGCCCATGTTGGCACCTACTATATATATACCATTTATGTTGTGTGGTTTACCAATAGGTAAATCTGGTCGTACTGGTTTGAAAATCATGATGTACTAGTGAGAAAAGCACTCTATGCTAAGCAACTCATCCATCGTAAATGTGGAATCCCATGGTTGGTGCAAGAATGGAGTTAGATATTTATTAAAAACCACAGAAGGCTGGACTAGAAATAGGAGATGACGAAGGACTGTGGAGAGATGCTGTGCTGAATAGGACCCGTCCAACCCTTGCAAGCAGGGAAAAGCGGACATAAAATGATGATGATGATGATGATATTTATATATTTATTAAAATAACAGATTAAAGTTTAAGCAAAGAATCGCTGCTTTTACCCTTAACGGGATTTTCACATTTTAGTCTTCACATTTATTATTATTACTGCTACTATTATGTATATATATATATACATAAATATACATATATATATATCTATACATATACATATCTATCTCTATCTCTCTCTCTATATATATATATATATATATATAAAAAACATGAGAAGAAAGAAGAATACTGCGTGGTTTGCACATGGGTTACATATGATAAAAATAGTCCTTCGTCAGTGATTTTCCAACCATCATTGGTATTTCATCGCATTAAAAATCATATACCTCAGGTTGGTGCGAGCAATAACTAAAAAAAGTTATTGGGACCAGTAATCGCGTAAAGCGAGGGGGACAAGTGAACAACATAGAAGGATAAAAAAAAACCAAAAAAAGGAAATAAACAAGCAACACGGTAGTCCTGGTCAGCATAAGTTGGGTGGATTTCATGAGTGAAAAGTACAGACGTCCGACGTGAGTGAGATGTAAGCAAGAAGAGGCCCACTGTTAGCCAAACGGGAGGAAGTGAGAAGGGGAGAAACAGAGAGTGAGTGAGTGGAAGTGCGAGGAAGCGGTCAGTCGAGAGAAAGTGTAACTGACAGAGGGGGCGAAAGAAGGTGAGAGAAACAGAGAGAGCGGGGAAGCAGTAAGAGAGAAACAGATAAACGCAGCCGAGGTAAATATATATAAAAAACATGAGAAGAAAGAAGAGTGCGGAAAAGGTAAGTGAATCCAAGTACTTTTGTTTCAAAATACTAAATCAGTTACAATTGGTAATATATGTGAAATCACCAAGAGAATTAATTCTTCAAAAGAAAATAGTCAGGAAAAAGATAAAGATTCTCATCAGAGATGAAGTGGCATGAGTAAAATAAATAAACAATATTATTTCTCTATACTAGTAATCTCATGTCGGTAATTAACACTGGCAGATTGAAAACATGCCATAGGGCTCAGAGTCTACAAAGAGCAAGTGGGTGTATCTTAATTAACTCTTCATTAGATTTTCTCTAACCGAAAATACCAAATTAAAATGGGGAATCCCTTTTCTTTAACTGTAGAACAGTCTAGATCATGGGTCTGCTGCTGGTTTGCTCAATATTGGATGCTCTTTGTTGTTTTGAATGATGTGAGAAATAGCATCAATAAATATTGGCTGTGAGGTTAAGAAGTTCTTGTTGTAACCATGTAAGCTTGAGCTCAATCCTACTGTATAACATCTTGGACATCTTAGATAAATGTCTTCTACTCAAACCTTGGGAAGACCAATGCCTTGTAAGTGAAATTTGGTAGACAGAAACAAAGCACAAGCCTTTTTTCATTATCATCATCATCGTCGTCATTATTTAACATTCATTTTCCCTGCTAGTAAGGCTTGGACAGATTGTCACAAACAAAGTCAATAGTCAAGCAGAACTACTGACCTCTCAGACGAACAGGAGAGCTACATCTTGCTTACATTCCTATATTCTATTGAGTGCTCAGACAAGTCAAGGGCCTGTCTTGCTTACATATGTTCTCATGCTCTACCAAGTGCATTTTATCATGACACCAGCAGAAGGTAGACTGTCATGTCTTTGGTGCAGCTAAAGAGTCCTCCAATATGTATATGTATCCATCTGTGTGTGTATGTATGTTTCCACATGTGTCTTTGCCTAGACACTGCTTGGGCCTCTGGTGGTATTTGTTTATATCCCACAGCTCAGCAGTTTGGCATAAAGACCTGTGCAATCAAAGTACCTTACTTAAAAACAAGTAAAGGTTGGTATCAGGAAAGACATTCAGCCATAGAATACTGCCTCAAATAAAACATCCAACCCATGCCAGTATGGGAAAAATGGAAGTAAAATCAACAATGATGATGATGAATGTGCAATATTGCATAAAAAAGAGATCTATTTGATATAGATATAAAGCAACACTAATTAGCATTTATCTATGCAATCATTATATTGGTTTGGTCAACTGGAAAGCATTTTATTTTTAGTAGTTTCAATTTATAAAAATAACTGTGTTTAACAGGTCAAATTAAAGATGATGGTAGTTGTGATTACACTAATAGAGTAGTAGTAAAGCAGTCCAGAGCTCCGGTTAAGTGGATAATTAGCTACTCACTGGAATTGACTGCAGATTGTTGTTTCATACTATAAAAGTACTGGTTTCTAACCCATCATGTCAGTCATCTGAGAAATTTGTTTCATTAATACTGACTTAACTTTAAAAAAGTAAATATTTTGTCAGGGAGGGCCAGTTCTTATACCCTTCCCAGGGTTTTCAAGACTGGTGGAAAAGAGGAAAGTATCCTCAAACTGGAAACTTAGCCAGAATAATTGCATGAAAGTGGATTCTATGAAAGGCACCTAAGGGTCAGATGGTACAAACACATTTAACCACCCATGTAGGCCACAGTGGGATTTGAATTCAGAACATAAACAGCTTGAATAAATATCTCAAGGCAACCCACTACTCTGAATAAGCACTTTATTTCAGTGACCCCCACCCCACCAAAAAGGATGAAATGCAATGTTGACATCAGTTGGATTTGAATTTAAAGCATAGAAACCTGGAACAAATACTGAAACGTATTTTGTCCAAAGTTCTAATAACTCTGCCAATTGAGACCAATTTTTATCCCTACTTGATTGGATTCTAAAGTGCCTTGATTTGTAAACAAATTTCTATGAAAATATCTAAAATTCTACTAATAAAGTAAGTAGAAAAAAAGTGCACATCAGTCTTGTTCAAGCCTCTTATAAGATAGCTTAAACCAGTACACCACAATTAATTTAATGAGCACTTCAAATTCAGCTTGTTCTCAGCTTCTTAGCTTTTATCAAGACATTTCTGTCCTTAACTCATTTCCTTTAACCTTAGTTTTGAAGCCCTCATTGGGCAACTTAAACTAGAAGCATAGTTCTATGTTCAGACAAGGTTCACTGTTAATTAATGTAAGATAGAGAATTTTGAATCTAAATGAACAGCTTCTACTTAAAATCCCTGGCAGAACATAGAACCCATATTCTAACAATTTAAGAACCAGATTTAACCCTTAATATGCCCATCTGGCTGAGAATGTTACCAATCCTCAATAACTCCATCACAATTTTATATAAGAATCTGTAACATAATCATCATCATTTTATGTTCCACTTCCATGTTAGCACAAGCCGGATGAGTTGGAGAGACCTCATAGTGCTCGTTTGGTATGGTTTCTATGGCCGATTGTCCTTTCTTATGCCAACCTCTTTACAGAATATACTGGTTGCATTTTATCATGACACCAGCACTAATCCTTTACAGAGTGTACTGGGTGCATTTTCTCATAGCACCAACACTAGAGAAATTGTCATATGCTCCACCAGACTGAAGCCCACTCTACTCTATATTGTCTCTGCTCAATCACCAACCACTTTACAGAGGATACTGGATGCATTTTATCTAGGGTACCAGCACTAGAAAGGTTGTCATATGCCCAGCAATATACCAATAAAAAAACAAAAATGTTATAACTATTTTCCTAAACTCCTTTAAAATTTTGACAATTTTGAAACTAATTGAGACTCAAACATAGTTAGTATTTACTAGAGATAAGGTGCATTAAAAGGTTAATATGTTGGAATGCAATGAGTACCAGTAAACACAACACTGAGTATGTTCCCAAGTTAAAATCCATTGACTCAACAATCTGGCCATTGAGACTGGCTGAGAATTTCACAAACGTGGACCCTTAATCTAATTTTCAGTGAAAGAGTCAGCATGACACAGTATGTGACAAGACTAGTCATTGTTAATTTATCTAACAAGCTTCCAAACAGTTTAATTACATTAAAAAAATGTTGGATTAATTCAGGGCTATGGTAAATGCTACCTATTCAAGATACTGCACAGTAGGATCACACCCAGGACCTTATGATTGCAAAGCAAACTTCTTAACTATCTGGCTATGATACATCTTCAGAGAAACATTACCTAATGTAGAATCATAATTTTAATAAACTATTACATTGATTATTATAAATATTAGCAAACTTACCCTCGAAATTGGTATTCATCAAAAACAGGTGCATATTCATCAGAAGAATTCTCTTCAGTATCCTCTTTACTCCTCCTCGAATGGAACACTTTTGCTAACTCTAGATCCATTTCTTCAGAACACGAATTTTGTTTGTGCAGAGAAGAAGTGCGTTTTAAGATACCTCGATGAATGCTTAAGTGAGGAGTATTGATTGAGCCTTCACTTCTCCTATGTTTGTACAGTTGTGGTGGTACAGTATCTAAAGTTGATAGTTTACTTATCTCAGCTTTCTTTTCCTCATTGTCTTCCAATGATTTTGTTGATGCACCGAGTGTTGAGGAAGCAATTAATGTAGAAGTAACATTAGATATGTCAGAAGATTTTTCTGTTATACCAGACGTTGTAAGAGATGTCTTTTTAACGTCCACAACTTTCCTTGGGTCTCTAGTGAGGCCGACATCATTAGTATCAGACTTAGCAGTAGATTCCACATTGGACATTTTTGTGTCATGTATTTTATATGAAGTAACATCTGGTTTAGTATCAGAAGATAATACTTTAGTGTCAGTTGTATCTATAGATTTAGTGGTTGTTTTACTTTCTAGGGTCTTCACTGAAGTTGCTGATGTTTGTGTAGGAAGTGATGTGTTTATTGTTTGAGATAAAGAAACAGTTTGAGCCTTTGAAGAAATATTTGTTTTATCTAAATTAGCAGCTGTAGACGTAGGTGCACGCGAACTAGTGTTCTTTGTTACATCAGAATTTACAGTCGATGTTTCAAGATGTTTGGTCGTACTATCGATGTTGGCTGCAGTTGATACACTTTTAATGCTTTTAGTACCATCAGTATTAATATTGTCAGTACCCTTGACTTTAGAGCTAGTTTCAACAGTACCAGCTTTGTGGATTTCCTTAGTTGTTTCTTTAGCTTTAGACTCTGTAGCGACTGCTTTAGCTTTTTCAACAGTTCCAGCTGTTTCAACTGACACTGCTGATAAATCTGTATCTTGAATTCTTTTTACAGATTTATCAATGCCAGTAGAGCTAGAAGGTTTTGTTAGAGGGGCTACAGTGTCTGTTATTGCAGTGGATAAGGTTTCAGTAGGAATAATCACAGGTTTTGTTAATGTCACAGTTTCTGCTGTTTTAGATATTGGTGCTTTTGCTGTTGTTGTTGTGATTGTATCAGTAGTCTTAGCTGCAGTAGTTATTATTTTTGAGGAAGGTACAACTGTACTTCTGGGGGCTAATGAGACTGATGTTGGAGTTACAGTCGCAGTAGGTATCTTAGCTGCAGGAATAGTTATGCTTGGTCTTGTAATTGAGTCACTTGTTACAGTTTTAGGTTCAGAAAGTATTTGTTTAGTTGTAATATTTGGGTCCACAGTAGTAACTACAGATGTGTCAATTTTCTTACCTGCAGTAGGTAGTTTTGGAGCACCTCCAACACTGTCAGTGGTCTTTTCTATAGAAGATGTGGAATCAACAGTCACAGTGGTATCTGTAGTTTTTGATACAGGTGGTGTTACTTTTGGAGGCACTTTAGTCTCTGGTGATGTCAAGGTAACAGCAGTTGTTTTGGTAATTGCACTAGTAATTGCAGCGGGCATAATTTTAGAAGCTACTACTGCAGGTGCATCTGTGACTGTTGTTACAGCAGGTACTGCTTCAAGAGAAGCGACACTATCTGTAGCTTTTGTCATAGTCTGAGTTATTCTTAAAGATGTAGTATCTAATGTTTTTGTGGCAATAGGTGTCACTTTAGAAGTTGCTGTACTGTCAGTAGATTTAGTTTCAGAGAATGTTGTTTTACTATCTGTAGTTTTTGTTATGCTAGTTGTTGTAGGAGCTGTTGCAGTATAGGAGTCTTTTTGAGCAAGCTGCAAGTCTGTGTTTGTTGTCACAGTCGATGGTATTTGAGAAGCTACTCTAGAATCTTTGATTTCTGTTGCAACTGGTGCCGTTTTTGAATCTTTTGTTGTAATCTTTGTTGCAGTGGGTAAAGTTTGAGGAGCTATTGTGTTATCTGAGCTCTTTGTCGTAGGGAGTGATACCTGAGGAGGAGCAATAGTACTAGAGGTTTCAGCACATGTGGTCTTTGTTGCTGCAGTTGCCAATTTAGGACCCACTAAAGCATTTATTGTATTTGATGCTGTTGGGGATGTCTGGAGAGTCAGTGTAGTATTGCTGATGATTGTTGTTGTAGGAGCTGCTTGGACATCACTGGTATTTGTTACAGCCTTGGAAGCCACTGTTGCAACAGGAACTGTTTTGGGGGCCACTATAGCATCAGTAGCTTTTGTTGTAATTGGTGATTTTTTGGAAGTTGCTGTAGTATCGGTAGCTTTTGTTACAGTCGGTGTTGTTTTAGGAGCTAATGTAGTTTCAGTGTTTTTTCTTGTAGCTAATGCTGCTTTAGGAGCTCCTGAAGTACTTGTGGTTTTAGGAGCTACTGAAGTAGTGGTACTTTGGGGAACTACTGTAGTGCTGGTAGTTTTGGGAGCCACTGTAGCACTGGTGGTTTTTGTTACAGTTGGTGCTGTTTTAGAAGTTACTATAGCATTGGGTGTTTTTGCAGCAGCTGGTGCTATTTTAGAAGCCCCTATAGCCTCAGTGCTTTTTGATGCAGCATGTACTGATTTGAGACCATCAGTATTTTTGGTTGTAACAGATGTTTTATGAGCCACCTTGGTAGCAACAGCTTTTGCTGTATCATCAGTGTTAGTCTTCTCTAACTTCTCCTTTGTGTGGTGAGCTGTTAAGTCACTTCTGGCATCACGAGAAACTAGTTTAGAAGTTGAATCTACATTTTCATGTTTATTTGCAGGAGTCGATTTACTTTTAATAGAAAGTCCTCCAGAATGTAAACTGCGAGTTGTTGTTGCAGTGTTCGACAATTTTACTACATTTTTTGATGCATAAACAGGTGGTTGAACATGATCTGTGGTAACATCATTCTTTGGAAGTTCATTGGATATTGAAAAGATATTTGACTGTTGATAATCCATAGCATTTGAACTAGTGCTTGGCACTTTTGTAAAAAATGGTATCTTAGGTCTTTCATTGCAATGCAACCTTTCACTTTCACTTGTAAATTCCCTTTCTGATTCTGAAGTAGTGACACTGCGAACTCTCTTTCCTTCTAAACCGGCAGTGGATGAATCAGGTAAATTATGTGCTTTGTAATAAGCATTCTGTGAAGTCATTTCCTTAACATCAGAAGATTGAGAAACTGTCCTATTACTTGTTGAAGCATCAGAAACAGACAAATTCTGAAAGTTTAAAAAAAAAGAAAAGAAATACGTTGTTTTTTAATATAAAAAGTTTTTTTTTTTTACTATCTCCAGTCACTTGACTGGGGTCACACAATATTATTATTAATCAACAAATAAATTTTTAATATAATAAAAATGTTACAAAATATGCAATTAACAAAACTAACTCTCTTTGACAAGATACAAAACACTATCAAGTAAATAATAAACAAACAATAATCATCATAACCAATAATCCCTCAATGAGTTAAGTATAGGATATTCCCAGTAAAAGATGGTTTGTATATTAAAATGGCAATAATGTAAATATTTATTAACTTTGACATTTATTACTAACACTTAAAATATAATAGAGAGAAAAGAAATCATACATTTGGGTACTATTTTATTAGGTTGTAAAACCAAAATATACAAGCAATCTATTTTAAACAATGATTACATAAGAATAAAAAATAAAATAGCAACAGAAATGAATCAAATAAAACTGATTAAAGAAGCTTGATTTATGTTGTATTATAATAATTAAATAAATATAATTGAATGGATATATTGGAGATATTTCTTTTTAAAAAAGCACTAAAACATACATACATCTTGTGTGGACTGTTATACAACCTCACTTGCCTGTTGATATTTGTCTATGAGTATAAATTTATAGGGCTTCAAATGAAACCGAAGTAACATAAATGAAAGTATGCTAATCGGCTTCCTCCCTAGAAATGTCTCAACAGGTTACTAGCCAATCCCATTCTCTTTGACTTTACATATTTTACAACAAACAAAACAG
Source organism: Eledone cirrhosa (assembly GCA_964016885.1). Lineage (NCBI taxonomy): Eukaryota > Metazoa > Mollusca > Cephalopoda > Octopoda > Eledonidae > Eledone > Eledone cirrhosa. Next base: position 220,013,611 of record OZ024740.1, read on the forward strand.
TATTGCATTTACAGTCTAGAGATAAACAATTTGTACTTCTCATATTTCTACATCAGAAAAGAGAGTCACATAATAGGAACAGAATAATGTGAATTAAATAAGAAAATTAATTGGAATAATCCGAAGATTCATCATCATCACAAACAACAGGCAAAATAATGAAATAGAAACAAGAAAGACAATTGTAACATAAATATTTTGCATAAGAGTGCCGCATATGAATTTAGAAAAAGAAAATTTCCCTACATACCTCTGACTGGTCTTTTTCCTCAGAATCTGAAAAATAAAACAGAAAATATAATGGAAAATATACAAACATATAAATAAATGTATAGCTGATAATTTTAATAAATTGAAATAATTAACAATTTTAGTGAATCCCTTCAAATTTTTCATTAATTTATTCAATACTGTGTATTTCATTAGAAATTTGATAATGAAAGGATTAAACCTTTTAGCACCATGGCTTTCTTTTTACTATATAGCAAAAGACATTATAGGGTATTTGCCAAAACAGTATGCTTCAAATAACATCAAATAGCTATGAATCAGAGATGATATAAACCATAGCTTTTGCAAATAGAGCAATACATCACAACTAATAGAACCAGTTGAAATTTAACCAACATGCTAATTAACTCATTTACATACTAAGGAACATCCAGATGAACAGTAATGTCTTAACTTCTTGCAAGGATTACTTATCAAAACTGTCCAATTTCTGACAATTTCACAGATATTGACTGATTTCCAATATCATGATCACTATCACTGTATAATTTGTGTTGCTCATTCTCCCATTGGACTCATAGAATTGACTAAAACCTAATGCAAAATAAACTAAAATCCTGGCAAGAAACTTCTGTAAACAATGTCTGCTAAGCATAAGATGTGATTCACAGCATTGTTGATTCGTTTGGAGGTTGATAGCTTATCAAGAAAAATGCTACATTTTTAGGCTAATATATCAACTGTGTATATATTCCATGATATTTTGAAGTGAGGACCTGCTTTTTCAAAAGAAAGATTTGGAGTCTGGTCTTGACAATTAGCAGTGCTCCTTTGAAAAAGATATCCCAACTTCAAAATATCATCTAATATAAGGTATAAGTTGAAACTGTTGTTTTGTTCTTTTTACTTTACTCTAGTTTTCTAATTTGCATTATACAAGCTTTCCTAAAGCAATTACAATGTTTCATAAATTACTTGAATAATTAGTAACATCATTAATCTGTTTTTTTTTTTTTATTATTTTATTATTTTGACTAAACACAGTAAATGGGAAAAACATAATCAATTGACACAACTTAAGTATAAATTTGATACAACTGCTGAAAGCTTCAAAACATTGTCAACCATATCAAGATTAGATATAAAACATGATTTAGTTGAACAAGATAAAGTATTTAATTTAGGATCAAATATAAAGCATAAAGTTTTCTATCTTCTATTATAATCCTCTGTTGACTCAATCTCGTTTTACAATACACTGAACACACAGTAGACAGATTTGAAAAAAAAAAAAAAAATTATTAAAAACTAATGGGGAGGCCTCTGTATAGATGCTAGACCTGCTAGAATTAATAGTCAAATCTCCCTCAAACCACACCCTAATGTCTTTTTAAAAAAGGATGCATTGGATAATGTAGTTTGTACATACTAAAGTATGAAAGAGCCTGAAAAAATAAACAAGATGGTCATGCTTGGAATATCTTTGATCATAAGTCAACTTAATCAGTGTTGATCTAGGCTAAACACAATAACAACAATAGAATATTTATATTATCAAGAAACTAATTCCTGTTATCATGCCCTCATAAATAAATACCACAAATATTTGTCTTCACACCTATTCTTCTTAACCTCTGCTTAAATGGACACCCTGAAATTAATAGCTGAATAGACACCATAAATGGCCAAATCCTAACACCAACCATGCATGAACAAATTGAAATCTCAGCTGTACAAGAACTGACTCATTGTTAAACCAAACATCCTGTGAATTATTCACAATTAACAATAGGAAACCAGATTAATCATAATTCTCTCTACAGTAATCACTTCAAAACTCCAAACAAACTCCTTACAACACACCCAGAAGAAACCACATCAATTCCAATTCTTTTTACTACAATCATTCCAAAATTCCAGACAATTAATTTCTAATTCAGGTAAAGGCCAGTATGCTTTTTGGAGTGGGGGGATTACATCGACTCAGTACTTGACTGATATTTTATTTTATTGATCCTGAAAGGATGAAAGGCAAAGTTGACCTCAGTGAGATTTGAACCCAGAATGAAAAAAACTGAAACAAATACTTCTAAGCATTTTTCCAGTACTCTAATGAGTAACAATCTACTACCTTCAGACAAGCCAAAAATAATAGTTTCTGATTTAGGCACAAGGCCAACAATTTGAGGGGAGTGGAAAGTCGATTAAATCGACCCCAGTGCATTACTGATGCTTTATTTTGTTGACGCCGTAAGGATGAAAGGCAAAGCTAACCTCAGCAAGATTTGAACTCAGAATGTAAAGGGCCGCAACTCTACACTACACAGCATGTTGTCCAATGTTCTACCGATACTGCCAATAATAATTAAACCCCCAGCAGTATGACAAGACTGCCACAACCAAAGAGAACGTCATAAAGTGTTGCAATGTGATCCTGCACCAGATAGCATACTCAATGACTTAATATGACAGAACTAGAAGCTACTCTAAAATATTTCAATGACTAAATTCATGTCCTAATTCAGTTTAAACAAAGCTGATTTAAGTGAAGAAACAAAGCTTTAAAAATACTTAAAATACTATTTACAGAAATTCAAAACCTTTTAAGACACAAATTTTATTTATTTTTTTATTTGACAATCTATTTAAAGTAAAGTGGATGCTCATCATCATCACTTTACATCCCCCTTGCCACACTAGTATGGGTTGGACACCTTGCCATTGCCCAAGATCAGACAAAACAAATTGACCAACCTTGCTTGTTATGTTCCATATTTGGCAGGATTTCTATGGTTGGATACCTTTCTTCACACCAACCACCTTAAAGGGTATATTGGGTGCATTCCTCATGACACCAGCACAAATGTGTTTTCAAGGCACCAGCACTACCACTTTACAGACTGAAGTGGGTGAATTTTAACATGGTGTACTACATGCATTTTATTGTGGAGCCAGAGCTAACAATTACAGACTGAAGTGGGTGAATTTTTACAAGGTGTACTACATACATTTTATTGTGGAGCCAGAGCTAACAATTACAGACTGAAGTGGGTGAATTTTTACAAGGTGTACTATATACATTTTATTGTGGAGCCAGAGCTAACAATTACAGACTGAAGTGGGTGAATTTTTACAAGGTGTACTACATACATTTTATTGTGGAGCCAGAGCTAACAATTACAGACTGAAGTGGGTGAATTTTTACAAGGTGTACTACATGCATTTTATTGTGGAGCCAGAGCTAACAATTACAGACTGAAGTGGGTGAATTTTTACAAGGTGTACTACATACATTTTATTGTGGAGCCAGAGCTAAGAATTACAGACTGAAGTGGGTGAATTTTTACAAGGTGTACTACATGCATTTTATTGTGGAGCCAGAGCTAACAATTACAGACTGAAGTGGGTGAATTTTTACAAGGTGTACTACATACATTTTATTGTGGAGCCAGAGCTAAGAATTACAGACTGAAGTGGGTGAATTTTTACAAGGTGTACTACATGCATTTTATTGTGGAGCCAGAGCTAACAATTACAGACTGAAGTGGGTGAATTTTTACAAGGTGTACTACATGCATTTTATTGTGGAGCCAGAGCTAACAATTACAGACTGAAGTGGGTGAATTTTAACAAGGTGTACTACATGCATTTTATTGTGGAGCCAGAGCTAACAATTACAGACTGAAGTGGGTGAATTTTTACAAGGTGTACTACATGCATTTTATTGTGGAGCCAGAGCTAACAATTACAGACTGAAGTGGGTGAATTTTAACAAGGTGTACTACATACATTTTATTGTGGAGCCAGAGCTAACAATTACAGACTGAAGTGGGTGAATTTTAACAAGGTGTACTACATGCATTTTATTGTGGAGCCAGAGCTAACAATTACAGACTGAAGTGGGTGAATTTTTACAAGGTGTACTACATGCATTTTATTGTGGAGCCAGAGCTAACAATTACAGACTGAAGTGGGTGAATTTTTACAAGGTGTACTACATGCATTTTATTGTGGAGCCAGAGCTAACAATTACAGACTGAAGTGGGTGAATTTTTACAAGGTGTACTACATGCATTTTATTGTGGAGCCAGAGCTAACAATTACAGACTGAAGTGGGTGAATTTTTACAAGGTGTACTACATGCATTTTATTGTGGAGCCAGAGCTAACAATTAAAATTATACCTATGGTGAGGAGAAAAAATTATTATCTTGACTCATTCTGAAGATGTTTTTATCTTTGAAATGTACCATAAAAATGTAAAAATAATGAATATGCAGACGCAGGCATGATCATGTGGTTAAGAAGTTCACTTTGTAATCATGTGGTTCCAGATTCATTTCTCTATGTGGTTCTTTAGGCAAGTGTCTTGTTTCTATAGTTTCAGGTTAATCACTACCTTGTAAGCGGAATTTGGTAGAAGGAATCTACACAAGTATATGTGTATGCATGTGTGAGTGTGCGTGTGTGTTTGTAGCAATGTTTGTGTGCGTGTGTGTGTGTTTGACACAAAACTGGTGTTGTGCCAAAAAGATATTTTTTACTGTTTAGCCAGAGAGGGAGAGTCAATGCTCATGACCCTTTTTAGAACCTCTCAGACTAGTAGGAGGGAGGGTGGTATCTTCAAATCAGAGACCTAGTCCAAATACTTGCAACAGAGAATGGACTCTGCTAAAGGCACCCCAGAGCCAAGAAGTTGCGTTAAACCAAGTAAGTGATTAAATCTACCCCACCTATGATAACTTGGCCCCTCAATAAAATAAGTACTGAACTAAAATAGTTACTGGGGTTAATATGATTAACTAAAACCCCAGCATGACTGCAGTCCAATCAATAAAACCAGTAAAAGCATAAAAGAATACATTTAATGAAATTATTTTGGTTGTGTGTGTGGAAGGGGTTCCTTAGGTTTGTTTTTGGTTTCTCTAGTGTTTTGGGGTGGGGTCTTTAGGTTATTTTTATTTACATCATTTATTTACTATCATTAATGCACTAAATTACCTGTGAAGCTTTGGGGAAGAATTTGGGTGTGTTCCATAAAATATGTTTGTATATAAATTATTTGCTGCTATCATCACGAGCCAGTTGTTGTTGTTGGTGGTGGTGGTGGTGGCATTGGTGTTATTATTTCTATAATTAAGGCAGATGATTAGCAGATTCCTTAGAATGTCAGCCAAGACACCTTGCAGTGTTTAGTTACTGCTCTTTATGTTCTGAGTTCAAATCATGTTACAGTCAACATTGTCTTCCATCCTCCCAAGGTCAATCAAACAAATTACCAGTCACATACTAGAGTCGATATAAAAGATAAAACCATTCCATCTAAATCATGGCATTGAACCTATGTTAGAAACTGTCATCACCATCGTCAGTTATTATTATTATTATTATGGTAGTGGATTGGCAGTATCGGTAGAGGGTCAGACACCATGCTTTGCAACATAGTGTTATGGCCCTTTATGATCTGAGTTCAAATCCCACCGAGGTTAACTTTGCCGTTCTTCCTTACGGGGTTGATAAAATAAAATACCAGTAATGTACTGGGGTTGATTTAATCGACTTCCCCTCCCCCAAAATTGCTGGCCTTGTGCCTATATAAGAAACCATTATTAGGGAAGAGGATTAACAGTATCGGTAGAGTGTCAGACAAAATGCTTTTCAGCATATAGTTATGTCCCTTTATGTTCTGAGTTCAAATCCTGCCAAGGTTAGCTTCGCCTTTCATCCTTATGGGATCAATAAAATAAAGTACCAGTCATGCACTGGAATTGATTTAATCGGCTTTCCCCTCCCCAAAATTGCTGGCCTTGTGCCTAAATCAGAAACCATTGTTATTGAGAAGGCGGATAACTTTGTATTATGACTATTGACATTGACAAGGGTGGTAGATTGGCAATATCGGTAGAGGGTCAGACGCCATGCTTTGCAGCACTGTTACGTCCCTTTATGGTCGGAGTTCAAATCCCGCCGAGATTAACTTTGCCTTTCATCCTTACGGGGTCGATAAAATAAAGTACCAGTAATGTACTGGGATAATTGCTGGCCTTGTGCCTAAAGTAGAAACAATTATAACTATTGACATTACTGTTGTTTTGTAAGTATGAATATCATTTTTACTATTTAGTCAGGGAGAAAAGGGTAGTTCCTATGATTCATTTAGGAACCTTCAAGACTGGTGGGAGGAAGGTATTCCTAAATTAGAGACCTGATTGAAATATTTGCAAAAGAGTGGTCTCTGCTAAATGCACCCAAGTAGGCTACAGTTGTATTTGAACTTAGAATGTGAAAAGCTGCAACAGATACTTCAAAGGATCTCATGCAATGCTCTAATAATTCTGCCAATGAAGTACCCTAACCTGGCATTTTATTTCATTAAACCTGAATAAATGAAATGCAAAGTTGATCTCACCAAGATTTGTGTAATTAAGGAGTGTAAAAAGCAAAAATATATACCATGAGGCTTTTTGCCCTATGCCATAATGATACTGCTAATTCACTGCCTATATATATATAACAAACAATTTAATTCTGTAATTTAGCTAAGAATTTAAATGTATATATAAATTTGAGTGACTTTCATCTATCCGTCACACAATGTGTGTGTGTATTTGTGTGAATGTATGTGTGTAAAAGGAAGGAAGCGGGTGGTGAAAATCTATAGCAAAACAGCAGCTGGCGTTCTATTTACTACGCTGTATGTGTGTTTGTGTAAATGTATGTGTGTGTTTGTGTAAATGGACGTGTGTGGTTGTGTGAATGTTTATGTGTGTGTGTGTGTGTGTGTGTGTGTGTGTGTGGAAATATATGTGTGTGTGTGTGTGGAAATATATGTGTGTGATTGTATGTTTGTATGTTTGTGTGAATGTATGTGTGTTTGTATGAATGTATGTGTGTGCTTGGCTGAATGCATGTGAGTGTTTGTGTAAATGTATGTGTGTGTGTGTTCATGTGAATATGTGTGAATGTATGTGTGTGTGTGTGAATGTAGGTGTATTTGTGTGAATGTATGTCTGTAGTATGTATTTTTGTAAGTGTGTCTGTGTTTGTGCATATATAATTATCTACTCATACATATAAATGTATGAATATACACACAAGCACAAACATATACACATACGCATCAGGGTGTTGAAAAAATCCTAGTAGAATAAATAGAAGAAATAACTTAGATACGTTACTGAAGATGGCAAATAATTGATGGTTTTAGCATTTTGTATTAAGACAGAGATATTTTAGATCTCTCAGAACAATCATTTTATAGATAAGCATAAAAGAGAAACTATTAAACTCTAACCCTTCAATACCAAATTGCCAGACACTGCTTCTGATTCTATGGATACTGAACTGTGTTTTAAGCTGTTTATAACTAGCTAAAAACCTTTAATTATAATTCTATGTAAGAATTTTTCTTGTTCCAGACACCAGCTTAATAATGAAAATGTTGATTATATTACTAAATCCCTCCAAATTCTTGATTATTTTCAAAAATTATTAGAAAATCATATACAGTGTCATTTATGAGAAATATTATGTTTGTGTGTGTCTGTGTATAGGATGCAAGTATGGCTGTGTAATTAAGGAGTTCACTTAGCAGACATGCGATTTTGAGTTCTATCCCACTGCATGGCACCTTGGGCAAATGTAACTATTGAGTCAAGTAAACTAATGTCTTGTGAGTGAATCTAGTAGATGAAAACTATGAGGAAACCCATAATATAGTATATGACACTTGCCTAAAGTGCAGCACAAAAATGGAGCTTACAAGCACCTGACAAGTCTAGCTTCAGCATGTGACAGCCTATCTAACTCATGCAAGCATGGAAAATAGACATTAAACAGTGATTATATATGTTATATATGTACATAAATACATATACATACATATATATACACTTTTAGTCATTAACACATTAAGCACAATGTCTATTAACCCACTTTTATTAAGGTGATTAAAAGAAATATGTAAAAAAACAAACTATTGTTACATAAGAGAAAAGTACTTAATTAGTGAAACTTCATTAAAAGAGTAGGAAATTAAAAGAATTTCAATACTGAAGGCACAATATGGAGGCACATGGCTTAGTGGTTAGAGTATTGGCCTTGCAATCGAAAGGTTGTGAGTTCAATTCTCAGACAGGGTGATGTGTTGTTTCCTTGAGCAAGACACTTTATTTCACATTGCTCCAGTTTACTCAGCTGTAGAAATGAGATGATAGGGACTTGGGCCCCTATCATTCCACTGTAAAGTGGTCGTGGAGGTGCCACGGCAAAAAAGCACCCAGCACTCACTGTAAATGAGGCTGGTGTTAGGAAGGGCATCCAGCTGTAGAAATCAAGCCAGAATCAGTTCCCGTCCCACCCTTGCAAGCAGAGAAAAGTGGACGTAAAATGAAATGAAAATGATGATGAAATGAAACCTTAATATTTTAATTATGTTTTCATTCTTACTTGAAACAAAATGAATGTTAATGATGATAAATACATTGTAAACATTTTTATAAAGATCAAATTGTTAGGAAAGTGAATTTGAAGGTTTAACCTGAATAAACAACCAATATAATAATATGCCATGTGTATTTGTATAAATTTTGGGTCTTTAAAATCCTAAGTTTATTTTTCTTAAACACAATTTCTACTCAATTTACAATTTCTTTGTATGTTTTATTCATTTTACTCCAGAAAAAATATCTTTAAATGTTTTATGGTAATATTTTTTGTAAGATCTACTACCAAGGACATGATGTTTGAGAAGGCAAAATTGGCAGTGCCCACAGAAACTGAAACTATGAATATTCATTACAAATATCTGAGAAGGTAAGGTTGGCAGTGCCTAACAAAACTGAAACTATGAATAATCATTATGAAATAAAAAAGTAAATGATTTTCAATTCATTATAAAAATGCTAATTTAATGCTTGGAAGTCAATTTAAATTCAGTAAATAACTAATTTGATGATAATCAGACAATATCTACAGCTTTTCAAATTCATTGAATATAGTATGTGCAACCCTATTAAATCCACATGCCATGACCAGCTCCAGAATGAAATAAATATAGAATAAATAAACAGAATTATATCTGCTTTTCACATAATTGTTTTGACTGGTATGTTGCTGTACTAGAAAAATACCAATGTTTGTACCCACCAATACAAACACTGTGACACTAAAAATAAACATGATGAGATATTGAAAACTACATGGAGTGGAGAGGTCTTTTTGGCCTACACTGGATGAGACAACTTCTCTAGTATTGGTGTCATGGTGGAAGACATCCTCTCTCGTGCTGGTGCCACAATAAAATACACCCAGTAAACTGTGTAAAGTGGTAGTGCTCAAGCCATGTTAAAATATACTCAGAACAATTAGTAAAGAGGTTAGCCAAGTACAAAATGTATGAGCAAAACATGGTTCTCCAAATCATATCAACATGAAAAGCAAAGATAAATGACGATGAGGATGATGATAAGATCAGTATCATTACAAAGTAAGGACTGTATTCTTATGTGTTTATTTCAAGGGATTGAGCAAATTCCAAGAAACATTTTATACTATGTGAGTGTATAAAATAGTAATAATTGTTTCTACTTTAGGCACAAGGCCAGCAATTACCCAGTACATTACTGGTACTTTATTTTATCGATCCCGTAAGGATGAAAGGCAAAGTTAACCTCGGGGTATAAAATAGTAATAATGAATGATATAATTGACAGGATGCTGTGGAAGAGGAAAACCAAGGAAGATGTGAAAGCTGATCTGAAGATGCTGAAACTCACAAAGGGAATGACAAAGGAATGCAAGAAGTGGCAAGATGCTGTCTTTATAGTGGACCTATCCAATCTATGCAAGCATGGAAAAGTGAACAGGAAAAAGAAATCTGAAATCATTAAATATTTCATAAAGTACTTTAGAAAATATTTGCCTCAGCTGTGTACAACTTAAGATATGTTCTTTTCTTTGACTGATACATGTATGTGTATGTCTAGCTTCCAGTTTATAAGGCTGGTTAGCAGACTAATATATTATACACTTCGTCGTTCTCTGTGAATTTATTACTAAACATATTGAGTCCTTTATAGAACTTAAATCAGCCTTCTAAGGGAAGTTGGACTGAACGATTCTATTTAATGATTGATTTGTCATCTCTTTTCAATCAGTTGTGTGTTGTACAAGAACAGCTAGCTAGCTTCCTCTATATAAGGCTGGTTAGTAGACCAATTATTCCTTTGGTGGTCTGGTTGATGAAATCAGAAAACAACTTGTGGAAACTATATATAGTCCTCAAAAGTAAAATATGTATTCAGCATATGTCTTCTGTCTGGAATAAGTCTTGTTTTTCAGTTACATTTGATTTCTATCTCAAAGACAATAGTCATAGCTGTTTTCATTAAATATTTCATGAAGCACTTTAGAGTAGATTTGCCACAGTTTTATATGAAGTAAGAAGATTCTTGACTGATAGCACAGCTGATTAGGGATCAGATTAACCTAGATGAGATGCAGTTCAGATTTGTACTAGGTGCACCACATATGCTCTTTTCTTTGTGAAGCAGCTGCAATAGAAGTACCTTGCTAAAAATAAACCACTCTACTTGACATTTGTTGATCTTGAGAAAGCTTTTGACAGAGTCCCCCATGCCATAATCTAGTGGGCTTTTACAAAACTAAGAGTAGAAGAGTAGCTTCTGAAGGCTGTACAAGCCATGTATAGGGGAGCAGTAGGCAAAGATAGGATTAACAACGACTATAGCGAGGAATTTAGCATGCAGGTTGGTGTCCACCAGAGCTCTGTTCTTAGCCCTCTCCTGTTTAATATCATTCTGCAGGCTACAACAGAGGAGTTTAAGACTGGCTGAGAGGGCTAAGAACAGAGCCATGATCCTCCCGGAGAAATGGCCTTGCTCAGTGTGTAGGAAAGGTGTAGGTAGGAATTCCATCCAAATGCAAACTATGGGCACACAAGAGATGTAGTGGGATCCCAGGTAATTTAACTATGAATGTAGGTTTTACATGTAGCCATTGCACTGGAGCAGTAAGTAGCAAATGACCACAGGAAACAATGCTATCAAATTCTAGGAAAGTTCAGTAGAAGCGGTAGACAGCGTCTGCTACCTAGGTGACCAAATTAGCAGCAAAAGTGGGTGTTCTGAAAGTACAGTAGCCTGAGTGAGGACAGATTGGAAGAGGTTCAAGAAGCTACTACCACTGCTAACTACAAAAGGTTTTTCCCTCAACATAAAAGGCAGATTGTATGACGCATGTATATGAGTAGCAGTGTTGCATGGTAGTGAGATCTGGGCACTGTGTGCAAAAGACTTATAAAGATTGGAAAGAAATGAAGCTTGCATGCTTCAACGGATGTATAATGGTAATATACGTGAATGGCAAAGCATAAATGAACTGAAAGAGAAACTAGGCATGAGAGGAATCAGATGCAGTGTGCAGGAGAGGAGATGGCGGTGGTATGGACATGTGATGTGGATGAAGGATGACAGCTGTATAAAAAGGTGCAGAGTGCTCAAAGTTGATGGTAGTTATGGAGTAGGAAGACCCAGGGAGACTTGGGATGAGGTGATAAAAGCTGACCTTGCACAATTGCACTTCTCAAAGGCAATGACACAGGACGGGGATCACTGGTGTTATGCAATAATATAAAAGACTCGCCTTCGCATGAGCACAGGCCAAAGTATACATCTGGTATGCACCTTCACCTTCATCCCCCACTTCCATACTCCTTCCACGTTCTAATACTTCCCCCCTCACACACACCCATATACCCACCTCACTAATCCCAACACACCCTTTCCACCAAAGCCCCCAGCCCACACTGTAAAGTGGTCATGTAGGTGTCACATCAAAAAGCATCCAACCCACACTATAAAGTGGTTGTGTAGGTGTCATTACAAAAAGCACCTAGTCCACACTGTAAAGTGGACATGTAGGTGTAATGACAAAAAGCACCCAGCACTCACTGTAAATGTGGTTGGCATTAGAAAAGGCATCCAGCTGTAGAAACCAAGCCCAAATCAGTTCTGTATGAGCAAGACATGGTCATCTGACCTTGAATTGCCTAAAATAGGACAATCCATCTAACCCATGCTAGTGTCGAAAATGGACGTATGATGATGATGATATATATGTATATGTAGCAATGTCCATAGGTGTAAAAAGGAAAAAGAAAACCAGTTCTCAATCAGGAAGATTATATTATAAGATGTTCACATCTAGGAAATTTGCATTAGTAAGATTTGAATTAACCATAATTTTAAGTCCTAGTGCACTAAATGTGTTAATAATGTTTTTATGGAATCTGTCCAGAATCTGTCTGTTATAATCTTGTGAAAATGAAAGATCATCGTCACAGTATAGACCAAAGGAGTGGTTGGAGAATTTAGACATTATATCTTTTCTTTCTCTTTCCACACTTACATAATACAATACATTTTATATACTACTCTACGCCATACCTTAAATATTACCATCTCTGTTACATTACACCACATAATACAATAATCCTGCTATAGTATACAAACACGTGGTCAATCTCAACATTCAAATTTACATCTTGGAGTTATTTCCCTTTGTTATATTACGTTTTTTTTAGCAAGCTTTACTTTTAACAGTATCTTATAAACTCATATAAGTGTCTGAAGAAAGGTACTAATTTGTGCCTCTTGCATTCTGGAGGTATGGTCAAATTTGGGCCTTGAAGCCTTGCGTAGCACCTTTGTTTCGTGTATAAACATAAATAAATAAATAGTGTGTGTGTGAGAGAGAGAGAGAGAGAGAGATGGTCTCTCCCATTGTATTTTGATGTGTGAGGGTTCAACAATCTTCCCAGTTCAATTCTTTTTATGGTTATGTCTTAAATGACTCTTTAGCTCAGCTGCTGATTTACACATCAAGATACATTTAGTGCAGGACAGGATTTTGAGCAAAGCAGAAAAGAATTTTTGCTCTGATCTAGGTGTTATATATATATATATATATATATATATTACCTGTCATCACTCATGATTGAGTATGACTTGGTAATATGCACTATGGTCTTGCTAAGGGTTTTAGGTGCACATACTGTCATAAGGATACACATGCAGCCTCTCAACCCTTTCTCCTTTGATCCAGTAAAACATCCAGAATGTGATAACTGGAAGGAGAGAGAGAGGGATGTACTTGCACTGAGCCGGTACTTTTTCTATCTACACCAAAAGAATGAAAATGAAAATGGACATCCGCAGGATTTGAACTCAAAACACAGTGACCTGGAACAAATATCCAATGTTCTAATGACAATACCATGTCAACCACTTTACAAACACACACATATATTATGAGTATGTAAATACAACTGCATAAAACACACCTATGTATAAGGATGTATATATACAGTGAAATTCCGTAATAACAAAATTCATGGGGTATTAAAAAAAAATTGTAACGAAAAATTCTTTAAAACGAGATCGACCGAAACACATCGAACGTGTGGCTGGGAATTGAAAATAATTTTGTTATACTGAAAAATTTGTTATAATGGTATTCGTTATAATGGAATTTTACCTGCAATAGTGCTTATGTTTGTTTATATGCATGCACAGACAATCCACTGAACAGTTTATAATTCTTCTTTGTATACGTACATGAGTTTTTATATGTGTGTGTGTGTGTGTGTGTGTGTGAGAGAGTGCATTCATGCGTGTGTGTGTGTGTGTCTATCAAGTATTTTAGACTTTCTCAGTCTTATCTTGTGGGTGTAGTGGTTATCAGTAGTAGTTGTTATTGTTATTTTATTGTAGGTAAGAATAATCAGAATGGTGCCGTGTTAATAATGGATTGTGTTATCTTGGAGTTTTACATTTTGTTTTACCATTAACAGCAGCTTTCTTTCAGCAATTAAGAACTGGTTGTATTTTGATATCAGGGTGTGTTATCTCTGAGTTAATTTTTGTATTATATCTTTCTATTAATATATTTTCCATTTAAAAAAAAATTTACTGTTTAGTCAGGGAAGGAGAAGCAGTGCCTAAGAATCTTTGTAGAGCCTCTAAGATTGGTGGGAAAGAGTTCTCAAACCAATGATCAAGTCTGAATTCTTGGAACAAAATAAATCTCACTAAAGATATGCCCAAAAGCTAGGTAGTGGAGCTAAACTACTCTACCACCCAAGTAGACCATGGTTAATATTTCAGTTATGGAAGGGATAGGGGTTCTGTAACATCATTATGCCCTCAACTAGTCGTTTTTAAAACTACTTTTATTTTAATTTCCATAATGTGATATATTGTTATGGCTCTCTGTTGTAAATACATCACCAGCCAGAGATAAGGTGTCATCCTTGTGTGTATGTCCCATGTAACAAAGACTCAAAGTTGACAACAGTTGTGTTGACATTCAAATTTGTAAATTACAATGGTCATCTGGAGTTTGTTTAGTAATTTGCAGAGTTGTGTTTTGTTGTTGATAAGGATGTTCAAATTTTTTGTTGTTTTAGTTGATGTTTTGGGGTCCTTTTAAATTATATTTTTAATGGTAGATTGTTCTTCGGTACAGAACATGTTCTGTAATTATCAGTTTTCAAATAAAATGTTCACTTGATCTATTAAATATGGTGAATGTAATACATATTTATGATATGGTTTGTTTGTTTTTAATGGATGTTGTATCTAATGTGTTTACTGCATTGATTTTATCTCTGTATTGTTGTATATTACATGATTTCTACATAACATGGTCCACTATTGTTCTTGAGAGCATGGTCTACTTACTTGTCAGTATTCCTGTTATTGATAAGTTTGCTATATTTAATTTCCTTTTGTAGTGCTTCAGAGAAATTCATGCTATTCTGTGTAGGTGTTTTTTTTTACACTGATATTTTATACCTTAGTATATATTTACTTTCTCCATGCATACATACATAATATATTTGTATATCTAATATGAACAAGAGTTTGCTTTACTCCATTAATTTCTTCATTTGTGGTTGAGAAACTTAATCCTATTCTGAATAAAAAGTTTTAACACTGATAAGTCATATTTGTATATTACACCATTGGCAGCCTTTTACATCCGGGTTTTCCATAGCGGCATTGATTGAACAGCTCATTACAGATTAAATCCATATATTATTAGAGATACCAATCTCCTAGACGGATCAAGGAGTCATGTCTCACATACATGGTTACTATGGCTGGATGTCCTTCATAATGTAAACCCCTTTATATAGTGTACTCTGTTTTCTCAGTCTTTGATAAAGTAAAAACCTCCACTTCACTTAACAAATCTCATCAGGTTTTTTACTATTATATAAATTCTTAGAAGGAACAGGACAACTGTAGTACAGCTAAAGCCTATGCATGTTTAGCTAGCCACCTCAAAGCTGGGGTTTCTATGGGTGTTTCAATGAAAAGCAATGTGAAATGAAGTTTCTTGCTCAACAACTCAACACACTACCCAGTCAAGGAATCAAACCTATGACCTAATGATCATGAGCAAAACATTCTAACCACTAGGCCACATGCTTTCACACCCCAATAAGAGTATATAAACTCATAAATATGGATATATTTTCCTTTATTAGATTAACTCCTGCAAGAGTCATTAATTTAATAAATGTAAATATATTAAAAAAGTGCAGGGCGATCAAAATTGATGGTAGTTACGGAGTAGGTAGACCCAGAAAAACCTGGGATGATCTGATAAATTCCGACCTCACACACTTACATCTCTCTAAGACAATGTCTCTGGACCGAGATCTTTGGTGCTACGCAGTAATACAGAAGACCCGCCTTGCCTATGTACAAAGCGAAACCTACAGTCAGTAGGCACCTCTTAACCAAATATACACCCCAATCCACTACCCTTACCCTATCCTCCCACTTCCACCAACAGCACGAGAAAATGAGATCGAGATCGTGTCGGTGTCACGACAAAAAACACACACAGTCCACGCTGTAATGTGGCTGTGTAGGTAACACGGTAAAATGTTCCCAGTTCACACTGTAAATGTGGTTGGTGTTAGGAAGGGCATCCAGCCGTAGAAAACCTGCCAGATAGTCCTATATGAGCGAGACACGGTCACCCGACCAGCCTTGCCTCAAGTGGGACAATTCCCGTCTAACCCATGCTAGCGTGGAAAATGGACGTTAAACGAAGATGATCATGATGATGATGATATCCATTCTACTTCATGTATTGAGTATTTTGCCACATATATATATAAGTGGAAGCTTAGTAAAATCGAAGCTTTGGCTGTGGGCAAGCAAAGTCGACCTACAATAGGAATGAGTTAGCAAAGCACTCAATATGGGTAGGAGGTCCTTAGAGTAATAACATACGTTTAAATAGCTTGACAAATTGAAGATTGCGGTAGGCAAAACCCAACCACACAATACCAAAGTAACGAAAGAACTAACAGGTTAAAAGACATACATATATATATATATATATACAGAGAGAGAGAGAGAGAGAGAGAGAGAGAGAGAGAGAGAGAGATGGATGGATGGAAAAAATAAGTTGTTCAAGTGGTTAAGATATTTGACTAACAGTACATCTTAAGTTAAAATCTACTACAAATCTATTTGTGTCACTGAGTATTTGGGCAACAAACATTATTACATAAGCAATAGTTTAGATTGCTATTGGAAATAGGAGCTCAATTTTCAAGCGTAGACATTTTGTCTGACAGACTAGCATATTATCCATGAGGAAAGTTATCAACCCATCTGAAAGTGGAACTTTTAAAATACCTTATTGTTCCCCCAAGACATTTACAATGCTGGCTACCAGTAACTCAATGAAAACTGTATCATTAGATCAGTGGTACAAATTTAATGGTCTAGTTACTAATATATACAGTTACTAATATATAACAGTGTCTGAATATATGAAACAAATACACACAGACACGCACACATACATACATATACAAACAAACATTACCCATACACATACATACTTGCACATGGTGGGTGTGTAGAAGAATCGGTAGGACATTAGACAAAATAAATTGTGGTATTTGTTTATACACTATCATGATCTGAGGTTCATATCACATCCAGGTCGGAATTACTTTTCATCCATCCTCAGTAAATAAAATATGTAACAATCAATAAAATAAGTAGTTGACAATATCTAACTATACCTTAGAAGGTGGTGTCCTATTTTCACCAGTAAAATAAACCCCAAACAATATAAGAAAAAAATCACAAACACACACATATATATGCTAATATATGGATGTTCACACATGTAGACACTACATTAACATATGTACTGTCACTCGTGTCATTTCAGTTTTTAAAAATATTGGGTATACCCAATCATATTTTCTTATAAATGTTTTAACTAATTCATGTACACAACTAATTCATGTACACTTGATAGATGGGAAATAAATGAATGCAACAAAATATAGCTTTATTACTGGTTAAATAAGTAAACATAAACACCAATAATAGAGTGACGGAAAGCACATAAATAACATTTAGAATATTTGGTTTTATGTTTATATATATATATATATATGCTAGTGTGGAAGATGGACGTTAAATGATGGTGATATATATATATATTTCCAACACTTGCTAGCAGGGAAGGGAGATATGATTATAATGATGATGATGGTGATATATATATATATATATATATATATATATATATATATATATATATATATATATATATATATATATATATATATGTCAATGACATTTATTTTTTATTTGTTCTCTCAACTAAATGATATTAAGTTATTAGAGAATATGTTAAATAATAATCATAAAAACTAAACACCTCATTCTATAATTGTCACATCTATGTACCATGATGATGCATATCTATCTATCTCTTATAATACTGTTAGTAAATAATACATTTATCCTTGATAGCATATAACTCTTGACAACCTATTGACAGTTACTAAACTAGTAGTGCAACTTACTCTACACTACTGCTGCACATGTTTGTAACTTACGTAGCTTCTTTGAAAAATAAAAATAAGTGCAAAATAATCAATAGAAAAAAACATGTTACCATAACACTTTAAGTGTGACAACATCCATACTCTCTTCTTCCTTTAGGAAGTTAAACCTAAATCCATTGGTAATTAATAGTAGTAAATGTAAACACTCCCATTCATATAGTTGTCAACTAGACTTTGCTTTTTAAATATCAATACTAGGCTGTGCCCCTTCTTGTTTTGTTGTTGCTTAGCTGACCAGATTTATCACTTATCAGAGTTCCTTGGAACAGGGAAACAAAGCATTAGGCAGACAGAGCCAGCTGTTTGTTATGTTATCAGACAGTCAGTAAGAAAGGAAACACTGGTCTTAACTCAGCCAATTGAATGGAAATACACTGACAAAGGAAAACAGTAAAGTCTATTTATTCGCTATCCTTACGTAATTTTAGTTACAACTATTTATTAACATTAGAAGAAATATAATAATAATCTTTTTAAAATATATGTTAATTTTTTAGAGCTGAATATATTCAAAAGCACCTAGTTTAATCACAAGATAACAGAGAAAATGTTTATTTTGAGAAATGAATAAAACACATTGTAGTGTTTGCCACCCTCTAAACAACCCAGAAACATTTCAGTTCTATTCACTAACAAGAAAAACAGGTTTTAGTTTCATATAAGAAAAGAAACAAGTATATATACTCATATGAATTGTAGATTCACCAAATGTTTAATATAGCTCTGTTTCAAAGATAATACCCTTCATTTTAGCCATTGATTTTAATATAATGCAAAAAAAAAAAAAAAATGATAATAAATAAACATAAAAGTAATTCAGGTGTTGATAAAGTAAAACCTAAATATAATTAAAATAAATGTAATTTCCTAAATATAATTAGAAGAAATGTAATTTAATCCATTGAGTCAGTGATGTCACACTAAGTATTTCATTTTTACATAGTTATTTTTAAGGTGCATGGTTGGTTATATAAACTGGTTGGTTATATAAACTTGAACTATTGTAATCTTCTTGTAGAGAACAACACTAAGATAACACCAATGAATTTATTTACAGTTACTATTGGTCTATAAATCAATGCAGCTGCAACAAGCTGAAAACAACCACTAGTATAAATTGTACATATGATATGGGCTACAATTTCAATCTCTAAAAATATCACACTAAGATAACTGTCACAGAAATGATAAATGTCACAATAAAAATTAAAATATCACAACCATGAAAGTTAACACACTGTTCTAGAACTTTGTTGTATTTTTGGGCTATTATGAAGATACTTTGCACAAAAAGGAAATAAAAATCCAGTATTAAATAAGATTCTCAATAATTATATTTTGTCCTCCTCCTCTCTCAATCGTTTCTATATTTCATCTGCCTGTCACCCACCTCATGGATTGTCTCTCTGCCGACCACTAGCCACTAATCTCTGTCCTCTAAGGTATTTTTACCCATTGCTATCATTGACAGCATTTGGCTGTTTTAACAGCTATTCTTGCATTGAGTTCTCTCATTTTCTATCAATTCAAATATACTCTAACTTTGTCTCAACCAGAGACAACAATGTTTATTCATTTATTATTTTCTTTAAAGAAAAAATTTAAAAAAACCTCTTGCAAATGTTTTTCAACTTCAAATCCTCCCCCTTGCAACCCATTAAGACACTCTTCTAAGGAACCTTATTTGCATACTATCCATTATTCTCTACTGACATTTCATACCAAGACGTCATTGGCTCTTATACTAGTAATACAATATTAACTAGTCTTAAAGGTACAGTTTCAATCAGAAACTCAATTTTACTATTAAAGTTTTCCCTAATCAGCATACTGGATGGAGATGTGTGGTCAAGTGGTAAGACTGTTGGACTTATGATCATAATGTAGTGGGTTTGACTCCTGGACTGGGTTGCGTTGTGTTCTTGAGCAAAACATTTTATTTCACATTGCTCCAGTATACTCAGCTGAAAATGAGTACCAGCTATAGCTGGGGGTTTAACCCTGTGATGGAGTGGCATCCTGTCCAAGGGAGAGTCTTGTATTCTCAGTTGTTTCATGCCACAGAAAGTGCAATAAGCACCAGTCTAATGAGCCTCTGGGCTAGAGACACCTAGACTACTCAGTATACAAGAACTATTTCCCATGAAACGGAATAAAAAAATTAAAAAAGTGAAATTAGAATTATCCACCTGCAACATTGAATTGTACTAGATTTATTAGTATAACTATTTACTGTATGTTTTAGACTATAAGAAGAAATGGTTTAAAAGACACACCTTTATTTTGAAGAAAAACGTTTGGGGGAAAATAGTTAATATACAGTTATAATTGTAAAAAATTTGGATATAATGTTTGCCCTTCCCCAAAAACTTGCTGGCCTTGTGACTTAATTAGCTATCATTATTACTATTATTACTTAAGTGGTTGATTTGGCCAAGTCAATAGAGCAATGGATATTTGCTCCGGTTATTTACGTTTGAGTTTAAATCCTGATGAGGTCAACAAAATAAAATAGCAATACTGGGGTCAATGCAATCAACTTTGTCTTCTCCCCAAATTTGTTGGCTTTGAGCCTAAATTAGAAATCATTGTTATTATCATCATCATTATTATATTCATACAGTCAGTGTATAAGATGGATGTAAATTTTGACATTAAATTTTGGAGTAAAAACATGTGTATTATACACCAATAAATACAGTAAGTATCTATTACAATTTTCTTTATATTATGCCTAGTTATTTCACCTTTTCCAATATCAAAGACAAATATTACACACTTATAGGTAAATAAATGAAAGACAAATGACTGTAAAATGATATAATCATAGGGAAATAGAGAACTAGTTAAATAATCAAATAATATTGATAAAGAAAAAATGTTTGTTATAAATCAAAACTTACCTTCGGAGATGTTCAGGTATGATTTTCGACAAGAACTTTTATCTCTTTTTCGATGAACACGTCTAGCGTCACTAAGAGTTTGAGCAGAAGAGCTAGTATCTTCTGAGAAATCAGACACACTGTCTTGCAAGTTAGATCGTTTAGATATATCTTTATCTCGAGTCCGAAATCGTCTTCTCTCTAACTGTGTGTTGGCTTTATTAGCAAGAGTCTTCTGATATGAATAACATTCTTGAGCTTTATCCGTATCACTAGAGAAATCAGAGTTAATATACCGAGGAGAATTTGCTCCAAGTGTCCTCTCAGATGAAGATGTTGTTCTAAGAGAAGAGTTTTCTTGGTCTTTGTCTTGACTTTCTTTTGTTATGTAGTAGCTTTCTAGTTGAGAAACCTTATCACGATTTTCAGGGGTTACTGCTGTTTCTTTTTCTAAGTTTTCAGGTACATGGTTATTTCTGGAAAAAAAAAAGCATAAATCAAAAAATTATAACTAACATATTTGTAGAATTTGAAAGACTTTAGAAAATGATAAATATCTTTCTAAAAATAGATCTATTTAAAATAAATACTCATGAAAAGCAGAAACAAATATCTTTAAATAACTTGTATCTTTAACCCTTTTGATACCAACTCACCCCAAACTGCCTCTAGTTCTATAAGACACAACCACAAATTTTTTAGGGTTCTTATTTAAACTAAAATCTTCCAACATAATTTTATATAAGAAACATATATTAAGCTACTATCTTAGTAATGAAATAATTACTAATTTTATTAATTTCTTCAAAACTTGGATTGTTGACTATATAACAAAGCATTATTGCTAATGTTCATTATCTTTCATGATATAAACCTTGCATCATTATGAGATAAATCCTATTTTTAAGAGTCTAAAGTTAATTTTTATGTAATAAGTTCCATGGACATAGCAGAAATGTGGTATTTGATTTGACCTCTTACGTTCCAAGTTCAAATTCTGCCCAGATCCACTCTGCCTTTCATTCCTCTGATCATTCCTCTGGTCAATAAAATATGTACCAGTCAAAAAGATAAGTACATGTCCACCATGTAAATACATTATGTTCCACTTTTTTTCTTTTTCTTTCTTTTTCATAGCACCCTTATATCCAAGTTTAATTATATTTTTGTATCTTTATATTTAAAAAATAACATCACTATTCAATATTCATGTTGAATCTTTGGCTCAACATTGATAACTGTGCCTTTTTTAGATACTAACTACCCTTTCTACAATAGCCTCTTCCACTCTGGAATTTTTACTCTATGACTTCTCCCTCATATTTCTGTCAACTTCATCTTTCCACATTTTCACACCTATACATACCATTCTATACATCCAAAGCCTTACTGTTAAAAGCTGTTTTACCTTGGAACTTTCTTGCATTCCACATATGCCAACAGACTAAATATCTAAAGGCTCTTTTAAATACAGAAGCTCTTCTATTTATGGACATTCAATTTATGAACTTTCAGAAATATGAAGCAAATTTTGAACACTGCAGTAGTTCAGAAGTTCAACTACTACACAATAGATAGCCTTACTCACTCAGCAATATTCTGTAATACAACACAAATTGCTGTGGTTCCTCTGAGATAACACAGTACTAATCATCAACATTGATGCAAGAGTTAGACTGATACAAGTAGCTAATCAACATGGTGTGAAACAATACTTATTTCCATTATCATTGTTATGCTATTTATACATTAAGATATATCTGAGTATTATTGAGGAATGGTTGTACTGTACAAACCATTTTTTACAATTCCATGCACATTATTTAACATTGACATGTTGAACTTAAAAACATTTGAACTTATCAACAAACTCCAGAAACCTGTCCTGTACATGGTAATTTAACCTGCTAAAAATAACAACCAAATCTCCCTTCAATCATACCTTACACTTTTAAAAAAATGAATCACATATTGAACAATGTAATCCTAGATGTACAAAAAAAGTGGGGGTCACAGTTGGAATGCCTTTGATTATATGTCTGCTGGATCAAAGCTGACTGAAGACTAAACAACAACAAACAATCCTTAAATATACTAACTTCACTAGCCATGCCAATTCTCTGGTACAGAGAAGATTATATGGTGCTAGACAGTCTATGTCCTTCTTCTTTAAATAAACAAACTAACATATTACATCAATGGTAAATAATATCTCCATTGCTAATATAAATAAAACAACAAATAATAACATTAAAATTTGTCAAGCTAATATGTAAACTATTCTGACAAAAATATAAAAAGCAAAAGAGAAAATAGAAAATTTCTCATATCAAGTCATAGAGTAGGGAGGATAGAAAATATAGTTTGTTTGTGTATGTTTTAGGTGCAGACATGTGGTTACTGAATCATGTGGTTTCAAGTTCAGTCCCACTGCCTGGAACCTTGAGAACATGAATTTGTTAGACTAAAACTGTACAACGTCTATTGTATCTCTCTCTCTCTCATTCTCTGTATGTGAGTATATATATATATATGTATATGTATATATAGTATATATATATATATGTATGTGTGAGTATATGAAGATATGTATTGGTATGTGTTTGTCTTATATCTTAGCTTTGCATTTCCTACCCCTAGTGCAAGCAATATTTGTTTATGTTCTGCATAAATAGAAGTCCTGCAGCTCAGTGCTTAAACATACAAAAACCAAGTGATGGTTAGCATTAGAAAGAGCTCTAGCTATAGAATACTACCTCAAAAATGTTCATCCAACCCATACCAGCATAGAAAAAGAGATATAAAAATCATGATGATAATAGTTTGTCATCATCACATAGAGCAATTTTTTTATCTTAAAATTTTCTATTTCAAATTAAGACATATAAACTAGTAAAGCAAAAATAAAATATTTAGTTTAATAAACTAATAACATCATCTAAATTAGAGAATGTTTTTAAAAAAGATAAACAAGAAGAAAATTAAATTTTCTCAATGTTGCAGATATTAATGGAAAAAATATATAAAACTTTGAGCTTAAATTCACAAGACTTCTGCAACCCTTGCAAGCTTCACATCTAACGTTATTATGATGATGCAAATAGGAATGGTTAAATTCATACTCTTAGGTCTCGAATAACCGTCATTGCCCCCTGACCCCTCCTTATTAATTTTTCAAAATTTTTCCAAACCCCTGCTCTTATTCCAACTTCCCCACTTTTGCTAATCTATCTTCAACAAAATTGTATTTTAAGTGTTAGCATTCCTGCAATAATTAATTTTCTTTAGACATTAAAAAATATACAAGACAATAAAAGTACTTTACTAGAAATCCCATATGTTATAAAATAAATAGGATGGGTTGGGGACTCAATATATAAACTAAAGGACTAATTCTGGTTTAAAAAAAAAAAACAACAAAAACAACATAGAAAAATTACTGGGTGATATACTTAATCTATTACCTGGTTTAACCCTGTCACCTGGCTTGTGTATCTTTAGTGGAGCACATGCTGTTGCTACATTTTGATCAAATCTCCTATACCTCCCTCCTTCTTTACCACCAATTTCAGATGCTATGAAGAAGGTAATGTCCTTCCTGTTCTCATTAAGCAGTAAAAAAAAAATTACTCTAGCCTCACTCCTACTACCCCCCCCCCCCCCACCCCCCCACCCCCCCACACAGCGAAACAGATTTATTTGATATACTTAGTTGTACTTATCTAGCACTGAACTCACCTTTGACACACATAAGCTGTCCAAAGTTATCAGGATATTTATTAGACAATGTGTTAGAAATATTTCAGATATCAATACTAATGAATTATGTTTTCCAGGTGTTGCTGATTGGATAATTCTGAACCAGGAAGATTACCAAAAGATACTATTTTTCATTAAAATTCTCAGTGTCTTCCTCCACCATAAGCTAATCCCTCTTCTATCAGACATTTCACAAAACAAATTCTTCATAACACAATGTAACGTCAATGCAGTATCTGAGCAATGTAATAAAGTGTCATAGAATTTCAATGTTATTCTTCTATTTTTATTCACTGGTTTCAGTTGTAAGAATGCAGCCATGCTGGAGCACTGCACGTAATGATTTAATCCATTATATTGACTCCAGTACTTATTTTTCAAGTATGGTCTTATTTTGTTAATCAATTTTTGTCAAAATGCTGAGTTACAGGTCTTAAGCAACCAGTAAACACAGGTACACACACACATATACAATGAGCTTCCATGCAGTTTACATCAACCAAATTTCATTCACAAAGCAATGGTCAACTCGAGATTTTAGTAGAAGAAACTTGCCCTAGGACATTGGACAAAGAATTTTGTGGTATTTCTTCTGGCATTTTTTGTTCAGTGTTCAAATCCTGTGAAGGTCAACTTTGCCTTTCATCATTCCAGGTTTGATAAAATAAAATACCAGTCCACTAGTAGTACTTCGTTTAAGTAACTTTTCCCATACCCAAATCTGTTGGTCTTGGTGTCTAAATTAGAAACCGTTATTATTTGCATGCAAACACAAATGTGTAAATGTTCTCTAAATATTGAAGAGCTTTTGAGGGACAGTGTTTAGTATTGGTTTCATGTCATTAAGTGGTTGAACGCTAAATCTCTTCTGAATACAATGTTGGTCTAATGTATGTAACCTTAGATCCTCTGAAACCTATTTTTCAAAAGCAAGGTTGTATCAAGCAATGTCAAATAAAGTGTTCTGCCAAGAAATACAACACAATGCCAGCAGGGCATTCTAACTTGTGATCTTGTGATCAGGTAGTAGTCAAATACCTTTTTCATATCGACATCTTACCTCTCCATTTAGTATGAAAACAGAAACATCAGTGATAATTAAATTACAAACTCTAGTGACAAAAACGTCATTTTACATATTTAGACGTACAATTAGTATTTGCCTGTTTATTATATTTAAACTAAGGCGCACCATATTCCTGTGTGTCATAAGAGCTGACTAAAAGTGTTGGTGCCAAGAAGGGCATCCATCCGTAAAACATTCCCTAAAAAAAGATCACATGATGAGTGTAAAGACTATAGTGAGATCCCCAAGGTTAGTCCTTACTTTAGCAAGTGAAATGGCCTTAAAATACTTATGTTTTATTTCTCATCAATAAACTAAATGAGTGTCTGATAAATAAAAACTGTGAATGCTTGCTGTTCTAAGTTATCCCCTAACAATCTCATTATGAGTTGTTGTTCCTACCTACTGCTACTCTGATTACTATACTTCCCTTACACCAACCTACATTTAAACATCTGATCTCACCAGGATTTCTTAACACATGTTTCTATTACCTCATTATCCTTTTATTTCTTTGTTTTATTATTTTTTCACAAACATCATTTATCATTAATTCCCATCTGCCTTCTTAGATCCAAATTCAGCATTGGGGGCCAACGTTTTGTATTTATATATATTCAGACTTCACATCAAGTAAATCATTTTACTCATCTTATTTCTTTTCCCATTTTTGCAGAACTTTTTTTTCTTCAGTCATATAAAATTACACTTCTAACATATGTATCACACAGCTTTATCTTTTATATACAGAAAGTTTTTTTTTTTTTAATTGTCAACACAGGAACTCCTCAAAGCCCTAAGCAATTATATAATTTAACACTAAAATTGATTCAGTCACTTAACAAAATGTGTCTACAATTTCACTGCCTACTGTATGAATTTACTAAGAACATAGGATGTGTTGGTGCATTGGCAAATTGCCATAATTGACCCTATCATCGTTATATAAGCCATGAGTAGCTTTATCTACGCAGTATTACATACTGAGTTACATTTTTATTGCCCACCTAACCATAGCTTTTACAATCCAGACGGGTGCAGTGCAGTGTAGTATAGTTTAGTATAGTGTTCATTACTGTATATTGCTACAGAAGGAATTTAACAGAGATATACCACATTCTTCTCTGCCTCCTTCTCATTACTTTCGTTGTTTTTATGTCTGCTTTTTCCATACTTGCATAGATTGGATGAGACTTTTGGAGCCAGTTAGTTTGTGATCAGATACCCTTCCTGATATCAACCTATATGTTATTTTGAATATAGTATATACTGCTGATATTTGTTGTAGGATGTATTGTTTATGGTGAACATAAACAAATGTTACCACTTGCTTTTTAAACTGTATCAATATGAAGTTATTTGTGGTGACTGACACACATACATACACATGCACACACACACAGAGCTTCCTTACAGTTTCGGTTTACCAGATTCCTTCACAAGGCATTAGTCAGCCCAAGACTATAGTAGAAGACACTTGCTCAATGTGTTATGCAGTATGACTGAACCCAAAAGCCCATGGTTCTAAGGCGAACCTCTATAACCATATGGCCATGCCTCTATACTGCATACACAGAAATTATGATGTTGATTTTTTTTCTTATACATCAACACCGCTACTGCTTTGATAATCATAATAATTACCAATGCTACAATCTTACAATATGCTTCATGCCAAATGCTGCATGGCTGGAATAAAAATCAGTGCTGCAAAAACTGAGACACTCTTCTTATCAAGACAGCCTGTGCAATGCACTCTATATGTAAATGGAGTTCCATTGAAGCAGATAGAGAAGTTCAAGTACCTCGGAACCATGTTCATGAGTGATGGAAGGCAAGAAGCTGAATTAAGTGCAAGAATTGCAGGAGCTGGTAATGCGCCAGCTTCAGCATTCAGGAGAAGAGAGGTAGGCGTAAAAGCCAAACTTGCTATCTTCAATTCGGTATTCGTGCCAATCCTTACCAATAGTCATGAATCTCGTTAGAGTGCATAGCTCGGAGATCAGAAAATCACTCTAGGTAGAGCCACTACTTCACCAAATTGAAGGATCACAGCTCTGATACTATCGGCATGTGGTTAGAATGTCTCAGGAAAGAATCACTGGACAGATTTTACAGGTAAAAACCAACTGGCAGGAGACTCAGGGGGTAGACCCTGAGCAAGATGGTTGGATAATATCAATGAGCTTGCCAGATCAGATGGAGACGGTTGCTTCTGACAGGACCTACTGGAAGGAGTATTTGAGGACTCTGCCCCCACAACCCTCTCAGGAATAAGTGGGCAATGAAGAAAAAGACAATTGTACAAGTAGCCAATTACTAAGTAGAATACAATATTAGCCTTATTGACTATGAAGCTGTCATTTTAAAGATGTGCCGTGTCATCAGATAAATCATATGAAAATTAAAGAATATAAGACTAAAGAAAATAACTGAAATTAACTTGTAAAAATAAAATTCAATCCAAACCCATTCCATATGACATTCTATGAAATTATATACCTAGATCAACAAGTATTGGAAAATAAATAGAAAATAAAACCAATCCTAAATAGGGCAACATGTCAACTAACTGTGTTCCTCAAAATAGGGACTGAATATTTTATATGCTGAGGGCAATTTTTTTTATTATACTTTTGGTTATCACATTTCTTTCTTAAAGTCATTGTAGTTTCTATATAAATAATACTTTCATAAAGCACTGTATTTGATGGTAATTTAAGACCCATGGGCATATAAGAACTTTCCCCATTTCAGCAGGGAATAAAAAGAAAAAATGTTTAATGTAATTACAGGTACGCATCTGGTATTATAAAAACATGTAGCTACAGTATAGCATAAAAAAGAAAAAAAAGTTAAAAAATAAATAATAATATATAACAGCATATATAAAAAATAATAATAACTTGTAATTTCTAAGTGAGAGAGCTGAAGCAACTTGGTTATAACAGTAAACATTTTATAAATGGTACCAGTAGAGATAAGAATACTGGCAAATCAGAAAATCAGACAAAAGGAACAGTGATTTACAGTGTATGAGGTTAGAATACAGTGTCTAGGTAAACCTTAACATACCAGATTGCTTAATTTCATATATAAGACCCAGATGATATTTTAAAACATTTTTTTTTATTTTAAAAAAAGACTCTTTTATGCTAACAAATATGATATATACTATTTATATTTGTATAAGTCACAACCTCTTTGTGTTTATAGAATTTTGGCTTCAGTCTTTGGCCAATACATAAGTATTATCATCATCATCATCATCATCACCGTTTTACGTCTGCATGGGTTAGACGGGTTGTCCTGTTGTGGGCAGTGTCCGGTCGGCTGACCATGTCTTGCTCATACGGGAACTGATTCTGGCTTGATTTCTACAGCTGGATGCCCTTCCTAACACCAACCTCATTTACAGTGAGTGCTGGGTGCTTTTTTTTTGCCGTGGCACCTCCACGACCACTTTGCAGTGGAATGATAGGGACCCCAGTCCTATCATCTCATTTCTACAGCTGAGTAAACTGGAGCAATGTGAAATAAAGTGTCTTGCTCAAGGAAACAACACATCACCCTGTCCGAGAATTGAACTCACAATTATTATGTTCATAATAATGTTTGCAACTTCATTTACTATTGTCTTTAAATAATGGTTTCTAGTATAGGCACAAGTACATTACTGGTGCTTTATTTTATCGACCCCGTAGGGATGAAAGGCAAAGTTAACCTCGGCGGGATTTGAACTCAGATTGTAAAGGGCCGTAACTCTATGCTGCAAAGCATGTTGTCTGATGCTCTACTGATACTGCTAATCCACCACCCTCTATAATAATAATAATAATAATAACAAAGGTGAAGATGGTGCTGATTTTTGTTGAGGCCTTGGGAACAATATCAAAAGATATTGCGAGGAACATAAAGAAAATAGGATTAGAGTGTCCAGTAGAGCTATTGCAAAAAGTGTGCCTCCTTGTCATGGCTGGAATTATAGGGAAAGTACTGGATTATTGAAGAGAAGATACAGCATGCTACCACAAGCTGCTGATAGCAATCCCACTACCCATGCAAGAATCAAGGAGTTCCAACAAAACCTGAGATAATAGAATAATAATAAATCATTGAGTTCAACAGGTGTTTTTAATTCGCCATTTCTGATTGACTGACATAGTATCGGTAGAGGGTCGGATGCCATGCTTTGCATCATAGAGTTATGCCCCTTTACGGTCTGAGTTCAAATCCCGCCAAGGTTAACTTTGCCTTTCATCTTTACGGGGTTGATAAAATAAAGTACCAGTAATGCACTGGGGTAATTGCTGGCCTTGTGCCAAAAATAGAAACAATTATGTGTAGTATCTGGATTGGCAGTATTGGTAGAGCGCCAGGCACCATGCTTTGCAGCATAGAGTTATGGCCATTTACGTTCTCAGTTCAAATCCCGCCAAGTTTAACTTTGCCTTTCATCCTTATAGGGTTGATAAAATAAAGCACCAGTAATGCACTGGGGTAATTGCTGGCCTTGTGCCAAAAATAGAAACAATTATATGTAGTATCTGGATTGGCAGTATTGGTAGAGCGCCAGGCACCATGCTTTGCAGCATAGAGTTATGGTCATTTACGTTCTCAGTTCAAATCCCGCCAAGTTTAACTTTGCCTTTCATCCTTATAGGGTTGATAAAATAAAGCACCAGTAATGCACTGGGGTAATTGCTGGCCTTGTGCCAAAAATAGAAACAATTATATGTAGTATCTGGATTGGCAGTATTGGTAGAGCGCCAGGCACCATGCTTTGCAGCATAGAGTTATGGCCATTTACGTTCTCAGTTCAAATCCCGCCAAGTTTAACTTTGCCTTTCATCCTTATAGGGTTGATAAAATAAAGCACCAGTAATGCACTGGGGTAATTGCTGGCCTGGTGCCAAAAGTAGAAACAATTATGTGTAGCATCTGATGGGCATTAGAATTACAGCCAGCCAATATAAAATTGCAAATAGATGTGTTGCATAAGTGGAAGATTTATATATATATAAATTCATGAAACTGCGTTCATCATAAGTGTGTTTCTTTTGTAGGAGAATCGAATTCTACTTAAGCAGTTATTTTTGTTTTCTTGCATGACGTAATCAACATATATTTGCTTACAAAGTTGATATTAATACAAACTAACCAACCTAGCATACACAATCATTTACTAGAATGCATGGGTGTGTTAGTATGTGCTGTAAATTTCAATCCTTGTACAATGTATGGTAGATAAGGTGCCTGTTTTTTGTTGTTTTCTTTTTTTGCTTTATGGCTTATCTACTGGTGTACATAGTATATATTCTATAAGAATATATAAAAAAATGACATAATCATCATCCGCTTTCTCTAAATCACACACATTTAAACAAACACCAGGTATGCTATTTATATTGTTATTGTTTTTCCCCCCCAACCAGTTTGTACGATCATTCTTTTCAACTTGAAAAAACCTTAGAAAGTAGGGTGACAGCCCAAATTACGAGTAAATCTGCATATTAGTAATAAAAATGAATCTGCATATTAGTAATAAAAATGAATTGTATGCATGAGGAGAACAATCCAGATAACTGTTATTGATTATTCAAATGTTTTAAGGATCTCTTTTTATATTAGAAATAATGCAAATAAGAAATTCAACTCTGAGAAATAATTTTATAAGAAAAGCCATTGATTATTATAAAGTTTGTATGCTAATAACTTTATGTAAATATCATCATTATCACTGTTTTACATCCATTCTTCCACACTAGCATGGGTTAGACGGGTTGTCCTGTTGTGGGCAGTGCCAGGTTGGGTGACCTTGTCTTGCTCATACAGGAACTGATTTTGACTTGATTTGAACAGCTGGATGCTATTCCTAACACCAACCGCATTTACAGTGAGTGCCGGGCGCTTTTTTTCCACAACCACTTTTCAGGGGGGGGGGGAGGGGGGGAGGGGGTGGGGACATATTGTCAATTTCAATTAAACTTCAACTAGACAAAAGTAGTATAGCAAAAATGGACATTATACAATAGCATAAATACAAAATCAAATATAAAAGAGTATGGCTTGGTGTGTTATATTTTAAAACTCTGTCAAAAAAATGTAACAATTTATAGCACTCACAAATCTGATAATAGACCCAAACCAGATGTGAAATGTAGACGCCCTTTCAAGCTGCTCATTTTAGAAATCAGTACTAAATACATATGGTTTATGTATGGGTTATGGGTATATACAAAACAGAATATACTAGAAATTCAAACATGAATATGACACCTCAAAATCGTAGGCCCATACCAACTAGCCAATCTTCCTCCTGCTGGTCTGTCCTGGCTATGAAGCCCATCAAGCCATGCCAGTATGGAAAAGAAGGCATAAAACAAGGCTGATGACGAATGTATCAAAGATAAGAAGTATTGGAAATTTCAGTTTAAAACTAATAAGAGTGAAAAATTACGTTTCCAAAATTTGAAACGTAATGGAAAGAGTCTAAACTGCTCTAAGTCAAGATTAAATCTGATGTTGAAATCAATAGAAACAGTGAGTTAAAGATGATTTAGATGCATTAAAACTATCAATATTTGAAGATTTTAAATGGAAATAGTACTACCATAACAGAAGAGTTCATATACATATATATATATATATATATATATATATATAGAAGTGGTTACACAACAGTTAGTTCACCATACCGAGAACAATTGTTTCACCTTAGCGGATCCTCAGCTCGTAATATACGCCATGGCTTATTTGTTAGAGCATTGGCCTTGCAATCAAAAGGTTGTGAGTTCAATTCTCAGACCGGGTGATGTGTTGTTTCCTTGAGCAAGACACTTTATTTCACATTGCTCCAGTTTACTCAGCTGTAGAAATGAGATGATAGGGACTGGGGTCCCTATCATTCCACTGCAAAGTGGTCGTGGAGGTGCCATGGCAAAAAAAGCACCCAGCCCACATTGTAAAGTGGACGTGGAGGTGCCACGGGAAAAAAGCACCCAGCACTCACTGTAAATGAGGTTGGTGTTAGGAAGTGCATCCAGCTGTAGAAATCAAGCCAGAATCAGTTCCCGCCCCACCCTTGCAAGCAAGGAAAAGCGGACGTAAAATGATGATGATGATGATGATAAAACGTATATACAAGCATTTTAAGGTCATCCTCCTTGCTAAAGCAGGGATTAACTTTACAGCGGAAGCACTCATGACAAGCCTCTCCATTTTCCCCTATCATCTGCATCCTCCACACTAAGCCCCATGGCTTTCATTTCTTCCCCCATCATTTTTTAGCCATAACTTTCTTTGTTTTCCCATTCCTCCACTTTCACATTCATTTTCTTCACATTCATCCTTCCCCAAGAAATGACCCAACCACCTCATTCCATTTCTCTTCACAATAATCATCACTGGTTCTATTCCCAACATCCTCTGCAATCCATTGTCTTCTCTCTGACCATTATTCTACTCATCCACCAGGCCATTACTCCTCTTATCCACCGGACCGTTACTCCACTCATCCACCAGACCATTCTTATTTCATTTCTTTTCAGACTTCTCTATTGCCCATATTCATCACCCATGTCTCACTCCCATAAATCATGGCAATTTTCACATGCGACATACTCCTTTCCTTTCAGTTTCAGTGACACTTCTCTCTGTATTAGCATACCACTCAGTTCCTGGAACTTCTTCCATGTTCATCTCACTCTAAATAATGTTGCAGAGCCTGATCTACCCTCTCCATTCCACATGTCTCCAAGGTAACAAGATATTTTCACACCTTCCATCTTCACACCATTCCCAAGAACTAGCTCAACATTCTCCCCATCTGCAGCTCCTTCCATACACACTTAACACTTAAATGTAGCTGCATATATCCAGTTTGTAATATGTACACCATATTTCTGCATGTTGTAAGATGCAACTAAAAGAGTTGGCACTAGGATGGGTATCTGACCATAAAACAATGCCTCAAAAAGGACCTCATGACAAGTATAAAAATATACATCATGTATATGCACACACATATACATATATTGTAAGAAATTAAATTGAAAAATACTAAAGTATAGTAGCCAGAATAATAAGAAAAATTTCAGAGAGCTATTACCTTTGTTGGCAACAAAGATATTCTCTCTCTTAGCAGGGGTAGATTGTATGATGTCTGTGTAAGTAATACAATGCTGTATGGCAGTGAGACATGGACATTGAACATAAAAGATATGTGAAGACTAGAAATAAAAGAATCAAGCATGCTCCTATGGGTGTACAATATTAGTGTGTATAAATGATGAAACACAGATGAGTTGAATGAAAAACTGAGTGTAGGAGATATTAGATGTAGTGTGCAAGGGAAAAGATTGAGGAGGCATTGACACATTATGGCTGTTGAGTGAAGATAAGGTAGAAGTAGAGAGGAGGAAACTAAGACAGAGATGGAAAGAGCAGATCCAAAAACACAGAACCTGAAAAAGGAGACAACAAAGGAAAGATACAAATGAAGGTAAGCTCTGCTGGAAAGAACTCATCAAACCTATGGGAAAGTGGATGCAAAAATGATACAACTAGCATTTTTAAGGCCATTTCCCATCTGTTAGGACAAGGGTTAGCCTTGAGGGTCCTATGGCAGACTTCACTTTGCCCTCTGCTCTATATTCCCCACTTATGTAAAAATGATGAAGTTAATTGACACTAAGACATGGTAGAAAATTATACCGTAAAACTGCTGACACATTACTGAGTTCTTGCATTCTTACATAACCAGACAGTCATTTAGTTCCAACAAAATTTTACACCTATATAAGTAATGACTTAATTAATTCTTTACTAACTATCTTGACTGCTCTGCTTTACTCCCTGCTACTTATTACACCATTATCACTGCTATCAATTCACTCTATCAGTAATCAACTTCTGGCACTGTTCAAATTATCTCTTACATGTTAAATAGCAGCTCACTATTTAAGAGCCTCTGTTCACCTCAATCATCTCTTATACTCCAAATAATTGTAAATGTGTCACTAACACAAGTACATCACACACACTCTCCCTCCCTCTCTCCCTCACAAACACACACACATAATTCATTAGCAAAATGGTACAAATGTAGTCAAAGGATTGTTCTCCTCATGCATACAATTCATTTTTATTACTAATATGCAGATTTGTTCATATATAAAAAAAAAATGTTAACACATTTTATAGCAGCAGCAGTAGTGACAGTAGGTAAGGGTGATGATGATAATGATACACAGCTAAAAAAGAAATCAATGTATGTATGTTCTAAATGGTTAATATGACTCAAGCACAATGTATTTGCTTTAGTTTCAATACATGGTGTAAACAGCTCAAATCACTTACAAAACAAGTACCACAAAAGAATATTATCTTCCTCAAAATATACAATAACACAAACTCAGATATACACACATACAAACATTGACTTTGTTGATTTAACCCTTTCATTACCATTCTTTTATTACATGGCTTAGTGGTTAGAGCATTGGCCTTGCAATCGAAAGGTTGTGAGTTCAATTCTCAGACCGGGCGATGTGTTGTTTCCTTGAGCAAGACACTTTATTTCACATTGCTCTAGTTTACTCAGCTGTAGAAATGAGATGATAGGGACTGGGGTCCCTATCATTCCACTGCAAAGTGATCATGGAGGTGCCACGGTAAAAAAGCACCCAGCCCACACTGTAAAGCGGACGTGTAGGCACCACGGAAAAAAAGCACCCAGCACTCACTGTAAATGAAGTTGGTGTTAGGAAGGGCATCCAGCTGTAGAAATCAAGACAGAATCAGTTCCCGTCCCACCCTTGCAAGCAGGGAAAAGCGGACGTAAAATGATGATAATGATGTCTATGATTTACAAATAATCTTGAAAATAATCAAGAATTTGGAGTGATTTTGTAATATAACTAACCTTCTCAATAAGCTGATGCTTGGAAAATAAGTTTAACAAATGTTCTTATATAAAACTATGATGGAATGAAGATTTATAGATAGATATAAACACTTTAATGCGGTGAATTTGGCAGAGTCGTTACAATGTCAGATAGAATGCTTTGTGGTTTCCATTCTGGCTCTCTGCACTCTGAGTTCAAATCTCACCAAGGTCAACTTTCTCTTTCATCCTTTCAAGGTCGATAAAAAAGTACTAGTTTAATACTGGATTTGATTCTTCCTCTATAACTCTTTCTCACTTCCTTTCTATCACTCTCTATCCTTCTCTGAAAAAAATCTCCTATATTCAGACCTGGAGAGGAGATGGGCTCTGCCAGGTGTTTTTAAAATGCCCAAGAAATACCATATGTCAATACGGCACCCCTACAACTCTCTCAGGAATTATGGAACCATACATACATATATTAACACTTTAATATAAATACTTTGTATAGTAGAAACAGGGCAGTTTCTTGTGGTTTGGTAACAAAAGAGTTAAACAAATATTTCTTATTTTATAACTTATATTGAGGGAAGAAGACACTTGAAACTCAATACTGACTTTGTAAATATATGAGAAATAGGATTGTGCCAAAAAATGTCAGTGGAAATGTTTTTTCTTACTTTTAAACCAATGATTTAAATGATGAGCAAAAGAGAAAAATACAATGCAGTAGATATTTCTCTTCTATTTGGTAGAAGTTATAAATAATCAAATTTTCAGAAATTCAGAGAAACATCAAATAAAGATTAGATGTAATCTTTATGTAAGATAATTTTTAACCAATGAAAAGGGATAATAGCTTTTATCAGCAATTTGTACATGCATGAAGATATGTGTTTATGTGTGATAAAATAAATTAATTTAATTTAACCACAAATAGGTTTACAAAGGAACATCTGGCTTTAAATATTCAAACTTTATATCCAAGTCATAAACATTATTAAAATGAATTATTAATATAATGTTTAATTATTGTTAGTTATTAATTAATAAAATCATATTAATTATATGAATTATTAATATAATTGATACTTTAAACCTTTTGATACAAAACTGCCTGAAACTGCTCTAGATTCTATGATAGTAAGCTGTTTTATTTTTAAATGATTATATTTTTCTTTAAACCTTTGTTACACTATGTTACCAGCTTCTTGAGGAGAGGGTTATATTACTAAATCTCTCAAAATTCTTAATTATTTTCAAAATTATTTGAAAATAATATGCTGTGTCTCTCATTAAAAATATGATAACGAAAATGTTAAATGCATTCTATTCTGGTACCTTATATGCTAATAGACTACAAATAACTACAAGCAGTCAAAAACAGAATCAGAAAGCAGGTAGTGTGTGTATATAAAGAATCATGAACATGAACAAAACTATCTAAGAACAGAAAGTAAATTTTAGGAAAGTAGAACAAATGACACTTCTGAATATGTTCAGGAAGAAGAAGAATAAAAAGCATAAAAGTATTTAGGATAGCTAAACAGATGTTGAAAACAACACAAGATATCATAGGATATCATGTGTGCATCTATGTACAAGTACTGGTATGTAGTGATAACATGAAAACGGGAACAATTGAAGTGCTACCAGAAGTGATTAGTGAATAAAACAAAAATAAAAGATAAATATGCTAAATAGAGCCCATCCTGGTAATAAAGTAGCTGAGAAGAATACAATAGAAAGCTAGTTATATTTTTTTTAGTAAAAATGCTAAAAAATAATTTAAGGATTTTGGATACTGCCTGGTTGTGTGTTTAAGGAGTTTGCTTTGCAACCATATTGTTTCTGGCTCAGTCCCAGTGTTTTTCACTATATTCTCAAGTTGATCAACGCCTTGTGAGTGAAAATTGGTAAACAGAAACACTTCAGAAGCCCATTGTATACATATGTATGTGTGCATCTGTATTCATGCCTATTTTTACATTTACTGATGCTTATAGCCCATAACTTAGATGTTTGACCAACAGAGATTGATAAAATAGGCATCA
Organism: Eledone cirrhosa; assembly: GCA_964016885.1. Taxonomy (NCBI): domain Eukaryota; kingdom Metazoa; phylum Mollusca; class Cephalopoda; order Octopoda; family Eledonidae; genus Eledone; species Eledone cirrhosa. The sequence continues at coordinate 220,051,468 of OZ024740.1, forward strand.
GACAACAAAAACAGAAGTACTAGTGTCAATATCAACAACAAAACCCTTGAAGGCGGCACCCTAGCATGGTCACAGTCAAATGACTATAACCAGTAAAAAAATTACTTTCTAAATTAAGTTTTTGTAATAAAATTGTATTTAAATTACACAAAACAATTATTTATATTGAATAATTTCCATATTAGCATCAATAAATATTTGCACCATAGATTAACCTATCATTATGAATGATATTAGAGCTAAGATTTGTTCTCTGTCTAACACTCACCAATCTCTGAAACTAAAGCTAACTATATTGACCCTGCAATTTATTCATTTTACCTTATCCTATTCTATGTCCTTTTGTTCGTTCCACAGGGACATGACAAAAGCTCTGAAAACTCTGGACTAATCGTTTTAGTATATCAAATAAACTTTGCATATTTTAGCTGCTTATATCACAAAAAAAAGAAGAAAAACCTATCAGCTCAATGCTGGTACAGCCTTGTCTACTTTCAAGTGTCACATCCTATATGTTCTGCTGGATCAAGGGTTGAGAGGGTGTTTACGTCAGTTTGTAACTACATGAACACCTCAAACTCTTAGTGAAAGTATGGTTCATACTATCAAGTCATTATGAGTGATGGCTATAAACATAAGAACTAGAAATAAAACTAAAACGCTGACATCACCTAGCTTGTTATTAATTCATTTGATATTAAATCTAAACTATAATAAAGTAAGGAGTGCAGGACTGTGTATGGTTTATAATTTTTTATCCCATTAGTAAAATAAGTTGGATAACTTTCAATAAAAAATTAATGAATATTACATAACTCATCTACTAAATTTCATGGCTGTTCATTAAATATATTTTATTGTTTATTTTAAGATTCACTTCTTTAAAATTTTCAAATGTCAACACTTCTGGTTAGCGATCGCTTAAATAAATATTCATATATTTCCGTCACTAATTTTCTCCTAATGCAGTTTATATATAATATCGTCTTTTTTTAATGTATCATGGATTACGTTACTGATTACATAAGACAATGTAACGTAGTCTTCGTTCAATTTCTGTGTATATTGTCAATTACGATTTTATTTGATCATATCTGCATGCATATATACTTGCGTATAATATCAATATACACACTACACATGGTAGCAGAAAACCACCCATAGGGTGTTTTTTCTGCTAGTTATTGTAATAGCAAGTTACTAAAATACATGTGTTTTAAGGCTATTTTCCCTGATAAAGCAGGGGTTAGCCTTATGGACTCTGTGATAGGCATTATACTTATCATGGGGTCCTTTTTAAGGCAATGTTTTACAGCTGATTGGTCTTCCTGGCACTAACCCTTCTAGTCAACTTTTAAAACATGCAGGAATACAAATAACTATTCTAAACCAGATATATAGAGATTATTGAAATGAAGATGAATTTTTAAAGCCTTGTGATAGCTATAAGATACTAAACATCTTATCACATAACATATTAAAATCTAATGCCTAGCATAATAATAAAGTTATCAAATATTATAAGGGTCTAAATTAAAGGTTCTCAACGGGGGGGGGGGGGGGGGGGATAAAAGAAAATCAAAAGAAATCAAAGAGAATGAAAGTAAGGACTACTTCAACAGAAATGACAAGAAGAAGCAATGGTGGTGAACATACACACATACATACATACATACACACACATATATACACATACATACACACACACATATATACACATACATACACACACACACATATATACACACACAGGCCGGCGTTAGTGTTTGATGAAGTTGAGAACCTGGTCAGCTTTCAGCCAGAAGTGTGGTATTTAAACTCCCAAGGTAATAAAATCTGGCGACAATCTTACCAAAAAAAAAAGAAGACATAGATCATATCAACATCCTTACACACTTAAATATAAATGCATTTATATATACAAATGTATAAATGCATAGCTATCTACATACGTAAATGTATGTATATATGTATGTATGTAGATTTATATATATATAAATCTACATATATTATATATATATCATCATCATCATCAACGTTTAATGTCCGTGTTCCACGCTTGCATGGGTTTGGACGGGGGTTTTCCCACTTGAGGCAAGAGTGATTATCTTGTTCGCATAGGACTATCTGGCGGGTTTTCTACAGCTGGATGCCCTTCCTAACACCAACCACATTTACAGTGTGGGGCTGGGAGGTTTTTACCGTGTTGCCTACACGGCCACATTACAGCGTGGACTGTCTGGCGGGTTTCCTACAGCTGGATGCCCTTCCTAACACCAACCACATTTACAATGTGGGGCTGGGAGGTTTTTACCGTGTTGCCTACACGGCCACATTACAGCGTGGACTGTCTGGCGGGTTTCCTACAGCTGGATGCCCTTCCTAACACCAACCACATTTACAATGTGGGGCTGGGAGGTTTTTACCGTGTTGCCTACACGGCCACATTACAGCGTGGACTGTCTGGCGGGTTTCCTACAGCTGGATGCCCTTCCTAACACCAACCACATTTACAGTGTGGGGTTGGGAGGTTTTTACCGTGTTGCCTACACGGCCACATTACAGCGTGAACTGTGTGTTTTTTTTGTCGTGACACCTACACGATCTCATTTGTTTCGGCCTGGATGTTGTGGCACCAACATAACTTTACATTGAAAGGGGCGGTGTGGATGGGGTGGTGGTGGTGGGACGGGGGTGTATTTTGTTAGAGATGCCTACTGACTGTAGTAGGTTTTACTTTGTATTTAGGTAAGGCGGGTCTTCTTTATTACTGAGTACCGCCAAAGGTCTCGGTCCAGTGACATTGTCTTGGTAAGGTGTAAGTGTGTGAGGTCGGAATTTATCAGCTCGTCCCAGGTTTTTCTGGGTCTGCCTATTCCGTGGCTACCGTCTATCTTTATTGCCCTGCACTTTGTTATACAGCTATCGTCTTTCATGCGCATCACGTGACCATACCAACGTAGCCTTCTCTCGAGTAAACAACATCTGATCCCTCTTATTTCTAATTTTTTCCTTAGTTCGTTTATGCTTTGCCGTTCACGTATATTACTATTACACATCCAGCGGAGCATGCAAGCTTCGTTTCTCTCTAGTCTGCATATATCCTCTGCACACAATGCCCAGGTCTCACTGCCATGCAACATTGCTGTTCGTATGCAGGCATCATACAACCTGCCTTTCATTTTTAGGGAGAACCCTTTAGCGGCTAATAGTGGTATAAGCTCTCTGAACTTTTTCCATCCAGTTCTGACTCTAGCTACTGTACTTTCAGAGCACCCTCCCCCTCTGCTGATTTTGTCACCCAGGTAACGGAAGCTGTCCACTATTTCTATAGAACCCTCTGCGCAGTTGAAAGAGCTAGTATTTTGTGGGCACTTGCTGCTACTTATTTCACCAGAACACTGGCCACATGTAAAATCTATGTTCTTAGTTAGCTTACCTGTGATCCCACTACATCTTTTATGCACCCATACTTTGCATTTGGGACACAAAATGGAGTTTCTGCCTACGCCTTTCCTACACACTGAGCATGGCCACTTCCCGGAAGGGACCGCCGCCTTATTTTCTTTCTTACAAACTAGAACTTTAGTCTTAGCCAGGTTAATTTTAAGGCCTTTTGATTCTAGGCCGTGCTTCCATGTTTGGAATTTCTTCTCTAGCTCTGCCATTGATTCAGCTATGAGTGTTAGGTCATCTGCATATAGGAGTTCCCATGGGCAACCAGTCTTGAACTCCTCTGTTATAGCCTGAAGGGCAATAATAAATAGTAGGGGGCTGAGAACAGAGCCCTGATGGATGCCAACTTTTACGCTAAACTCTTCACTATATTCGTTGTTAATTCTAACCTTGCTGACTGTTTCTTTATACATATATATATATATATATATATATATACATACATATATTTATATATATATATATATATATACATATATAAATCTACATATATAAATCTACATACATACATATATTTATATATATATATATATATAGGAACAAGTAAGACCCCGTCGGGGTCTTACTTGTTCCTATTACCCACTCTACTACCCTAAGTATTAAGTACTTTGGTGCGTTATGGTCCACCTGGTTCCTTACCACATTTCCTTCGTTATATATATATATATATATGGTGGCTGCCAACTCGTTTTCGAGTACGGCCACTACTTTATATCCATGTAGGAGAACCCCTACCGATGCGCTGAACGTGTGTGACTTTTTAGTCCAGCCAGCGACTTGAAAACTCTGGTACAAACGCTACACTTGTGACAATTATTGACACATAGTGCTGGGCCCTTGGTACCATGTGACGACAAGTGCAAAGAGATCTCCAGATATAAAGCAATGCCTGTGCCGTGAAGCTTTTATAGTGAGCAAAGGCACTGCACAAAGCCAGTCCCACTCTCTTAACCAAGATGATATTTACCAAAAAGAAGAACAAGTCAACATCATTGGATACCATCAGAGTTGCAGGTGTTATATCAGAGTTTTCCTTCTCCTAGAATTCTGCCTTGACAAAGGCTAAGGGGTCATCTCTCCCGGTGATTTTGGATGGCCATTGACTCTTAAGAGCTCCTAAATCTACATACATACATACATATATATATATAAATCTACATACATACATATATACATACATACATTTACGTATGTATATAGCTATGCATTTATACATTTGTATATATATATACATGCATTTATATTTAAGTGTGTAAGGTTATATATATATATGTGTGTGTATAATATATATATTATACACACACACACACACACATATATATATATGCAGTGTGACATGAAGCTTGTTTCCCAACCACACATATCCAGGTTCAGTCCCACTGCCCGAGCCGACCAAAGCCCTGTGAGTGGATTTGATAGATCAAAACTAAAAGAAGCCCGTCGTATATATGTATATATGTCTGTGTGTGTCTTTGCATTTGTGTTTGCCCTCCCACCAATGCTTGTTGGTTTGTTGACGTCCCCATAACTTACCAAGATGATGCTCCAGCATGGGTGTAGTCCAGAGACAGAAAAAAGTAAAATGTGTGTGTGTGTGTGTGTGTGTGTGTAGAAGAGGGGTCTCAAACTCAAGGACACCAAAGGGCTATTACGTCCTGGAGGAGAGGCACAGTGGGCCAAACGTGGTGGTGGGTGAAAATTTTCACCAGTTATAATCATTTCTACTATAGGAACAAGGCATGAAATTTGGGGTTTTAGGGTTCAGTTGATTGCATCGATCCTAGTACACAACTGATACTTAATTCTTGAGCCAATCCTTCGTAACAACCAGAATGGATTTAGGAGAGGTAGATCAACACTTAGCCAGATTCTCTGCCTTCGCCGACTTATAGAGGAGTCCCAAAACCGCAATCTAGACCTTGCACTCATCTTTGTTGATTTTTCAAAAGCCTTCGACTCAGTTGACAGGTCGGGGATGTTTGAAATTCTACAACTCTATGGGATTCCTGATAAAATCATCGCGGCCATACGTGTAATGTATACAGATACCAAATCAACTGTCCTGACCCCAGATGGGGAAACACCACCTTTCTCAATCCTCGCTGGAATTTTACAGGGCGATACCCTTGCTCCGTATCTATTTATCATTGTTGTGGATTATGTTTTGCGCATGTCTGTGGATAGGATTCAGGATAGGGAATACCAACTACAGCCTAGGAGAAGCTCACGCTACCCAGCAAAATACTTGACCGACACCAACTTTGCTGACGACATCGCATTGATCAGTCGGTCACTGGAAAATGCTGAGAGTCTTTTGAAGTCATTAGAGCAAGCATCCAACTGTTTTGACCTGTACCTCAACGAATCCAAGACTGAGTATGTGAACAGATGCGCAAACAGCCCAAATTACCCCATCAGAACCCTTAATGGTACCACCCTTAAGCAGGTGGAAGATTACAAGTATCTTGGCTCATATATCTCCTCCTCCAAAAAAAATGTTCTAACCAGGAAGGGTATGGCATGGTCAGCGTGCAATGACATGCACGCCATATGGACATCTCAACTTACCAACAAGCTAAAACTGGAAATATTCCAAGCAACCATTAAGCCCATATTACTTTATGGATCCGAAACTTGGACACTAACATCACAACTTGAGAGGAGATTGGATGGCACATATACCCGCCTCTTAATGAGAGTGCAAAACCTATCCTGGAAACGACATCCCACCTTGTCTAAAATCTATGGCAAACTCCCTCGAGCCTCTGCCCTTCTAAAATTCGGAGAGCTCAATTTGCTGGCCACTGTCACCGTGCCAGCAATGAAATCATATCCACTCTCTTGCTCTGGAATCCTGACTCCAGCCTGACTAGGAGTAGGAAGCTGTCATTCCCTGGCGTTATCTCTAGGGATACGGGAATCAGTAGACAGGACCTGGGGGCAGCGATGGGGGACAGGAAATTCTGGGGCATGAGAGTGAGATCCATCATCTCGACAGTAGTCGACGAATGGTGGATGGGTGGGTAATTCATCGACCCAAAAAGGATGTAAGGCAAAGTTGAGATTGGTGGCATTTGAACTCAGAACGTAAAAACAGAAGAAGTACAGTTAAGCATTTCGCCAGATGTGCTAACGATTCCACCAGCTCGCCGCCTTATTTTCACTAGTTATAATGCGATATGAAATATTGGTTCTACCACGGGCCACAGATAAGTAGTTCGCGGGCTGCATGTGTGAGCCCCCTGTTGGAGATAAATAGATAGATAGATAGACGTGTACCAAACACACACACATTTCTTACTCTCTCTGTCCCTCCCTCTTTCTCGCTTCATTTATATATATATATGTGTGTGTGGAGCGTTGTTATTTGGCATTGTTGAAAAGAGCTGTGGCCTTTGACCTGGCAATAAAAAACTGTAGACAAAATTCTTTCTGTACCAAGGCACACACACACACACAAGTTTGTGTGCGTGTATGTATATGTGTGTGCGTGTGTCTATCTATGTTTATATATAAGGGATAAAAATATTGCTTTCTCAGTCACCAAGCTTCTCAATTAATTCCTTACTACTTATTTTGCTACGAGGTATATTATTTTGCAAGGTACTATTTTTCCCCTGAGTTTGTGATTTCAGAGAAAGGTAAGAAATTCTTCATATTTTGCATGTTTTGTATTTTGACTTTGCAGTTTCAATTGTCTATCCACTCAAAATATTACAACAGCTAACAGTGAAATATAGAATTTTAAAAAAAAAAAAGCTTTTTCGACTGAGATCAAATGTTTTTTTTTTATTTCAAAAATATATATTTGAAATAGCTTGCTTTTGTTTTGGACTGAAACTTTTTTGTATTTAATTCGTACGAGTATTTTTTAAAGAATCTAAGATAACTTGATTTGGCCCAGTAATCTACTGATATCAAAATCAGTAGTATATTGAAAAATGGAAAAATAGGGTAGGGGACGTTTTGTGATTTTGAGGGGCAAAAGGGGGTGTTTGGCCAAAATGGGTTGAGAACCTAAATGATAGTTTTCAAATAAATATAAACACTTTTAAAACAAATTCTTATCATTGAACAAGGGGTGCTTTTAGGAGGTCTGGTATCAATGTAAGCAATGATTTTTAATTAATTTTGAAAATAATCAAGAAGTTGGAGGGATTTAGTAATATAACTAACTTTCTCATTATTAAGCTGGGTTTTTTTTTTTAGCATAATTAACAAATCTACATATATAAAATTATTATTGAAGGTTTTTAGATTAATATATATACTATCAAACAGGTCCTAGCACTAGGGATGGTTTCAGGCAGTTTGGTATCAAAAGGGTTAAGTTGTCTCTGAAGGCTAAGTAGTGTTTACAATACAGATGACCTGGTTTCATTACCAAAACTAAAAAGACCTGCAATAGAAATATGAAACTCATAAATAAAGGGGTTGAGAATGAACATGTCAGAAACCTTTACCAGTCAACAAAATAGAATAACGACCTTGTTTGTATTATTTAGAAAGGGAATATGCAGAAATCCTATACTATCAAAATACACCAATTAGAAGATTCATAAGAAAGCAGTGAACTCAAAAGAAATATAAGAAAATTCATATGAACCGTAGTGAATACAAACAGAATAATATAATAAATGTATAGTTTGTCATATCAACTATGGTCCTATTTAACAGCATAGATAATCTTTGTTAGTCTAAACATTGAAAAGGTATTGAGAAATTAAAAGGAGTATTTTCAAAAGAAAGCTATAATTTGGGAGAGGTTTTGGACAAGCATGCTATTGTGAGTGTATGACAACTGAGTAGATAAGGTAACAGTATCTTCACTAACAAGTAACCAGTTCATATCTTATTGTGTCTCTATGAAAATACCTTTTTTATATCTCTACCTATATATGACTTTTTATTCTAGTTTTATAACTCATTATGTGAGTACAATTTACATTAAACAACAAAAAAACTTTAACCCTTTTGTTGTGAGCCAAAATCAGCTCTAATTCTATGAAATAAAATCACCCATTTTAGAGGTTTCCAATTTAAATTAAATCTTCCAACATAATTTTATATAAGAACCTTACATTAAGTTACTATCTTAGCAATGAAATAATTACTAATTTTAGTAAATCTCTCAAAATTCTTCATTAACTAATTGAAATGACTGTGTTTCGTTAGAAATATAGTTATGGAAGGGTTAACATTTCAAAGTTTTGGTCACTAACTACAATACAAGCATTTTATTGCTATTTTCCCTGCTAATAATAATGATGCCAATGATGAAACATAATTTGTGGAGAAAATTTGGGAAAATATCAAAATAATTTATTTGAATTTAAAAGGTCAAGTCAGTACAGTAAGTTTTTAAAACATATTTTCTGTGCAGATGATGATAATTGGGTGAAGAAGTGACAGAAGTTCCAAGTAGAATGAAGATGTGATAGATGTAGTTCAAGGAAGAATTGTGTAGATGTTGTGAAATTGGATCTTGATATATAGAAATACAGCAAGGGCCAAGATGCTGTATTACAGTCACGGGCAGTCAACTGCAGTCAACTGCAGCCCATTTGGCTTTCTGAGTGGCATACCTAACTTCAAAATTGCCTCGAATTATTTAGTAGTGCAGCAGGCCTTAATGATAAGCCATATGTTATGTGGCCTACTGCTTGAAAAAGGTTGCCCATGCCTGCTTTATTGGATAGAACATGCTCGACCCATAAAAGCATAGAAAATCAGGCGTAAAAATGAAGACTATGATGAGTTGCACAAGTTGACAAAAAAAATTTTCCAAAATTAAAAAGAAAAAAATTAAAGATTTTTTTTCCTGCAATTTTTCATGTTAATACGTTATTTTCATATCTCCCAAGAGAAAACAATCATATAGAATTTCTGTTAAATACATTATAATGTACTTTTGAGAATTCTTGCTATGTTTATTTATTTGTTATAAAAGATAATTTGACAAAATTTCCTCCAATGAATTTTATTCTCATTTCAGCTATTTTGATAGCTATATTTGATGCTTTGGTGTCATTTTATTATATTAGCTTAAATCAAAGAAATCTGTAATATAATATTTTCCAATAATTTCTATCTTCAGTCATTTAATCTTATGTAATTTCCTAGACTTGCCTTAATGGAATTCTACTATAGAAATGTTCTTCCACTACCAAATCAGCATGTTATCATCTACCACATTGTATATACATGCCAGAACAGCCATCTATGTTGCACATATCAGATGACAGATTGGCAGAGTTTTCAGAATGTAGAACAAAATACCTTGTGGTATTTGTTTCAGCTCTATGTGCCTTGAGTTCAAATGAGATGCACTGTGGTATTTGCTTCGGTTCCTTGGATTCTGAGTTCAAATCCCACTGTGGCCTATTTGGATGGTAAACATAATTCATCATTTAGGTTAGCACCACCACCTGGGCCTTTGGTACCTTTAGTGAAGTCCACTTTGTTGTAAGTCTAGAAATTAAGAATACCTTCTTTTTTTCTTCCCCCTCACTGATCTCAAAGGCTCTAAAAACGGTCATGAACACTGCCAGTCCCTCCATGACTAAACAGTAAAAACAATCTATCAACTAATACATTTGTAGTACAGCTGCTTTCTCAATTCAGAATTTACAATTCTCAATTCAACAAATTATAATCAACTTCTTCAAATTTATAATATATCACCTAATACAAGTGGCATTCACATTCCAAAATAGAAGAAAGATCATGTCAATAATTTTATAATTCCACCAGAGTTTCCATTTGATATTTTTGGTAAAAACTAATTATAACTATTCCAAATTATTGTATAAACTCATAGATATGTCACAGATTTGTGACATATGTATAAAAAAAGAAAAGAAACATACATGAAAAACCATTTGCAATTTATCTGCCATACCTTGATGTGGGCTTGAAATTTGCAGCATGCACTAACACACACACAAATGATTGAGTATGTATATCAATACTCAGTCTATATGAATATCAGTGTTGTAAATAAATATATATCGATGATGCCATGTGCAAAACCAAAAACAACTGCTTTAGCAGAGTTTGATTTTCCTGCAAAACATACGCACCTATGATGATACATAGTTTTATGAATCTCTATGTACAAATCTTCTATTTGTGTAAAACATATATGTGCAGTTCTCTAATACTCTAATGCCAACTAGATGCAGCATATATTGTCCATCAACTAGGACTTAAAATGATTGCTTTCCAGCACAGTTACGTCCCTTTACGATCTGAGTTCAAATCCTGCCGAGGTTGACTTTGCCTTTCATCCTTACGGGGTCGATAAAATAAAGTACCAGTAATGCACTGGGTAATTGCTGGCCTTGTGCCTAAAGTAGAAACAATTATTATCATTTAAAGGGTGGTGAATTGGCAGCATCGGTAGAGCATCAGACACAATACTTTACAGCATAGAGTTATGGCCCTTTACGTTCTGAGTTCAAATCCCGCCTAGTTTAACTTTGCCTTTCATCCTTACGGGGTCGATAGAATAAAGTACCAGTAATGCACTGGGGTAATTGCTGACCTTGTGCCAAAAGTAGAAACAATTATTATCATTTAAACACATTTTCAAATAATAATTGTTTCTACTTTTTTGGCACAAGGCCAGCAATTACCCAGTACATTACTGGTACTTTATTTTATCGACCTCGTAAGGATGATTTTCAAATAATAATAATGAAAAGCAATATGGAATTTATGTATGTGTCAAAGACTGAAGACAAAATATTAGCTACGCAAAGAGAGTGTGACTTATCTACTGCTACAACTTATATACGTGAATATACAATATAATGAGCTAAGCTAACTTAATAAGATAGAGATACCAAAGAAATCCAGGCAGTAACAATTCATACACTGCTTTACAAAATTTAAATGCAACCAAACTTGATTATATTCTTTTACAAGCTCCAGCTAGTGAACTGTGGCCATGCTAGGGCACTGCAAACCTATATTTTTAATATTGTTTTTCCAATAAATGGTAACAATAAAAAAAACTCAATCAGACTGTTAGTGTTACTAATTTCTTTTTTTTACTATTTTTTCTTTAAAACATATCTGTTTGACTTTGAAATAGATAGCATTTAACTAGAGCTCTATGGGCTATAGTTCTCTTCTGATGAAACATGTAAAGGTAATCTCTTAGGTATGTCTGTATACAAAGAGGATAACAGAATGTTTGTTTAAATTTTTACACCAAGGCTTATAAACTGTGGTTGTATCTACATTCAAGTTAAACTATCATTGATAATGATTATTATACAAACATTATGAATTGTAATTTAAATAGAAAATATAAAAGCATCACCAATGATTCAACATTTGTTTTGCTGAAGATAAACAATTGCATATCTAAATAACCACTATCTATTATATAAAACTCATGTATAATTTAGGAACAACTGTATTTATTTGACTTCATTTAAAATGCAAATATAGTATTATGTGGACAGTATTAACAATTACTAAAAATGTACCTTTTAAACTTCTCATTATCCTATTTCTAATGAAAGACACTGCTTTTATTCTCATAATTTCTTTAATATCAAGAATTAGGACAGAATTAATAATATAACTAACTTTTTCACTATTAAGCTGAAGTTTCTTACAAATTATGATGGGAGATTTTTACAAAATTATAAACACTTTTAAATAAACAGTTTTGTATTGTTTTGGTTAACTTTTAGGGTTTTTTAAATATTTATTTTTGTTCTTTGTTATTGTTTTGAGAGAACAAGTTAAAAAATCGAGACTTCAAGGATTGTATTTTATGACTATTTTCTAAATCTGAAGGTGCATCATTGAAAAGTAGGAGGAGGAGCAGTACCAACCAGTATCCCCATCACCTTCACCAACTCCTGCCTGATGACAGGCCCAGTGCTGTTTCAACTTCACCAGTGGTTCTAAAACTTATTTTGTTGTGAAATTCTTAAGCAGTTTTCTAATAATTGCAGAACAAATAAACTATATTTTATGGACAACTCACTTTACCCTAATTTTAATAAGACATTAATTGAAAGAAAAATTGTTTTAAAGAGAAAAAATATTCATAGAAAAAAAATTGGAATTTTTAAGACATTTTATATCTCAGAACCCTAGAAGTTTTTTTGCAGCACCCTGGAGTTCCTTGGAAACCACTTTTGGAAACACTATACTAGACTAATATTTAACTGATACTACAGTATTGTAAGCTGATCTGTTTTGACAGGTGTTGGGAAAATATTTTAACTTACATAGATATATGATTGAAAAGAAAATAAATTCACAAGGAGAAGGAATGACAAAGAGGTCAAACTTGAAAATTTTCAATTTTTTTATAATAATTTCATAAGTTTTGAATGAATGTTCTATTTTTATAAATGTAGTTTAAATAAATTTATTTAGTCATAACTCCTAATAAAAATTAACACACACACACATACATACACAATCCAATATACACAACCAATTATGAGAAATTATAAATGCTTGCAACTTGTCTATTGCACATGCAAGTACATGAGTAAATGTAGAATTGAATATTCATTTGTAAATGTTCAATGCAGAAAGAAACCTTTTAAGTTGCGAAATCACCTGTGAAAGGTAGGTAGGTAAGTCACTCAGGCAATCAGAAACTTTACTAGTTTACATCTATCTAGTTGGGCAGGTAGAGAGAAATCGTTGTTACTAAGACAGCAGGTAGTTTGAGAATATAGCAAACAAAAATAGCAACCTTCTAGTTTACAAGTAATATTAGTAGTTTATAGGAAACATACGATAAAACACTGCCTTACATTTTGAGGGGAAAGAAATTTGAGAAGAAACATTTAATAGAAACCGACAAGAATTATATAAAAATTCTACTGCATCTAAAAACTGCATCATAAAAATATCTATATATCTATATATATATATATATATATATATATATATATATATATATATACATATATATACATATATATACATATACATATATACATATATATACATATATATACATATACATATATATACATATATATACATATACATATATACATATATATACATATATATATATATACATATATATACATATATATACATATATATATATATACATATATATACATATATATATATATACATATATATACATATATATATATATACATATATATACATATATATATATACATATATATACATATACATATCATCATCATCATCATCATCACCGTTTTACGTCCGTTCTTCCACGCTAGCATGGGTTAGACGGGTTGTCCTGTTGTGGGCAGTGTCTGGTCGGCTGACCATGCCTTGCTCATACAGGAACTGATCTGGCTTGATTTCTACAGCTGGATGCCCTTCCTAACACCAACCTCATTTACAGTGAGTGCTGGGTGCTTTTTCATGGCGCCTACACGTCCACTTTACAGTGAGTGCTGGGTGCTTTTTTGCCGTGGCACCTCCACGACCACCTTGCGGTGGGGGGGGGGGGGGCATATTGTTTATATGCTTCAGCATGTACCCATGGGAGGTCGGGTACCCTGTATTACTGCGTGACGCCAGAAGTCACGGTCGTGTGTCATTGACTTTGAGAGGTGTAGTTGGGTAAGGTCGGCTTTTATCACCTCATCCCAAGTCATCTTGGGTCTCCCCACTCCGCGGTTTCCATCAACTTCTAGTGCTCTGCACCTTTTTATGCAGCTGTCATCCTTCATACGCATCACATGTCCATACCAGCGTAACCGCCTCTCCTGCACGCAGCATTTGATTCCTCTTATGCTCAGTCTCTCTCTCAATTCATTTATGCTTTGTCGTTCACGTATATTACTGTTACACATCCATCGGAGCATGCAGGCTTCGTTTCTCTCTAATCTACGTAAGTCTTCCACCTTCAGCGCCCAGGTCTCACTACCATGCAACATCGCTGTTCGGATACACGCATCATACAGTCTGCCTTTCATTCTGAGGGAGAAGCCTTTTGCAGCTAGCAGTGGTAGTAGTTCCCTAAACTTCTTCCATCCCGTTCTTACCCTAGTTATTGTACTTTCTGAGCACCCACCTCCGTTGCTAATTCGGTCACCTAGGTAGCAGAAGCTGTCTACTGTTTCTACAGGGCCCTCCCAGAGATTGGTGGTACTTGTTTCCTGTGGCTGTTTGCTTGCTGTTTCAGCACAGCTGCTGCATGTGAATCCTACATTCTTAATTAAGCTTCCTGAGATCCCGCTACATCTCTTGTGTACCCATTGTTTGCATTTGGGGCAAAGAATGGAGTTCCTACCTACACCTTTCCTACATACTGAGCAAGGCCATTTCCCTGAGGGGATCTGGGTTCTGTTTTCTCGTCTACTTATAAGGACCTTAGTCTTTGTCATGTTGACTTTGAGGCCCTTTCTCTCTAGTCCCTGCTTCCAGGTTTGGAATTTATTCTCTAGTTCTACCATAGATTCAGCTATGAGTGCGAGGTCATCAGCATACAGGAGTTCCCATGGGCATCCGGTCTTAAACTCCTCCGTTATTGCCTGCAGGAC
>OZ024740.1:220071442-220131442 GCA_964016885.1 Eledone cirrhosa
TTAAATCCCTTCAAATTGATGATTATTCTTTTAATCTTTTGAAAAACACAGGCAGTGTCTTATTATCTACTAGAAATATGACAATTAAAATATATATAAATAGTTAAAGATTTTAAAATACGAAAAATACACAAGAAACATTATCTTTGACAGTAAAATATCCTTTCAATTCCTTTCCTTGGTTAATTTGTTAAAATATTTTTGATACTTTTACTGGTTTCAGTGAATGGGTTGTGGCCATGCTGGCACACTACCTTCAAAGGTATTATTCGATCATATCACCACAGTGCTTGTTTTTATAAAATCGTTGATCTCCATTTGTCAAACTGTTAAGTTGCAGGACATAAAAAAGCAACACAAGCTGTTAAGCAGTGTAGACATAGAGACATACACATAAACATACGTGTGTGTGTGTGTGTGTAATGGGCTTCCATGCAGTTTCCATCTACCAAATTTCACACACAAAGCATTAGTCAGTCTAAGGCTATTGTAGAAGAGACTTGCCTAAGGTGCCAGGCAATGGGACCAAACCCGATACCACATGGTTGCAAAGCAAACATCTTAATTAACCACACAGCACTATTAGCAGTATAAATAATAATACATAACATAAATTGAGAACTAACTGAATTACATAAAGAAATTTAATTAACTGCACTGCATTGGACAACTGATTCATCTTTCAGGATTTTAACTCAGAGCCCAGAGAGCTGAAAAAATGCCACAAGACATTTTGCCCTTCACACAAATGGCTGCTAATTTGCCACATTCTATATACAAGTGACTCAAATACAGGAGCTCACCAGTAACTAGACATTATAGTTGTAGTGAACTTTACTTTGGTGTTTGGCCATTCTAAGTAACTGCCAGTGAATGAACTGTTGTGAAAGGGCAAGTTTCATAAAAGTTAAATATATATATTCTAACGGAGAGTTTTAGTACAAAGAAAATATCTGAAATACACAATGTCTTGGTAGAGAGTATGGGAAACACAAGCCACAGACAATAAAAAAAATTATTACTGATAATAAAAGTAAGTATTAGTTACCTAGTTATTTGAAAATTAACAATGTAAGGTATATGAATGACCTTAAGTTAGAACAGATAAAATGGTTTATTTAGGACAGTTAGTGGATTGTGGAATTTTGTTTCAATTAATGTTAGGGTGTTGGATGGATTGCATTGTGCCGTCTGAGTTCAAATCCTGTGAAGACCAACATAGACTTTCATCCTTTCAGAGTCAATAAATTACCAGTTTAGTACTGGAACTGACTCTTCTTCTCTTGGTCTCACTCCATCCCTCTGGAAGAAATCAGATATGGCAAAACCTAGAGTAGGATGGATACTGCCAAGCTTTAAAATATCCAAGACAAGCCATATGACAAGAACTCTACAACTCCATGAGGAGTCATGGAATCAATGAACAGTGAATCCTTTCCGATTTACAACAAATAATGCTAAAACCATTAATCTATTAATATTTTTAAATCTGTCATGAAAGCATGGCAATGTGGTTGAAAAGTTTACTTAAATACATGGTTTGGTTTCAAATTCAATCCTACAGTGTGAGACTGTGGACAAATATCTTCTTCCATAGTCATGGGTCAACCAAAGCTATGTGGGTAAAATTTAGTAGATGGCAATTGTGTGGAAGCCTGTCAGAGGGACCATTTCTATATTTGAGTCCTAGATTCAACATGTAGTCTGGTTTAACACAATCACTACATGACCAATTAGTACTTTCAGTAAAGTCCACTTTGTTGAAAACAATTGAACTAATTCCCTAGTCTGCAAATAACTCCCCCCCCCTCCCACCCCCACCACCACCACCAGTCTTGGAGCCCCTGAAATGGTCAAGGGCACTGGCAATCCTCCCACCAATCTTGAAACCCCTGAAAAAAGTCAAGGGCACTTCCCTGCCTCCCATCAGTCTTGGGACCTCTGAAAAAGGTTAAGGGTACTACACTTCCTTTCCCCAATCTTGAAGCCCTTGAAAAAGGTCAAGGGCATGCATCCCCTCTTCTGACTAAACCATTAAGAATATATTAAAAAAGTTTTAATCATTTTTTTCGATATAAATATCAAGCAAAATATGGTTGATAAGGTAAGCTTAGTTATTGGGCAATTTGTAAAACCTCAACAGATAAAAAAAAAAGATTTAAAATCATATTTATATAGTTCCTAGTAAAAACACTATCAGTGGCATTTAGAATTTTATATTTAAAAAAAGACTATACTGGACAGAATCCAACACCTAATTGCCCATCTTATCAGATATTTTATCCTGTGAGTCACTGTAACTGTATCCTTATATCTTCACATATGCATCTATTCTATTTCTAATATTGTAACTGGCAGGAAACGCTTCTAAATTAAAAATCTTGGTTATATATATATATATGTATATATATATATATATATATATATATATATATATATGTATACACACACACATACATACACAGTAAAGATACATCACTCAGTGGTTCGAGTGTTGGGCTTGCAATCATGATGTTGTGAGTTCAATTCTCAGACTGGGTGAGAGCAAAACATTTTATTTCATGTTGCTCCAGTTCACTCAGTTGTAGAAATGAGTTGTGATGTCACTGGTGCTCAACTGTATCAGCCATTGCCTTTCCTTTGGACAACATTGGTGGCATGGAGAGGGGAGACTGGTATGCGTAGTCGACTGCTGATCTTCCACAAACAACCTTGCTCAGACTTGTGCCTCTGAAGAAAACTTTCTAAGTGCAAATCCCATGGTCATTTGTGACTGAAGGGGGGTCTTTACACTTTATATATATACACATACATACACACACACATATATATATATATATATATATATATATATACATGAATGTGTGTGTGTGTGTGATTAATAAGTTCACTTTGCAACCACATGATTTTAGGTTTCATACCCCTGCATGGCATTTTGAGAAAGTGCCTTCTACAAATGGAGGCACATGGCTTAGTGGTTAGAGCATTGGCCTTGCAATCGAAAGGTTGTGAGTTCAATTCTCAAACTGGGTGATGCGTTGTTTCCTTGAGCAAGACACTTTATTTCACATTGCTCCAGTTTACTCAGCTGTAGAAATGAGATGATAGGGACTGGGGTCCATATCATTCCACTGCAAAGTGGTCGTGGAGGTGCCATGGCAAAAAAAGCACCCAGCACTCACTGTAAATGAGGTTGGTGTTAGGAAGGGCATCCAGCTGTAGAAATCAAGCCAGAATCAGTTCCCGTCCCACCCTTGCAAGCAGGGAAAAGTGGACGTAAAATGAAATGATGATGATGATGATGATGACTATGGCCTTAGCCCAACAAATATCTTCAGTATCATTAGTAGACAAAAACTGTGAGGATGCCCATTATATGTTATTGAGTATCTAGGGACAAAGGCAGTTGATGATTGGGCCCTTCTGACAGAATGGACTGCCTTAATTTATTGAGATGGTCGATTCTGTTTTTTTGCTCAAGTAACTGCAGTAAGGGGATATTTGTTGAGCCCTCTAGCTTTAGGTTGCTTAACGAACACTCTACTCCTGGGGTAAGAAGCTTGTGATGGTTTTCTTATTTTATTGTAGAGTACTTTACTAGGATTACTCTACTCAGTGGTCAGTATGTATATTGTGTATATATATATAAATATAGTTTATTGGTGTATAACATTAAGTTACTATTAGTTCACCAGTTCCAGCACTCAGTGCCTAAGAGGGTCCAATTGCATTGTGGTATTGTACTCTTGGTATTACACTGTAGTTGGTATCTTTAAGAAACATGAACACACACACACACACGCATATATATATATATATATATATATATATATATATATATATATATATATATATGGAGGCACATGGCTTAGTGGTTAGAGCATTGGCCTTGCAATCGCAAGGTTGTGACTTCAATTCTCAGACCGGGTGATGTGTTGTTTCCTTGGGCAAGACACTTTATTTCACATTGCTCCAGTTTACTCAGCTGTAGAAATGAGATGATACGACTGGGGTCCCTATCATTCCACTGCAAAGTGGTCGTGGAGGTGCCACGGCAAAAAAAGCACCCAGCCCACACTGTAAAGTGGTCGTGGAGGTGCCACGGCAAAAAAAACACCCAGCCCACACTGTAAAGTGGACGTGTAGGCGCCAAGGAAAAAAAGCACCCAGCACTCACTGTAAATGAGATTGGTGCTAGGAAGGGCATCCAGCTGTAGAAATCAAGCCAGAATCAGTTCCCGTCCCATCCTTGCAAGCAGGAAAAAGCGGACATAAAATGATGATGATGATATATGTATAATGTCAGAAGTCATTTAGTTCAATGGCTGGATCACTCAGCCAGAATTTGAGGGGATATGAAGTTTGATTCTTCATAGCGGCCACTGGCCACTCTTTTCCATCTTCAGAGGTATTTTACCTGACTTTCTAAGCTATTATTTATAGCAATCGATTGTATTTACAATTATTTTCTCCATTTGGGATTCTTTGAATATATATATATATATATAAGATGAGTGTGTATCTCTTAACTGAGGTATAATAACCGTCATATATGTAACATACATAACATCTCAATTTGTGATTCAGAAAGTCAAGTGCCAATATTCTCATAAATAACCAATGTTTTATATACATAACTGCATGATTTAGCAAATGTCTCCCTCTCTCTCTCTTACTTTCCTCTCTCTTCCCCATCTCTTTTTCACTGTCTCTATACAGATTATAAATATTAATAATACAGTAAAAAAAAAAATCCTTTTCTTAAAAAGGAAAATAAGAATAAAGACAAACAGACAAAGAAAAAAAGAAAGACATAAAAGAAGAAAATAAAGCAAGAACGAAAGAAACAGAAAGGAAACTAAACAGTAACAGATCAAGTATATTAACAAATAAAATGAATGCTTATGAGAAATTGATAGATATAAATACAATAGAGACAGAATTGAATAAATGTAGCCTAAAATAACATAATACATAAAGGATATTTTATGATTACTCTTTTATTTGTCCCAGATATTTAACCCTTAGCATTTGCATTACTCTATATTTACTATTGTATTTTCATGGAAAAGGTTTATCTCACATAATTATCTCACATAATATTGAATTTATAAGATTTTGATATTTATTTTGAGAACAATACCTTACCATCAGTATGAGTGGCCAGTTACAGAAAGTTTGAACAGGAGGAGGTGAGAGAATTCTGGCCGGATATGGCTATCTTACGAAATGAAGTATGGGTCTCACAAATAAAATCAAGATAGGCATGGCTGGATTGCATTTATTTTATTGTAGGTTTGCTCATTCAGGAGTGACTTGGCACTAAACAATAGCAACAAATATTCTCTATGCAGTCACTGGACCAGCTAGAAACAGTTATAAAATAAAACCTCCCTCAAATCACACCCTACTATCTTAAATATAGAAAGATTCATTGGACAATGTAGTTCCCCTCCCACCACTCCTTCTATACAAAAATATGAGAAGGTCACAGCTGGAAACATTTGATCAGAGCGACCTAAAACTAAACAACAACAATACAAATGGGAATAAAAGACTGATGACATCATCTTGACTTTGCATAATAACAATCATAATAACCACTCCATGAAATGTATGTACTTCTTTATAATAAAACAAAACGGAAAACTGGAAAAAAAAACCCACTGAAAACACACATGATTTTAATGTGCTAACTAAAAATAAATTTACTTGTACAGGTTTAGTTGACCTCATACAAAGTTACATCTCATAGGAGATTTTTTTGTGTGTTTTAACCATTTTGATATCAAACCATCTGAAGCTACCCCAGGTTCTATGATACAAGTCTATTTGTTTACAAAATGTTTTATATCTATCTAAAAAAAATCCTTCCATCATAATTTTATGTAAGAACCTTTCTTAAGTTACATTCCAAACATCAACTTGATAATGAGAAAGTTAGTTATATAACTAAATCCCTCCAAATTCTTGATTATTTTCCAAATTATCTGAAAGTCATGCAGGTAACGAAAGAGTTAATGACAAGAATTCCAGTCTTATCATGAAGGTGATAACAAAATGTAAAATATTTTATAAAATTTACCACAAGGAGGGTAAAAATATAAAGTTCTAGGCAACAAGCCTAGTATGCTGACCTCTCAATGCAAAATGTTAATGAACTAAATGAGTTTTAAGATCACTTGGAAATTTGAGATACAAAATGTTAACAGAGCAGATGAGATTTCGTTAAGATCAGTTGACCCAAAATGGCGACCCAAAATGAACTGGCGCCAGACAGTTGAGAGGGACCTGCGAGCGACAAACAGACAATGACGGGACGCTGTGCAACTGGCTGCTGACCGAACGCGGTGGAACACTATGATTGCCTCATGCGTCGCAAGACGCGGGAGCTTCTGAGTCTGAGTTGTGAATTTGAGATGCCATAGACAGCAAACATTTACAAAGAGAACCATCCTCCAGGGGAAACGCTTTCTCCATTCTGTCTGCCAGGGCCATGGGGCAGCCAGCATGTGGGACCCCATTTGCTCATAATACAGAGATGGGAAGGGCAAGAGAGATGGAGGCGATGACAGTGGGAGTTCGGCTCTTCCGTGTTCGGACACATTTATCAGACTGTAGGTTTTATGTACTTGCTATACATATTTTATTCAATTTGAGATTACAACTTTGTCTACTTTTGTGACCAGGATAGAGTTAACATCTGGTTTTGAGCTCTACAGTTTATTTGTTTAAATGTAATACTATGTTTAACTTACAAATTGCTATTTAGTCCAGTTTTTAAATCTTCATATAACAGAAATAGCTCTTACACTGGCTTTTAAAATGGAGAGAGAATGTTGGAACAATTCACACAAAATATAAACAGTAATTGAAGACAGAACTACATATGTAAAACTTAGAATAAAATGCCTTGTGGCATTTGTTCTGGTTTTCTGTGCTCTGAATTTGAATCATACCAAGATTACCGTTGGCTTTCATCCCTTTGAGGTCTATAGAATAAAGTAACCGGATCAGGGAGGTGAATTTGTTAAAATGTCAGACAAGATGCATTGAAATATTTGTTCTAGCTCTTTGCATCCTGAGTTCAAATCCTGCAGTGACCTACTTAGGTGGCAGACTTAATCCATCACCTGGTTTAACACTCCCACTCGGCCCCTGGGTGCCTTTGGCTGATCCACTCTGCTGCAAGGATTTTAAGTAGGTCTCCAGTTTCAGGATACCTTCCTACTTCCCACTCACTAGTTTCCAAGACTTTGAGAAGGGTCATAAGCATTGCCCTTCTTTCTGTAACTAGACAATAACAATAAAAAAAGTAAGAAAGTAGCAATCAAATTATTTCTACTATAAGTATATATTTAATTTGGATTTTGCTTGCACAATAAATTGACTCAATTACCTGTGACATTCTAGGATATATATTTTTTATTTATATATATTATTATGAGGGCAGTGGATTGGTAGAGTGCTGTATGCTTTGTGGCATATAGTTACAGCAGTTTATGTTCTGAGTTCAAATCCCTCAGAGGCTAGCTGCCCCCTATTATGGAATTCTGCTATTAATTTGTTACTTTATGTGTGTGGGGGGGAGGGGGGGGGGGTTAGACGATTTGTACAAACTCCCACTGTCCCAGTTCATTTGTATTGGCATTTGGGTTTTCGCCCTCATGGTCAATAAGAAAATTATTATTATATTAGTATATGTTATTGACGGACATAAGAATGAGAACTCAATGCCAAAGTAGTGTTTAAATATACATTTATTATGGCCAAGTAGTGAGTCTTGATACTATGGAGTTTCACCTGCACACAAGAATTCTGCCTGATAATCCTCTGGGTATGTAGCTAAAATTCCAGAGTAACAAGACTCACTACTTAGCCATAATAAATTAATAGTACAGGGGTCGATTTAATCGACTTTTCCCTCCCCTTCAAATTGCTGGCCTTGTGCTGAGGTTGACTTTGCCTTTCATCCTTACGGGGTCGATAAAATAAAGTACCAGTAATGCACTGGGTAATTGCTGGCCTTGTGCCTAAAGTAGAAACAATTATTATTATTATTATTATTATTATTACAGCATCATAGGGCGCTGGACAGGCGGACCAGTAAAGTGGCTCGAGTTTGGTTCGAATCAGACCTCCAGGAGGATAAGAATTGGGACGAGATTATAATCAGGGTAGCCATTCTCACCCAGAAATTGGCTGAGAGGAAGCTGTCCCTGAAAGGTCGGGTGAAGGTAGCAAACACGTAGATTGCATCCATCATCTACTACCGCGTGACCATCGTGCCTTGCTCTCGGTTGCGCCTCACCAAATTGGAATGCCTCCTCTTCAACTTCTTGTGGAAGAGACTGGTTCCATTGGTAAGGTGTTCCATCTGCTGCCAGCACCCTCTATGCGGAGAGCTGGGTATGCCGTGGCTACTGACGCACAAACATGCACCGAGGCATCTCCAGATATTCTGCCTAAACAGTGAACAGGTGTGGCTACCTTTTGTGAGATGGGCCTTTTCGCAGCTTGTCTCTTTGACTGAGCTGCAGTCCTGGGTGAAGAAGAGACTAAAACTGGGCGCCTGGCACCTAGAATGTTTCCAGGCACTCACTGCCCTCTACCAGGTGGGCAATGCAGTCAGTGGAACTTCCACTCTCAAGTTCTATAGAGGATTAGGGGTGAACAAGTGTGACAACGCACTTGGAGAAGCTCTTGCTTGGCAGTGCTACCAGGTAGCACTGCTGGTTCGAGACATGGATGTGCTGTCAGATGAACCTGCATGAGATGCGCACAGAGCGATGAAACCATTCTGCAGGCATTCGTCCAGTGTCCATGCATTGCTGATTTGTGGAGTTATGTCAAACAACCGTTGTCGCGTGTAGAACGGGTCCGACTATCGACCAAGTCCATAGTGAAGATCGCCCCGCCGCCTTCTTTTGGTCAGGAAGGGCAGACAATTTTCTTTTGTCTGGTGGCAGTAGCGAAAGGGGTTGTATGGTGGACCAGGTTGAAAGGGCTGAAGACACACTTTTCTCTTCAGCCAATCGCTCATCAACTTTTTCAAGTTTCACTTGGAAAGGAAGGTGAGGGTGGAGAGAGAAGTGCTGCCCCACCCACTACATTTGTGAAAAGGTGGGTGAAAGTAGCAAGAATGACCCGTGAAAATGGGCCTACTCTGAGCATGTGCCTGCAGGCTGGTTAAATTGACAGGGAGATGGGTGTTCTTCCCAATGGGTGTTATTGAAAGCATCGGGTGGTCCAAGATTAGTGGAGTACCTGAGTCGCTCCTGACTGGTTCACTCCCCACTATTGGGGAAGGTATTTTTGTTATATTTTATATATGTACATTGTTAATTGTTTTGTTATTTGTATTTTTACTCAATTTCATTGTAAACCCCCACTGTCCCTGTCTTTGTATTGTCCCCTATGTGTGAGCCCTAGTCGCCAATAAAGAAATCATCATTATTATTATTATGATTAGGGCGGTGGATTGGCAGTATCAGTAGAGGGTCGGACGTCATGCTTTGCGGCATAGAGTTACGGCCCTTTATGATCTGAGTTCAAATCCCGCAAGGTTAACTTTGCCTTTCATCCTTACGGGGTCAATTTTATCGACTTTCTCCTCCCCCAAAATTGCTGGCCTTGTGCCTATATAAGAAACCATTATTAGTAGTAGTAGCAGCAACAGCAACTGTTGTTATTTATTGCTGGGTAAAAGGTGTGTGTTTGAAACCTAAAACACAACTACTGTAAAAAATTAACTTTAAATCACTGTCTGCGTCAAGAAAGCAGGCAAGCCTGCGTCTCAGTGGTGTAAGGGAAGTAACTACGGCTTTTTGAAGTATATTGCCTCCCTTATTTGATATCTAAACAGAAAATAATTTTCTCCCCTCACCCCATAAAATATGAAAGTCAGAAATCTTGTTTATATATCTTTAAAAATCACGAGATTCCAACATATGTAATAAAAGAAATTATTATTCAAAGAGTAAAAATGTTATATATATATATATTTTTTTTTTTTTTTTTTTTTTTTTTTTTTTTCTGTTATATATGGACAGCTCATAGACATTTGACTTTATTTCATCTTATTTTTACTATTTGAAATGATTACTGATCATTCTTATTACTGTTTATCAGTGACAAGTATTTTATGGGGCGAAGTTTCGCTTTAGGTATATAAAACAACAGACAATAAAATGAAATGCAAAAAAAATTCGATTTATTGATTAAAGATAAACTGAAGTGTGTGTTTGTGAATTTTTTGGAAAATCGCTTCTACTTCCCGCCCCCGATATCGATAAACTCCTTCATAAATGACAATCTGCAGTCAATTGCCACCCACTAATAAATTAGTTTTAAAAGGCGAGAGATTTGAATAATGAGTCCCAGAAAAGAATCTTGCCTAAGGCTCCGATAAGATTAGCACGTTTTATTGAATTACATTTTATTGTTAAGGTTTGTTGTTTTTATCGTCTGTTATTTTATATACTTGAAGCGAAACATCACTTTTTTTCTTTTTTTACTTCGCGCTCCTCTTATAGAATAGTAAAAACTCACAAAAATACATGAAAGAATCTATGAACAAGGAACCATATATTTCTTCTTGGCTGCGTTCTTTAGTGTTCCTATTCTCAGAAGCCGACAATCATATTACATTTGCTAGAAATAGCAGCCAAACCTCCCTCGAAGTATACGGCTACCCTCTTTAAAATCTAAATACGCGTTAAATAATATAGACCTAGAAATATATCTAAAATAAATTTATTTTAAAAAAGACTGGATGGACAGCCACGAATGGAATGCTTTTGCTCATAACTACCGTTTAGCGCAACAATATAAAAGTTGATTACGATTACTTGGAAATAAAGAAGAAAATAATAATACTTTCGTTATTGTAAGGTTTCGTTCGTTAATAATTTATTCTTTTTTGTTGTGGGTTATTTTTACTGATTACTTTCGATCAGTGTAAGGAAAAACGTAAACCCAGACATTTTTTTTTATCATGCCTTCCAATTTGATGTTGATAATAAATATCAATTAGGATGCGAAATATATTTACGACAAAAACATAATGTCATTTCTACAACAATGTTGTTTTTTGTTTGTTTGTTTGTTTTTATCTATTTTCATCAATATAATCATAATGTAGAACTTCGAAAACGTATCTCTACAAAATTTCATTAAGAAATATGCACTATTAATAAAGTTATAAGTAAACAAAGCCGATGGGGTATTAACATGTAGTTATGTCTGTCTTTGATCATAGGTTGGCTCAATCAGAGATTACCTAGGGTTAAACAACAACAACAACCGTCCCGCTGCTTTACGTTATCTATATAACGCTTTATAAGTCAGGTGTGCGTGACATTACTGATTGTGTGTGTGTTTGATGTTAGTCCAGCAGTTTAACATAACCTCGGGTCAATACAGGCTTTGTGAATGAAACTGAATAGACGAAAACAGTACGGAAGCCCGCCTTATGAACTGTACCTGTCTCGGGTGGTGGTGGTGGTGGTGGTAGATTTACTATGTCATCCAGTTTAACTTCGGGTGGCGTTAGCGGAATCCAGTTTGTAGCAAACATTAGGACCAATTTGCCGGCTTGAGGATAACTCAATAGCTTGAGACATACTGCAGCAAGCTAGCTAGCTAACTATGACTCGGCAAGTCAACGATCGATTTGCTAGAAATAGCAACCAAAATCACTCTCAAATCGCACACTACTGGGGGGGGGGGGGGGGTCGTTTTGGGTTTGGTTTTTTTTTCAAAAGAAAAGACTTATTATATTATATTATATAGTCCGAGATTCATTATATCTGAGTGAAAAACAAGATAGTCACAGCTGAAATTCCTTTAATCACATCAGAGATCTGATCGATCCAGGGCTGACCTGGGGCTAAACAACAACAACCCATGAGTCATGGTTTCTTCTTCCCTTTCCTGAAAAAGGTCATGGGCGCTGGCCTTCTCCTTCTTCTTCTGACTAAGCTATTAAAGAAAACATCGTGTGTGTGTGTGTGTTTCTTTCTTTCTGTCTTACTCTCGTTAAGTAGTATACCGGCTCCAATATTTTAAATAGGGGTAAAACATGAAAATTTTGGCGTAATTAAAAATGAACTAACGATAATATTAATAATTTGGCTTTCCTGAATTATCGAAGCGATTAAGCTTCGTTTTAACATGGATATCTTTAATCCCTTTCCTCAAAATATTAAGTTAATTACATGTTTTATCTTAATTAGTTCTATTTCGTTTCTAATTAAATATTTCTAAGTTAATTAAATAGTCTTAAATCTAAGCGATTTAAACAATGACTTCGGTTGCACCAAAAGTCATTTATGTTCGTGTTCTTCCCGTTTCAAATCAAGGTATGTGAAGAATAGATAGCTGCCATTGCTAGCAAACCGAGTGACCATGTAGAAGCAATACCTACAATTTAGTAGTAAATGTGAGAGTAAGCCAAGAAAAGGGGGTTCACGCAATAAGACGGCTTGTGTTGATACCACTTTTTGTCGATAACAATTGTTGTGGCTGTTTAGCCCTAGGTTCGTGCTGATCAAGTAGACCTATGATCGAAGGCATTCCAGCTATGACCATCCTATCTATTTTTTTTTTCAGACATCGTATATCTAAGACTTCATTATCTAATGTGTAATTTCTTTAAGACGATAATGTGACATTTCGCTACTATTTCTAGCAGGGTGATACATAATGCGTTTACAAAGTCTATAAGACAATATAGTCTTTCAGGGACCTGATGAAAAGATTATAGTGTGTCCCACCACCTCATATTTAAAATCTGCTTAGAAAATGTTGGGATAATGATAAACATTTAATTTGAATAAAATGGTGTCCCTTTTATTTTGTTTAATGATTAACCCCGCCTTGAGTCTTTGATACCTGGTCATCTGGGAGTACGTAAGTGAATACTGACGAAATGTAACAACAGGGAAATATATGTATCCACTGCACATACCCTGAGGTAGCTGTGTGACATGATGATACTTTAAAATACTCACAGCATGACTAAATGTGTTTATTATACATTAAAATATTGCGTATGGGTTTGTATACACCTCTATAATGCATTAACTTCTGTTTATTAGTTTACTTGGACATTTATAGGGTTTGCGTTCATTATTTTTACCGTGCTTGTATTTTTTTTTCTTTCTTATGAGACAGCAATCATATGACATCCCCCAAGTATTTCAACCAGCTCATGATAGTGGGATTAGTTTGCATGAGGTCCACACACTGGTGGGTGGAGATCCAAGCACTCAATATGTGTTCTGTAGTCTGCCCTGGCAACCCACAAAGAAAGGTACTGATGGCTGCAGTCCCCAGTGGGGCATGGCTGCATTGAATTCGCCAACACGTGTAGCCAATTTAGGGACCTCCTCGGGGTGGAAACTGATACCTGATCAGGCAAAAGACAACAAGCAGCAGCAAATCAATAGTATACATTAGTTTGCTAATGCACTTGCTCTTTCTTTTCACCATTTATCCGAGAAGCGAAGGGCAGTGCCCATGGCCCTTTTCAGGGCTGTCAATACTAGTCGGAGGGTGGAAAGTATCCTTAAACAAGAAATCTGACCTAACTGATTTCTAAAGGGCCAGGTGGTGGTGTCAAACTAAGCAATAGATTGAACCTGTCACACTAGTGGAACATGACTGGATTTGAAATCAGAATACAAAGAGCTTGAATAAATACTGCAAGGCACTCTAGCAATCCATCAGTGCTCTATTCTGGACTGACATTTTATTTTATTGATGCTGTGAAAATGAAAAATAAAACCAACCATACTCAGTATAGAAAGCTAGTTATTTTAGCCCATGCTCTAACAACTCTGCCAGTTTCCTGCCCCTCAACCTTCTCCAATTTCTCCAGTCCAATAAGATAACTATTCCTAACACTGCTTCTTTTATTCTGAAACACTGCACTCCATAACTAATTCCTATCATTACTTACTAATAAAATTTTTGGTATGAAACAATCCCTGGACAAAGCTGTTTATTTTTAAATGTTTTACAGTTACCAAAAAACCTTCCATCGTAATTTTATTTTGTTAATTTGGTGTTTGGAAAATAACTTAATAATGAGAAAGATTTTTACTAAATCTTTCCAAATTCTTGATTGTTTTCTAAATTATCTGAAACTCAACGTTAGTGTATTTTATTAGAAATATGGTAATAAAAAGGTTAAATATATTTTCTCTACAGGAATCTATCCTAATTTACACAATGTGTGGGCATGTCCCACATCTTACCAGCTACTAACCTCTAGTTTTTCTTTCTAACATCTCAAAAGTGGTTCATGTAGTAACAAATAATTGTTTCTACTTTAGGCACAAGGCCAGCAATTACACAGTGCATTACTGGTACTTTATTTTATCGACCCCGTAAGGATGAAAGTCAACTTCGGCGGGATTTGAACTCAGATCGTAAAAGGACGTAACTATGCTGGAAAGCACGGCGTCCGACCCTCTACCGATCCTGCCAATCCACCCTTGACTTTCCCTCTCTTCACAGTGATCACCAGTATGAGTTTTATAAAACCAGATAGATAGATCTACTAGAAACTTGCTCTCCTATATCACTCATTAGTAGTCTTCAACAAATGCAATGTTGCTGCACTTGTCAGCAACTAAATCTATCAAACCATGTTTGCAATGAGCCAACAAGTGAGCCTCTACATCATTTAAATTACTAGAAACAGTAGTCAAATCTCCCTCAAATAAGCATTATCCAACGTTTCTTTTTTTTTTCTCTAGACAGAAGTGTTATTTGAGGGAGATTTGACTACTGTTTCTAGTAATTTAAATATATGGTCATAGCTTGAATGACTTTAATCACAAATCTGCTCAAGCAAGACTGACCTGGAACTAAATAACAACAACTAACTACTTAGTGCTCTATTCATCTATGGAGTTTCTTGTCAGATAGCTCCTAACAAGGCTTTCTCCAACACACATTCTAGCAACTCTATTGCACTCCATAGTGAAATTCAATTATATCTCCCTCTCCTTATGTTAACAAGTGACTTGCTATTACTTCAAACACACACACACATGCTCCTATGAAGATAACTCATTTCAATCCTCTTTAATCTTCTGATTATAGGCATCATCCTTATGGTGGCGAATTGGCAGAGTCGTTAGAATGTCAGCTAGAATGCTTTATGGTATTCATTTCGGCTCGCTACTCTCCGAGTTCAAATCCCACCAAGGTCAACTTCGCCTTTCGTTCTTTCTAGGGCGATAAAAAAAAAAGTACCAGTTTAGTACTGGTATCGATTCTTCCTCTATATCTCTTTCTCACACTTTCTATCCTTCTCTGGAAGAAATCTGCTGTGTTCAGACCTGAAGAGGAGTTGGGCTCTGCCAGGCGTTAAAAAAAGATGCCCTAGAAACGCTGTATGTCAATATAGTACCCCCATGACCACTGCAGTTACTTGACCATACATAAATCATCCTTATGCAACCATATATGCAACAGTGCTATGAATAAAGATATTAGAATATCCTCCACATTTATTAATTAGACTAATTTTATTAATGAGTTTGTAGCTAATTAATTTTTTTAATAAAAAACCAACACAATGATGGAAGATGTACACTGTTATCATGATGACAAAAACACTTAACTCTCCACAAGTCAGTCTAGTTGAATATAAATAGGTAATATTGGTGATACAACTCACTATTATAAACAGAAGATAGTAGCTGAGCTATGTAGAGCTGAATTCAACTCCTCCTGGGGATATAGCTTAGAGAGAGCTTATTCATACCAGATACTCTGTATTAATTAATGATCTCACCTTAATGACATGAAATGGATTATAATACTCACTTCTTTTTAATTTTAAAAGTGGCATACAGTGACAGTGAACACAATGCTTGCTCTATGCTTGTATCCCTGAGTTTAATTAGATCCCATAGGGGTCAACTTGACCTTTCATCCTTCTGTAATAATGAGGAAACAGGGTCATTACCAAATTTCTAATGAAATACACTGATTATGGGTTTCAAAAAATGTTGCCGTTTGGAATATAACTTAAAGGTTCTTTTATAAAATTATGATGAAAGGATTAAAATAAACAAACACTTGTATCATAGAATCATGGGTGGTCTCAGGCAGTTCGGTATTTAAAATGGTTAAACATACAAGTTGTAACTATGTTTTGCCAGCTTCCTATGAGAAGTTTTCATTAGGAGGTTATTTGGTTGCTTTAATGACAGGGACCCAAGTACTATCATCCTATTATGTCACCATTTCCCCAGGATTTTAACTCAAAATACACAGACTTGGAACAGTGGTCACAAAATATCCCATCTGATGCTCTAACAATTTCGCCAATCCACCATCTTGGACTAATACTTTATTTATTGACCCTAGAAGGATGAAAGACAAAGTTGACCTCGGTCATACAACTGAAAAATATAAATGTACTTGATCTTTACACTATTAGTTTGATATAATGAACCTAAAAGCTTGAATTGTTCTAAAAGATTGCTGTCACAAGCTTATATCACTGCAACAATTGATTTTCAAATTATTAATTTTCCATATAAAATCCAGTCTTTATGAAATATTTATAGAGAATTTTATTGCATGAAGTTGAAATATTGTCCATGAATCTTCTTTGTTTCATTTTTTTTCTTCTACTATAGCCTTGGGCTAACCACTGACTACTGAATGCTATTTAGAATACAGAAACTATGAACAAAAAGCTTGTCATATGAATGTGTGTATATGCATGTGTATGTGTGTATATGCATGTGTGTGTGTGTGTAGCATGTGTGTGTGTAGCATGCGTCTGTGTGGTATATGTGTGGAGTGTGCGTAGCATGCATGTGTGTGGTATGTGTGCATGGTGTGTGTGTCAGTTTAAGAGCATTTGTAAAATTTGTTTACACCCCACAAACAATATGTCTCACAATGTAGCATTTCGATGAAGATGAGCTGTATATCATTAACATCATCCCCATTTAATGTTTATTTTCATGCTTGCATGGATGAGACAGATTGTCACGTTATGAGACAAGATCATGTCTTGCTCATACAAAACTGTTTCTGATTTGGTTGGTTTCCCTCCCTAATGCCAACCACATTACAGTATACTATACTTATAAAGTACGAGTTTGCATAGGAAGGACATGTAGCCATAGAAACACAGCCTCAAAAACGTGTCTGTAAAAACAACGACAAGGATAATAGCTAATTTTTTTTTTATCTACAAGTTTGGCTTCATACACAACGAAAACAAATGATTATTTTCTTAATTATTTAGTTTATTAAGGATTTTCCACAATTCTAGGTAAATTTTGACAATCACTAACGCAACAATCCTCAAATGCCAAAATGATGTTTAACTTAAGGTCAGCCATATCAATACTGCCTGCATAATATGAGCTGTTCCTGGCTAAGTAAATAACTGTATTTGCACATTTTGTAAAGGTGTGTGGCTTAGTGGTTAGGGTGTTCGGTTCATGATTGTAAGGTTGTGTGTTAAATTCTCATTGTGCATTGTTCTTGAGCAAGACACTTTATTTCACATAGCTTCAATCCACTCAGCTGGCAAAGGTGAGTTGTAATACAAAAAGCTAGTTTTGTCACAATGTGTCACACAGAATCCCCCTAAGAACTATATTAAAGGTACACGTGTCTGTGACATACTTAGCCACTTGCACATTAATTCATTAAGCAGGTTATTCCATTATTCAAACAAATGGAACATTTATCATCCAATGACAAAAAACTATGTTATACATTTTAGGAGCCTGTCCTAAGTAAATCGATTTCACTTATCACTATCCTAATCCATGCCATGTGGAATTAAGTTACATCCCTTTATAGTCTCACTTTAAATTCATCTTAGAATGACTTTACCTTTCATCTTTTCCATGTAAATAAAATAAACAACCAAGAGCATTCAAACCGGTCGTATCCGGCCAGAATTCTCTCACCTCTTTCTGTTCAAACCAGTTGTAACCGCCCACTCAAACAGATATTAAGGTATATTTCTCGAAATAAATAATATCAAAATCTCATAGATTCAATATTATGTGATATAATTATGTGATAATTACCGTAAAAATACGATAGTAAATATAGAGTAATGTGAATGCTAAAGTGTTAAGCAAAATAAACACATGTCCAGGGTATCAAGGGATAAAGGGTACCATATAATTCAAATTAAATATATTTGTCATTGCAGAAAAATAAAAATAAAAATTTTTATAAATCAGGCAGGGGGCACCATAATCTTTCAAGGGTTTAAGGCCTCAAAAAGATTTAATCATCCAGTCCTGAAGTAACCGGGTGTCAAGTCAATTAAACTATACTATTTCCCTATATATTCGTGGCCTTGTGCCAAAGTCAGAAATCAATATTTTATGTTACACATTTCCACACTTACTAACTGTACACTTTATGTTTAAAAAAAGGGGGTCATTTATTAGGTGGCTGTTTTTGTTTGCCTTGTCTTTCAAGACAATTTAAAGTTTATTGACAGATCAAACATTGCTACAAACTATAGTCGCTTCTATACAAATTTGGCTTTGTTTCCTGTAAAGGTGATTCATGATGAAACATTACTAAATTCAATGTTTTGTGGTTTTATTGTGGTGTGACAATATATATAGCTAATAAAAATAAAAACATTTTCTGAAAGAACAGGAATAATATGACTGGCTGAATAAACTAATAAATATTTGTTTAAAATTTTACTTTTTATCCTTCTAGGGATAGAGGTCAATAAAATAAAGAACCAGTCAAGTAGTGAAGTCAAAATAACTGACTGTTCCTTTCTCATAAAATTTCTGGCATTGTGTCTATGTTAGAAATTACTATTGTTAAAGGCAAGAGTGAGGACACTAGATTGGCAGAGGCATTAGAGCATCAGACAAATCTGTAGCAGTATTTGCTCAGGCTCTTTAGATACTGAGTTCAAATTCTGTTGAGGTCAACTTTACCTTTCATTCTTCTGGGGTCGATAAAATAAAGTACCAATAAATTACTAGGTTTGATATAATCAACTTTTTTCTTCCCCCAAATTGCTAGCCTTGTGCCTATGTTAGAAAAAAAAATTATTAATGGCAAGAGCAGTGGACTGGCAGAATTGTTAGCATGCCAGACAAAATGACTTGCAATATTTGTTCTGGCTCTTTATATTCTGTGTTCAAATTCACTGGGACGTCACTGTTAGTGACTCTTTTGCTCTTTCCCACATCCTGGATGCTGTGGTTAGGACTAGAGCCACAGCTTCCGCAACTGAGTGGAGTAAGACCCTCAAATACTCTGATCTGTCGGCCAGCTACATTTTTCAGCCTGTGGCTTTCAAGACGTTTGGGGGAGTCGGGCCGCTGACTGCAAGGTTCCTCTCTTCACTGGCAGCTCGCCTAATAGAGGTAACTGGCGAATCTCGCGAGGGCGCTTGGTTATTCCAGCGCATTAGCCTCATCATCACCCGAGGCAACGCTGCAAGTGTGCTGGCTTGCCTCAAAAATCATTAGAGAGGTTACCCGGTACTCCTCACGACGTTGCTGTCTTTTGCTCTGGTGTTGGCTCGGTTGTTCACCCCTTCCTTTATATTTTCTTTAATATTGTAACATTAAAAGAATATATCTTTCTGAAAGAATTGCGAGCAATTTATAATGTTATATAAGCATTTGTAATGTTATTTATGTATATATTTAAATTCAAGATCAACTATTCCTTTCATCTTTCTGGAACCAATAAAATTAAGTACCAGTTGATGTAATCAACTTTTGGGGTTGATATAATTGATTTTCACCTCCCCACAAATTGCTGGACTTATCCCCTAAGTTAGAAACCATTATTATTAACTCTTAACATCCAGTAATGATTTAGTAGAAAATATTTTAAAACCAGTTTGTTAAATCAAATGTTTATAGTACCTTTACTAGAGAACAGTTTGTTGTGAAAATTTACAGTAAACTAAAGTAGAGACTTTAAATTCTAACATACTGTTTTATACTTTTCAAGAATGTCTTGCTAATGTGATTTCATGTGGTACAGGACGTTAAGAGTTAATGATAGTCAAACGGCAGAAATGATAGAGCACTAGATAAACTTTTTGTTGTTAGTTCAAATCTCAACACAGTCAATCAGCTTGCCTCTCACCCAACTAAGATAATAAAACATATACCAATATTGGGATCGATTTAATCACTCAAAACCCTCTGTCTATAGATTAACAGTTTTGAACTAACGTTAGAATCATTATTTTTTTTTAATCTAAGATAATCAAAGTAGTATACACATATCATTGGCAGGCCCTGAGCTTCTGACGGAGTCATAGATGCACAGTTATTATATACAGAGCATTTTAAACCTGTCAAAACCCTTACCTCTCCACGTCTGAATACAGAGCCTATTTTTTTCAGAAAGAGAGAAAGTGAGAAAGTGGCAGATGTAGAATTGACCCCAGTACTTGACTGATACTTTGTTTATCAACATAGAAAGGATGAAAGGCAGAAATTGAACCCAGGGTACAGAGAGCTGAGAAGAATACTACCGAGCATCCTATGCAGATCTTTAATGACTGTCAATTCACCACTTGGTATACACATATATTTTTGTGCAAATGAGAAAGAGACTCTACGCCATTTCTTGAACTGCTAGAAATAGCAGTCAAACATACTGCCTTAAAAGAAAGCAGGGTGCATTAGATGTCATCTTGGATAAAAGAAAAGATGGGAGTGTCATTGCTGGAACACCATTGATCATAAGTCTGCTTAATCAAGGTTGACTTGGGGCTCAACAACAAAACAGGTGTCTACAAAACATAATATCCTACAGCAAACCTCGATTTATTTTAATTGTTAAAGTTCTATTTTTTTAAAACGAGTATAAAAACAGTGTGCACATTAAACCATTTATTTACATTGCCAGTCCACTTTTAAGGTTACTGAGCTCTTCAAGTCACTTGTTTGACCTCATACTTCATGAACTCAATAACCATCGTTAACAGTGAATATATGTGTCTATTGT
Source organism: Eledone cirrhosa (assembly GCA_964016885.1). Classification (NCBI taxonomy): domain Eukaryota; kingdom Metazoa; phylum Mollusca; class Cephalopoda; order Octopoda; family Eledonidae; genus Eledone; species Eledone cirrhosa. The sequence continues at coordinate 220,092,452 of OZ024740.1, forward strand.
TACAGCTTAATACTATGACACTGTTTAAACTGACACTTCAGTAAAATAACATCAATATAAAATACTATAGAAGTAGGCAATAAAACAGACCTTGGTGTTTGTTACTAGCTATCTACTTAACTATAATTTAAGGAAGCAAATATGACAGAATTGTAAGGGTATCAAAGAAAATACTTTATGGTATTTATTGGTGCCACAATAAAATGCATCCAGTATACTCTGCAAAGTGGCTAGCATTAAAAAGAGCATTCAGCCAGAGAAACCAAGCCAAAATATGGAATGTATAATATGGTTTCTCAGACTCATCTAGTTTTTTACCATGATAAACTGTCCAACCCATGCCAGCATGAAAAGCAAATTTAAAATGATAATAATGATGATGATATATGTGTGTGTGTATTTATGTGTGTGTGTGTGTGTGTGTGCGTGCGCGCGCATGTAAAAGGTAAACAGAAATAACAACACAAATGGTACAGTATATGGAAGGAATATATTAATTTAAAGCTTGAAATAGCAGGAAGGGGTCTTAACGTTTCGGATGCTAGTCCTTCATCAGAAGAAAGATTGAGAAATTAGAAAGGTAGAAGGGAAAAATATCACGTCCATTCATGTTGCCATCTCTTAGAAAACTGTTGATGCTGGTGTTTTGTGTATGATATACTTTTTTAGAAAAGTGGATGATGGAGATGTATACATATTGTAAATTATTGAAAAAGCTTTAAAAAATGAATGAGTATTAAGAATCATGTTCAATATGTTCTATATGAAGATGACTAGATTAATTCCCCAATTTTTGTGTGAAATAACTTCAACATCAATTCCCAGCCAAATTATTATATCACCACCAAACGTTGTTTTTTGTTGTTGTTTTACTTACAAGCTCTAGACTTGCAGATAACCAAATCATTTGAATTTTTTACCAAATGTCTAGCACACCACTCCCAGTGTTGCTCTTGTAACATTATACAAGACTAAAAGGGTTGGTGACAGTGTAGTATTATTGTTAAATCTACTTAGTATATGCATTAACGCATGAGTGCCCTATCTATCATCATTAGTGTAGATCATCATCATCATCACCGTTTAACATCTATTTTTCTACACTAGCATGGGTTAGGCAAGTTGTTCCATTGTGAGACAAGTCAGATCAGGTGTCTTGCTCATACAGAACTGGTTCTGGCTTGGTTTCTATGACTGGATGTCCTTCCTAACGCCAACCACATTTACAGTGTGTACTGGGTGTTTTTTGTCATGTGTATCCACTTCACTTCTAGATCAGTTCTGCCAACTATTAAATTCTACCTGTGAACATATAAGTCCACAGTAAAATAAATCAACTATAAGAAGTGTTTCATTTACCAAATCTCTACAGGCAGGAAGGCAATCCAACCATAAAACACTACCTCAAAAAGGGGAAGCATGATTAACATAATTCAAAAAAGAGAAGTTTGTTTTGAAGCACACACGACTAACTCGCACCTTAGCATACCATATTTCTAATGAAAGACACTGTCTATGATTAGAAAATCACTATGAAAATAAATAATCAAGAGAATTTTAAGGGATTTAGTAATATAACTAACTTTCTTATTATTAAATTGGTATTTGGAACATATAAGTTCTTACATAAAATTGTGATAGAAGGCTTTTAGATAAATATAAACATCTCAATATAAACATCTCAATATAAACAGCTTAACAACATCAAACTACAGGTGGTTTCACGTGGTTTAGTATTGAAAGGTTTAATCCTTTTGTGTCCATATTCCTAATCAAATAAACCACCCATGTGTTTCAATTAATTTTGTAAATAATCAATCATATTTAAGTACAATATCTAACTGGGTTTTTTTTTTCCAGTTTTGTTTTTTATTAAGATGGTGTTTGAAATATAACCTAACAAAAGGTTCTTATATGGAATTATGAGGGAAAGTTTTAATATAAATATGAACACATTAAAATGAGAGGTGTTGTATTTGAATCATAAATGCAGTTTCAAACAAGTATAAAAATGTTAAAACAAGTTGTTGAACTGCGCTCCAAGTAAATATTCATTTTTCAATAGCCAAGAACACAATAGGCAAACCTGCAATAGCTTCTCTTTCAATTGCTTAATGCCAGCTAAACTGGAATAAAGCCCAACACACAATAATTTGTAAAAGGTCCTATTTGCAATCAAGAGCTTAATTCTCCTAATACAACATATTGATACCTACACTTCTGAGGCCCTTATATTTCACACATCAGTTGATTAAGCCTTTCAACCCACCAGTCCAGTATTAAACAATGTTTAACTATATCCTGCTATACTGGTATTTCATTCTGCCACACATGCCTGTTTACTAGTTATTTACACTGCTTTCTGTATGCATCTGATTATTTTATATGGCAGATTTTGCTATGATTTTTGTCAAGTTCATACATTTATCTTCTCTTCAGGTTTAATTGACAAATATAATTTCTCAATAATTTTTATGCAGACATCTAGGATTGGGGAGCACACATGGCAGGATATCAGAACAACAAATTTCTAATGAAAGACACTGCCTATTATTTTAAATCAATTTTTAACACTACCTATAATTTCAAAGCAATTTTTTTTTTTAATAATTAAGAATTTGGAGTAATTTAATACTATAACTAATGTTCTCATTATTAAGTTGATGTTTGGAGCATAACTTAACCAATGTTCTTACATAAAATTATGATGGGAGGTTTTTAGACAAATATAAACACTTTGAAATTAACAGCTAGTTTGCATAGAACCAGAGGTAGTTTCATGTGGTTTGGTCTCAGAAGGGTTAAACTGCAATAAATTACTGAATAAATGAATGACCTATATTTCTGTTATATAACTGTGACAGGGGATATACAGTATTACCCAGAGAACAACAAATCACCAACCAATGAGAAGATACAAACTCACAACTCTTCAGCCACAAAGCTATAAGCTTTATTCACTGGTTTTAAGTCTTTAATGATCTGATAAGAAGCTAAGAATGTTATATTGTTAAACAACTGCTCATAAATTAGTCTAACCAAGTCTAAAGTTAAGACGCAATAGCAATATCATGTACTGGGACTAATTCAGCAATAATATTTCAATCAAAAGATAAACTACAAATGAATGACAAGTCATAAAAATGAAAATGTTTACTATATTTCATTTTGATGTATAGAGTAGTTATAGTATATATGTATGAAGCATTATAAGATATGTAAATAAATCTGTTTTATGAAGTATAAAAAAAACAACAGTTTCATAATATTTCCATACATAGTTATTGCATTTATCAAACAAACATTATTTTTAAAAGAAGAATATTTATTCTGTGGAAAACCAGTGCATTTCAACCAATTTCATTTTACAAATTACATAGAAGTCAATAACTGTATTGACTATGAATATACTTTGAAATTTGATTGATTTCTTTGTTAAGTTATCTTTTCAGACAATTTTAGTTATATTACAATTCTAATGATAATCATCACTATAATTTTACTTCTGCTTTCCATACTGATATGGGTTAAATAGGTTTTTACAATCCATGTCAGTTCTTAATCAGAATTACTGCTCTCCTAGATGAGTCACAGGACCACAATATGGCTGGATACCCTATCTAACACCAACCATTTGACAGAGTGTACTGGGTGCATTTTATTATAGCACAAGCACTAAAGAAATTGTCAAGTCCTCGACCTCTCTACTTTATATTGTTGTGACCTATCTAGGAAGTCAATAGCTTCAATTAAGTACTAGCTTATTCTGCAATGACCTATCCAACTCACGCTAACATGGAAAAGCAGACATAAAAATAACAATGATTATTATGTATTTCATAAATCAATATAAAATAATATCAAACTTACTTTTCTGTCACACTGGCAAGCTTGGTTAATTTTTTCTTACGTATAGACTTCCTGAGCTTTAAATTTTCTTTGGGATGTAAATTCCTTACAGATTGTGAAGGTAAATCTGTTTCTTCATCTGCCAAATAAGCAGCATTCTTTAGCAGAAGTTCATCCAAATTACTTTCATATTTAGGAGAAAGAAGAAACTCTTCAATGTTATTGAAAGGAATAGATCCAAAAGATTTAGCACGTTCCAAATTGGTATATTTTGGTTTAGTTTCTTTAACTTCATTAACTTTGTTAATTTCTTTTGCTTCATTAGTTTTTTTTACTCTAGTTTCTTTAACTTCTTTGCTGTCTTTAGTTTCTTGATAAACCTCTAAAGGTGGTCTAACTTGATTGTCACTCATTGTTCTTTCAAGAGGTTTATTTGCCTTCTTTCGTTCTCTAATCTGTCTAATTGCATTAGCTTTTATTTCAGCAGCTTTAATTGTGTCTATGACTGAAAATTTCTTGTCCTTCTCAGCTTTCTTAATCAAATATTCATATTTCCTACGTTCTAACCAATCAATATCTTTCTTATATTCATTCTCAGCTTTTTGATTTTCACTTTTAACATTCAGATCCTTCAACAATTGTTTTGTATATGAAACAGTACTTGCAGGTAACGGCTTTGATTTTACGAAAGATGTTGAGGATCTAGGGTTCTCATTTAAGTCAGATGCCTGACTGTAAATTTGTACATCTGATTCACTGTCAATGTTTGAATTCCTATAGTTATCTGATCCATATCTGCAGTAATTCAAAATATAATCAGAAAATCCAGTCTCGGAACCTGATGTTAAATATTCATCATATTTTTTTTGAGGCATACACTGTGCTTGTTGTGTATCAATATTTGGTGCTTCCTGCACATTTTCTTTTCTTAAGGGAGTATGTAAATCTTTAGTGTTAGCTTTATCTATGAAACTTTCATTTGATAATGATAAAGAACTTTTGTCAGCTTCTGTCTCACTTTTAGCACCAATAAGTTTTGATAGCTGATTGGAAAGATTTTTGTTAGAGGGAATATCAGATGAGATGTTGCTAATATTTGAAGTAAAGTTTGTTCCTACTTCTTCACTTTTGGGCTGAGCTAGCAGACTTCTGTCATCCTCTGACGGACTCATTGCTCTCTCAGCTGTTAAAGATGGTTGTGTATCATCAGCAATAGAAGGAGGAATATTCCTAGAATCTACACTTGGGGATGTGTCTAATTTATTAGTAAGAATTCTGCTTTTTGCATTTTGACCAATAAGATCTGCAGATAAATGTTGACTATTTCGTAACATTCTTTCTTGGCGCTTTTTGGATCTTTCAGCCACATTTTTGGATTTTAGTTGAAATTTATCAAGTTTTAAATCAGGCTCAGTTTTTTCTGTTCTTAAATTCAAGTTGACTTTTTCAGTTAGAGATGGAGTTGGACGCAGTGGTTCTTTCTCTTTTGCTATTTCTGGATTCAGGTTTTGTTTCAAACCTAGCCTTTTATCTGCTTCGTTTTTTTCAGCAGCATTAGCATCTAGTTTGGCTCGAATCTTTGCAGCCAATTCATGTCGTCTGATTTGTTTGTAACGTGCAATACGTTCAGCTCTACTTTCATTTGTTTCCATACCACCCGGTTCAGAGTTAATTTCACTGTTTGAATCGGAACCTCTAGAGAAAGAAAAGCTTTGTGATGAAAGTTTATGGGTTAGTGGTGATTCGGTTTTGTGCGAACTTGAAGGAGAATTAGGAGTTGGTATACGGGATCTGCATGAGTTATATTTTAGGTCTGAACGGTCAAATGACTGATTTGCAGAACCTTCAGCTGCTCTAGCAGGAGTAAAAGTCTTTCTTAGAGACTTGAGATCATTGTTGTTTTCATTTACATCTAATCCTGCTGGAGAAACTGAACTTTCAGTCTTGGCCATTTCCAAGTTATGATGTCCAGATAGCCTTTCTTTTGCAAAAATTCTTGGAGTTTTTTTAATAGAGTTACTAGGTTCAGAAGACTTTGTGGGACTTTTTCTGAGAGACACACTGTCATGTAGAGAAGATTTGTTTATTCCATAATCACTATTTTTATCAGAATCATGGCTTTTATGAACAGTTGCTCTTAAAGGGATATTACAGGAGGGACCAGAAAATCTGCCAACTTTTAAATCTTGAATAGAGTCTTCTTTAGTACTACTTTCTGCCATACCTTTATGTTTATATGAAGGCACATTTGACATCTTACCATGCGTTAGGGGTGAGTTTCGTTGGTGGTAATTTTCACCCAAATCTATTTTGTCTGAAGTCCTATCAGAAGTAGTATGACTATGAGATGATGACCAGCCGTAGCTACTTTGATTTACTTCCCTACCACTTGAAGGAATACAGCTTGGTTTAGATTTTAAGAGGGATTCAGCTTCTGTCTCTGTGGTCTCATTTTTCCTACTGGATGACCATCTTCCAGCACTGAAACTGGATATTAAAAAGATATTAATAATAATTTCAAAAATAAATATTGCATTATATTTCTTTTACAATTAACATAAAATATTTAAACTAAAATTTGAATTTGTTAATAGTTTATAAGCGGCGAATTGGCAGAGTTGTTATAACAGTTCCTTTCTCCCACTCTCCATCCTTCTCTGGAGGAAATCTGCTGTGTTCAGACCTGGCAAAGGATGTGCTCCGCCAGGTTTGAAAATGCCCTAGAAACATTGTATATTAATATGGCACCCCTACGACTCCACGAGGAATTACAGGATTAATTTTTTTTTTTAATACTTAATAAAAAAAATAATACTTAATAAAAAAAATAATACTTAATAAAAAAAAAATAATACTTAATAAAAAAAATACTTAATATAAAAAAAAAAATACTGTTCCACTAGAAATCAAGTGAGCAAATTAAGCTTCACTATCAACCTGTATAAAAAACTATAATCAATTATAATGTCATTGATCTGAAAAAATATAACAGTTAAATAAAGATCAATGGTAAAAGTGCTAAACGCAAGGTTTAAGATAAAACTCTTTTTAAATTATTACAGTAAGAATCTAGAATTGAAACTTAAATTTACTTGCTAGAAGAGAAAATAGGAACTTTTTCACCTATCGCATGCTGTAAATCATGTTAGAGACAGTCAATAGCTATATAACACTTGATTCCAAAATACAGGTAAATAAATCCAATCACTGAATATCTAGGACAACAGACCATTTGAGCAGGAGGAGGAGGAGAAGGACAATGATGAGATGACAACAATAACAATGATGCCAATGACAATGAAACTTAATAGCATGATGGCTTTGTTGCTAAGGCAATGGATTCTATGGCCATGTTGTCATTGTGTTGTCAAGACATCGATTTGTCTTTCTTTAAACTAATTAGTTTGAAAATAGGTAGTATGTTAAAGTGCCTGACAATAAGAAGGACATTTGACTTTAAGGATTGCCTATTTCGAAAATAGACATACCATCATCATCATCATCATTTTATGTCCGCTTTTCCCTGCTTGCAAGGGTGGGATGGGAACTGATTCTGGCTTGATTTCTACAGCTGGATGCCCTTCCTAACACCAACCTCATTTACAGTGAGTGCTGGATGCTTTTTTTCCGTGGCGCCTACACGACCACTTTGCAGTGGAATGATAGGGACCCCAGTCCCTATCAGCTCATTTCTGCAGCTGAGTAAACTGGAGCAATGTGAAATAAAGTGTCTTGCTCAAGGAAACAACACATCACCCGGTCTGAGAATAGAACTCACAACCTTTCGATTGCATATATATATATGTATGCGAGAAAAACCACAAACCCTCCATCTCAATTCTACTTTTGAAAAGCATAAGAACTGCGAAACCAGTAAAGGAACCAAATAAATATTCTTAAAAAGACTCCAGTTGCATTTTCGATTTCATTTTTTTTCCTTATACTTTCACTCATGTAGGACATCTTGTTTTTTTTCATTTTGGAAAAAAACCTCATTTTCTAATATATATATATATATATGTAGCAATCATTACTCCCACCCTCTTAATATTGCCTCTCTTTGGACACTACAAAGACATCACTAGTGTTGGTGTCATGATAAAATGCACCCAGTACACTCTGCCAAGTGCTAGTACTGGTGCCATGATAAAACGTACCACATACTCTGTAAAGTAGTTGTGGTGGCCTTGCCAAAAATGGTTTAAGGGACTCTTCAACACAGCAGTCTCTCTAGTGCTAGCACCCAGTACAATCTGTAAAGTAGTCAGTGATAGGAAGGGCACTGAATAGTAGCCACCATGCCAAAACCAGAACATATGTAAGTGAAACAGGATTCCCAGCTTGTCTAAGAGAACAGTAGCTCTGATTAAGTATGGACTTGGTCTTTGGCTATCAATTCAACCCATGCCAACATGGGAAAAAATGGACATTAAATTACGATAATGATGATTGCTGTGAATGTAAGAAAATAATTACATTTCTGCAAGAATACTTAGAGATATGTTATCATTATTCATTAACTCTTAACGTCCTGTATTGCATGATACTGCATTAACAAGACATTCTTGAAAAGTACAAAACAGCACTGACTGCTTCGCAATAATCTGCCCTGTAGTAAAAATATTGTAAACATTTGAATTAACCTGTTTTTAGATATTTTCCAGGATGTTAAGAGTTAAGATGATAAGTTAGTGATAACATACTTAATGTAATGAGTCATAAAAATCAATCAATTTTTATTACACTGTGTTAGGGAATAGGAATCATCATCATCAATTCTGGTCAAATTGAAAGCTCTAAGCTCACTATATTACTCTCTGGTTATCTTGCAGAGGGTATTCCTCAATATTATTCCTAAGTTCTTTTAAAGCCATCATACTATTCAGTGTTTATTGATAAAAAATAATCTACATAAATATATGAAGAGTTCTTTGCTAAAGATTATACTTCACTGAGATGAACTAATAATACCAAATCATATCCACATATTTCCAAGTTTTATTTTTAATTGATTTTTATTCAAATTTTGGGTTTGTCTCCCCTGTCTTTCTTAACCAGAATTGATTATTAAGCAAATGATTATTTCTCATTACGACTGGTGTAACAATAGTTATTTAAAATTTCTTAACTCACGACATTAAATATGTTAGCACCGATATTTCTATTTGGTTTTCAAGCAGGGTGTATCCCTAGGATTTTTTCCTAGTCATTCATTCATTTAAAAAAATAATTTGCTTCTAGACCAAGATATGGTCACCTGACCCAACTTGCCTCTAAATGGGACAGTGCGTCTAACCCATGCTAGCATGAAAAATGGACATTAAATGATGATGATGATGATGATGATGATGATGATGATAATCATCTAATATTTATAAAGGTCTTAATAATGTAATACTTTCACAAGCACTGAAACAGAAGTGGTTAGTCTTACGCTATTTGTCATTAGAATTAGATATACACAAATTAAGAAAACATTTTAATTACTGCATGGAAGAGTCATTTTAGCCATCTAAAAAACACACAAGAAACACTTTTCTTCCACACAATAATTGTTTTAGTTTCAACACATCTCAGTTCAAGTCACTTGCCAAAGAAGTACAACTTCGAAATTTTAGTTTAAAAATTTGTTAAATCAAACTTTCAATATAGATTAACAAAATGCCTGGTCAGATTATACCTGAAATTAAATAGGAACTCCTTCAGTTTTTAATTAACAAAACTAACCATAACTAAAACTTAGTAATAATACAGTTCTGAAAAATGGAAAATTCAAAAATTATAACTCATATAAGTACTAAATATATATAATTCTGTTCATATAAATCAAGGATGCTTGACTCCACCCCCTCTCACCAAGGTAAGTGTATATATATATGTCTGTGTGTGTGTGAGTAATTATAGTGGAGGAGTCCACTATTATTTTGGTAAGGTGTGAAAAGCTCAATCTGCACTTAAGGTTGACAGCAAGCAGATTAAAGATGAATTTAATTTTTTTTTAAACCTGGTTTATTCATATATATATATATATCAGTAAATGGAATATAAAATAAATATACAATAAAGATTAATGTATAAATCAGAAATCTGTATAAGCAAGTTGCATGTTATTGTATCATGTTATGTATTTTCATCTTTTATACAAATGTCAGGTTTGGGCCCAAAGTTCAATCAATCCATGTGTTGTCCCATTATCCTGGGAATGCCTGATCTAGATAATATGAAATTTGTATCACACGTCTATTTTTTTTTTTAAGTTTTACATTTTCACTTTTAATATTTTCCATTGCATACTAATGTAATATTTCACTCACTATGTTATTCATATTGGGGAATGGATAAACACTGCTAATTCCTATTTCTTTTTCCTCTAAACCTTAATTACATCACATCTAGCAAGCCATCTAAGTAGTTCATGGGTTACTGTTACCTATTGCTGTACGTTTAGGTCATTTCGGGTTCTGGATCTATAAAAATTTCTTTACATAATCAAACTGCTTTTATAACTTGCAATTATAACTTATCATATCTTTCATACTTATGATACAGAACATTATCAAACTTCTTCCTTTTAACCTCCTTCCTGGATAGATAAGCCTGATATTTTGCTTCCTCATATCCCTCCAAGCTATCCACTTTCTCCCACTACTTCTAGCACTGTTATATAGTTCATATATCCCTATTACATTACTTTCCCTATGCTTAATGGAGATCTCCTCTATCTACAATATTAGTTACTTCTCAGCAGGTTATTTACCTTGCTGTCCTTAATATTATAGCTCTCTATCTCCCTCTCTATATCTAAATAGGTACCATCTGATGCCAACAGGAGATTATGCTATACAAAAGGATGTTATAATTTTCATATCTTCCTTCTCATGTAATTTGCTTCTTAATCTTCCCAATTTTCAACTTACAAATTGATTACCACTACAGGCACAGGCATAGCTGTGTGGTTAAGAAGTTTACTTCACAACCACATTGTTCTAATCCCACTGAAACTGATGGGGTGGGAAGAAATAGAGGTATCCACAAACCAGAGACATGGCTTGAATGCTTACAACAGAGTGGACTCAGCAAACTGCACCCAAGAACCAGATGTTCATATTAAATTGGGCAATGTATTAAGTATTTATGCAAAGGTGTGGAATTACAGACCCATTGAGTATATCTATCATTGGAATATGTTTTTATATCCCACATTTGAATTAATCATGTTCCAACTGTTTTTAGGATCAATATTGTGACCTTCCACCATTTTATATTCTAAGATATAAATTACAACATTTAATGTCTTAAGATGAATTCAAATCTATATATCTAAAACAGAGAATGTCTGTCTGTCTGTCCAATCACTAAAACTCGAGAACCACCCAACCGATTGTTTTCAAACTTTACACATGTAATACTTATGGTCCTGTGAGTGTTTTGAGCAAAAATTATTTCAAATTTTCAATGCCCTAGGGACCGCATTAGGCGATTTGGCGATCTCTCTCTATAATTCTTAGTCTTTCTCTTTTTAGATAGATACATACATATAACGTTGCACCCTTATAATATCTGTCTGTATGCCTGGCTGTCTGCATTATGACATTATGACGTAGCTGTGTGTGTGTGTGTGTGTATATGTATATATAGTGTGTGTATATATGTATATATAGTGTGTGTATATATATATGTATATATAGTGTGTGTATATATATATGTATATATAGTGTGTGTATATATATATGTATATATAGTATATGTATATATAGTGTGTGTATATATATATATAGTGTGCAACGTTTTTCGAAATATTTACTTCTGCGTTCACAGATTGATTTTTTTAATTTAGTTTCAGAAGATCCCGTTAAGGGTGAAAGCGACGATTCTTTGCTTAAACTTTAATCTGTTATTTTAATATATATATATATATATATATATAATTATATATTCGTGTACAGATATTTTGCATACACAATAACAAAATATAAACAAAAGTATTTATTTTGCGATGAAGTATTGATCTTCTTCGCACGGAAAAAAACCCTGGTAATGTACAACAAATTATTTTTATAAGCACAAAATGTAGACACCATCCCAAGGCATTCCGTACTTCTCTGTACTGTTATATATATATATATATAATTATATATTCGTGTACAGATATTTTTGCATATACAATAACAAAATATAAACAAACGTATTTATTTCACGAGGCTTGATAAGGATAAATATATATCAAATATATAAGAACCCTAGAGCAAATTCCGAGCAACGCCGGGCCATTCTGCTAGTATAAATTAAAACAAAAAATATATTTTTTCCATTTAGCTAGATTGTAAACTATGACACAATTTAAAGTATCCCAGAGTATCTAAATTTATTTAAATGCATTTTTTACATATTTCTCATGAAAATCATTACCCATTATTTTCAAATAATTTTGAAAATAATCAAGAATTTGGGAGGTTTAGTTAACTTCCTTGTTATTAAGCTGGTGTTTGGGACATCACTTAAAAAATATTCCTACACAAAATTATGATGGGCGGTTTTTAGATAAATATAGACACTTTAATACAAACATCTCAATATCATAGAACCAAAGGTGGTTTTAGGTAGATTGGTATCAAAAGGGTTAAACAGCAGGAATTAAATAAATATTACAAACTTTGTAAATTATATTAGTATGTAGTAGGTTATCAGTAATACCTTTTCTCTTTAATTTATATTTAAATTAATGGATTAAATTATTATAATCCTATCATTATAATTACTCTGACATATATATTAAGCCATTGCATTTCATACATTTTCATTAAAATGAAATTTGAAGAATTTTACCTTGATCCTTTAGAGTCAGATGAAACCTGCTCTTTGGATGGAATTTCTTGATTAGAAAACTTTGCAGTTAACTTATCAGTGGCTCCTAGAGGTATTTTTGATCTGTTGGACTCATAGATTTTAGTAGCATCTTGTCTTTTAGAGCTGTATTGGGACATATTTAATGTATTCGAATAATTGTAAAATTATTAATGGGGTGGCTACTAGTACTTGAAAGACCTAACAAAAAAAGCAAGCAAATCATAAATTAAATAATAAAATAACATATAAAATGATCAAAATAAAAACAAGATATATATTTTTTAAATGTGTTTTTGTCCATGTAAATTATTTTTTCAAACCTTGCATTCTCTTAAGCAAAAATCAACATACGAGTTGACCATGATCTGCTTATCTAAATTTACACACAACTTTGGAAGAATGATCCTATTCATGATATATAAGAGGACATTCTTTTATTCTTTTCTCTTACTTGTTTCAGCCATTAGACTGCAGCCATACTGGCATATCACCTATATCACTTCTATTATCATATATATATATATATATATATATATGGTTGAACAATGTACACAAATAAGACAAGATTTAGTACATAATTCATCCATTGTTTTACGATCGTTTCAAAGGGCAAAATAAACTAAGATTTTTTTTATATACTGACTAATCAATAGCAGTTATGCAACTCCTATAATATTAGCCTTGAAATGTATATATATATCTATATATATAAAACTGAGGATATCTGTCTGTGTGTGTGTGAGTTTGAATCCCTAAAACTCGAGAACCACCCAACCGACTGTTTTCAAACTTTACACATGTAATACTTATGTTTCAGGGAGTGTTCTGAGCAAAACAAATTTCAAAGTTTCAATGCCCTAGGGACAGCATTAGGCGATTTAGCGATCTCTCTCTATAATTCTTAGTCTTTCTCTTTTTAGATAGATACATACATATAATGTCGCTCCCTCATAATATCTGTCTGTATGTCTGGCTTTCTGCATTACGTCACTTCCCTGAGGATGTCTGTCTGTGTGTGAGTTTGAATCCCTAAAACTTGAGAAGTACCCAACCGAATTTTTCAACTTTACATGTGTATGACTTATGTTTCAGGGAATGGTATGCACATAAAAAAATTCAACCTTTTGATCCCCTAGGGCACGCATTAGTTGAAAAACTGCGTTTTTTTTTCAGTTTTTTTAGGGGTTTTTTTAGTTGTTACGTCAGACTGATTTCATTGAAATTGTAACTATGTATTAGTCAGTCTCTTCTTCATACCGTGAGCAAAGAAAACCCAACCTTTTATGGCCTAGGGCCCGCATTAGGTGAAAAACTTCATTTTTTCAGCTTTTTAGGGCTTTTTTGAGCCGATTTTCCCAAAATTTCAAGGCATATTATGCACATAAAAAAATTCATTTTCTTGATCCCCTAGGGTCCGCATTAGGTGAAAACCTGCATTTTTTCCTGCATCATCGAGGAAAATCTTAAAGATTATTTGGCAATCAGAGTATTCGGTTTACTTTTTTTACATATTGTCCACGCATGCAGTTTTTCCACGATTAAGGCTGTTGGCGGCCCGTGTTCCAAAATGCTTTATCCCGTGCAAAGCCGGGAACCACTGCTAGTATATAATATATATATATAATATATATGTGTGTGTGTACATACAGGCACATACTTACATATATATGTCATGACAATATCCCTACAATTCTCCATCAGGAGTTATGGGTCCATACATACATTGTATTTAGGAAAATAATTTTTTTTTTTTTACCCTAACATATGAATTAATCTTCAAAGTAAAGGATAGAGTATCTTTTTGTATGTTCATGTGATATGTCATTTTCTCATTCAGACTGCCTTTCCATCTAGCAGTTTTGTGAACTTATAACAATTGCATCAGAGGTGACATGTGGTGGACTTTGAAACAAAACGTATTTCCCTGCAATATCATGTTATAAAAAGCTTGCTAAAGTTGACAGAACATTTTAAATGTTTTAGCGTACTAGTCTAAAAAAATCTCATTTTTCAGTGATATCTAATGATACAGCACTTTATATTACAACCTAAGTTTTGAAAGTAAACTCAGCATATTCCATTGTGATTAAGAAAATGAAAGTTTCAAGTACTTCCCTAGGGCACTGTTATCAAGATAGTGACTGAGCAGTTTTCTTCTAGATTTATATACAATTTAGAGAATTTGAGAAAACAATACAATTTATAAAGTATCCTTATGAAACAGGTTTTACAAATCTGAAATTAGGTGGTGAATTTAAAAGAGCTAGAAATTCAATTCAATTCTCTTAAAAAGCTTAAATTTATCAATAGGTCGGTGACTTGGCAATCATTAGAACACACAATGTTTTGTAATATTAATTCTGGCTGTATGTGCTCTTAGTTCAAACCCCACCAAGTTTTAACTATGCCTGTCATCCTTTTAGAGTCAATAAATAAAATATCAGTTCAGTACTAGAGTTGATTCTTCTCTCTCTAAAAACAATCAGCTATGATCAGACTTGGCAAAGGATGGGTACCGCCAGGTTTAAAATGCCTAAGACAGTGTTCCTACAACTCCACTAAGAGTTAGTTATAGAATCAGTGATTACAAAGAGAAACTCATTACACTTAAAACTGATTAAAAAGACATTGAGCATGAATGTGTACATATAATCGTGAATTCAGATGTATTCAGACTGCATACATCTGGGAATATGGAATAACATTCCTAAAATTTTTTTTTTTTTCTGTAAAAGTACTCCTAAACCTTTTCTCATCAACGTATTCATGTGAAACATTATTCTCAGCACTAAATCATCTAAGAGCAAATGAGAAAATCAAAATGGGTGAAAACTTGAGTGCTGCCTGTCTAGCATTAAAACATTTTAAAACATTAAAACATATTAAAACATACATGTGAAATAGCTCTCCCATAAAGCAACTGTCTTCACAAACGTTGCAAAAAAAAAAAGTAATTTTTTTTTGTTATTATCTTACTTTTATAAGCACATTTTGAAAATTTCAAGTCATATTTCATTAAACTCTCAGTTTTATAAATAAAATATATTAGAAAAATATAACCTAAACCTAAAATATATAAGACTAAAATATGTATACATGCAAGTGACATTCTAATAGCAGGATTATTAAAATAAAATGAAAATTTCAAAATGCTGAGCTAAAAATCTTTGCTATTACTGATCTAGTAGTACAGTTACTGCTTTCTTTCTTTTATGAGATATGGAGGTGGTTAGAAGTTAATTGGCAAAATCGGTAGAGGGTCGGACGACATGCTTTGCAGCATAGAGTTACGGTCCTTTATGATCTGAGTTCAAATCCCGCCGAGGTTAGCTTTGCCTTTCATCCTTATGGGGTCGATAAAATAAAGTACCAGTAATACACTGGGATAATTGCTGGCCTTGTGCCAAAAGTAGAAACAATTATTTATTGTTTAATCTAAAGCCTAAAGTGAAGCTGTTTCTGCTGTAATGAGCTGAAATTTTCAAGTCACGGTCATTTTTTTCTTTGAAAAACAATATATATATATATATATATATATATATATATATATATATATATATATATATATATATATATTTTATATATATATATATCATCATCATCATCATCATTTTTGCGTCCGTTTACCATGCTGGTATGTATGGACTGTGTGGATCATCACAGTCTGAGGTTAGACAGGTTGGGTGAACCATGTCTTCCTCCTATGTTCAATTTTTTGCATAATTTCTATAGCTCGGTGTGGATACCCTTCCTAATTCTAACTACTTTACTGAGGATGTTGGATGCCAACACTAGAGAGATCATTGTGACATATAATATATAGACACACGCATATACATGTGCTCTTTAGAATTTTATTTTTAAAGTATCTAAGCTCCTTAGCCTTTTTTTAAAAAAGGCATTGATGGTGTGATGGTAAGAGCAAAGATGATGATGATGATAGTGATTGGTAAGGATGATGATGATGATGAACAACAAGAGCCTCAATGCCTGAGGTTTAAATGATATTTTTATCAGTACATCCAGTTGTTCAAATTAAAATAATCTTCTAGTTGAATAGTGATATTGGTTACATTAATCTACTTTAAATTGAAAGAAGTGACTGGATAGAATGCTTCCTTGTGATGATTTCATATCTCATTGCTACATTACTCTTTTAACTTCAGTCAACCGAGCTGAAACTGTAGCCTTGGGCTAACCAATGCTTTGTGAGTGAAATTACATAGATGGAAAACTGTGAGAAAGCCTATCATATGTGTATGTGCATGTATGCACACAAATGTACATGCATCTGCTTCCAGGTGCATCTTCACATCAATACCATATAAGCAGGCAGTGATGTTTGTTTGTGCCCCACATAAACAATAAATCCCACAGTTTGGTGGACTGACAAAAGTTAGAGGTTCAAACCATACAAAGTATTTATCAGTTTCCGAAAGGACATTTGAAACATAACAAACCAGCCTCAAAATGACTCATCCAACCCATGCCAGCAAGCAAAAGCAGACATGATGATGATGATGATTTTTACCACTTGTGGAAACCATGCCATTGAACCAGAATCTTATTTGTCAACAATCTGTTAACCATATGTGTAATAAGTCTTCTTATATAAATGAAATAACATAGAGGCACCCATGAGTTGACTACATATATAAATTTAATCCAGTTACAGTGTCATGTTTTAAGTTCTAACAAAGTGAAGAAGCTATATTAGAGAGGAGGTAATCAGATCATCATCATCATTATCATATTGCATGTACTTTCGTTGTTGACATCAGTTGGACAGGTTGTTAAGGCCTAAGTCAGTTCTTATTCAGAGTTACTGTCCTCCTATGTAGGGCACAGGACCACATCTCACTTGTACGTTCCAATTGTTGGTATGGTTTCGGCAGCTGTGTGCCCTTCCAAACACCAACCACTTTACAAAGAATAGTGGTCACATTTTATCACAGCACCAGCACTAGAAAGTTCCCTTTCCCCATGCATAGCAAAAGAGTCCTATCCACTTTATGTTATCTACGTCCTTTCAAGGTAAAAATGCTTGAGAATATAATTTGAAAGGGAAACAATAATCTAATGCTTCTATACAAGCAGTTCACGAACA
This sequence comes from Eledone cirrhosa, assembly GCA_964016885.1. Classification (NCBI taxonomy): domain Eukaryota; kingdom Metazoa; phylum Mollusca; class Cephalopoda; order Octopoda; family Eledonidae; genus Eledone; species Eledone cirrhosa. The sequence continues at coordinate 220,110,255 of OZ024740.1, forward strand.
TAAGCTTTCAGTAATTGATCATGTTTATTATGAATAACGAGTACAATCAAGATATCAATGTTATGTTTCCAATATAATAGAAACATAAATGATGCAGTGCTATCTCAACTGTAGTTGAAAGGGAGCTAAAATATGCATAGTCTAATAAACAGCATTATCAAAGGAGGTGTGGAAATATCTATTACTCAGATGGTTCTCTGGAAGAAGTAATTTTAAACTTTGTACAAAGGTAACATAATTAGTTTTGAGGATGAACTCAGGCTTAGCACATTTCTCTTTCAGATGACAATAAAGGAATATGCTTGCTTGTGAGCTCTCTCTCTCTCTCTCTCTCTCTCTGTAAATAATACATTATATAATGCAATAGGATGCCATATTGCAGCATGCCTGTCTACTCCATGCCTACAGATATTACAACATATACAATAAATTGATGACAACAACAATGGTTATGATCATCACTTCTCTGCTGTTGTCATCATTGGATAAAAACAAAAAACAAACTCATTCTTCTTTTGATTTACTTCCATGAAAAAAAGTGATATTATAGCTATATACTAAACCTATATGCTAAAGTCTGTGTTATACAGGTGCCATAAGAAATATACAAACTAATTATATACACATACAGTTTTGAGTTTGATCCCACTGCATGGCACCTTGGCAATTGTCTTCTACCATAGCTTCAGGCTGACCAATACCTTGTGAGGGAAATTGGCAGACAAACACAGTGAGGATGTCCACTGTGTGTATATATATGTGTGTCTCTACATGTGTCTTCATATTGAACTTATTTAAAACAAATGGTAATGTTTGTTTATGTTCCATATAAGCAATATATGTCACAGCTTAGCTGTTTGACAAAAGTCACCAGTATATAGCATACATGAAAATAGAGTAAGGGTTAGTGTCAGGAAGGCATCTGGTCATAGAAAAACTACCTCAAAAAATGTCCCCAGCATAAAAAGTGGACATGACAATGATGATGAGGAAGCTGATGATTCAGAATTGTATTTTTAGTAGATTTTTACCTGTATACTAAAATATTTTATGCAATGTTACAATTAAATATTTTGAGTTCACAATTGTTTCAATTCTCTACTCTAAATATGCTTAAATTTACTTAAACAAATTCTCATATTTCTTTCAGTTTTATATTCTTTAAAACTGAAATTTTAATAAATAATTATTGATTAAAATGGCATTTCCTATATAATCATCACCATCATCATTATGTTCTTTCGTGTGTTTTTTTTTACATACTGGCATTAGTTAAATGAGACTTTTTGAAGCAATGTTTCTATGGCTAGATATTCTTCCTGATGCCAACCCATCCTCTATGGTATATACCCCTCATTCTTATCGAAACACTATGCTGCAAGACATAAAATTGTTTCTGAAGAACATAAACAAATATCACCAGTTGTTTTAAGCATTGTAAATAAAACAATTTCTGTTTATCAATTTCATAGACAGGGTATTGGTAAGGTGAGGCTATAGAAGACACTTGCAAAGGTACTGGGCAGTGAGATGGATCTGAAATTGTATGGTTGATGCAGACAAAAAACATACACAACACAGTAAATAGTCCTACTAAGTACATTACACACATATTACAGAAGTACTTGCAAGACCTTCTGTAATATGTGTGCAAGTACTTTCTGTGATATGTGTGTAATGTGCTGTGAGAGTTCACAATGAAAACAGGACAACAACAAGGTAAGGGTGGAAGAGGACAATGGAAAGAAAGAAAGAAAGAAAGAGAGAAAGAGAGAGAGAGAGATAGAGAGAGAGAGAGAGAGAGAGAGAGAGAGAGAGAGAAGACAACAATAATAACAACACCAACAACAAGGTGGGGTGGAAGAGGACGATGAATAGATAAATGAAGATGAGGAGAGGAAGGAGGAGAGGAAGGAGAAGGAGGGGTGTGAGGAGGATTACAACAATAATAACAAAAATTATGATTCACAATATCAATGTGAGATTGTTTTCCATACAGGATATTGAACTGGAGACAGTAAACACACTTCTGTGATAACCTAATAATAATAAACTATAGCACCACCACAGCAGTGCTGCTCATTGTCAACAATATCAACAATAACAACAACGAACAACAACAATAACAAGCAGATTAAGAATATTACACCTGTATACAGCAGCTTCAAGGAACCTAGATAGGAATAATATTAAAAATAAGACAGAATATAAAATATATCAGACATTTAATAATTAAAGTGTAATTAACCCTTTAACATTTAAACCGGCCATATCCAGCCAGAATTCTCTCACCTCCTTCTGTTCAAACAGGTTGTATCTGGCCCCTTATATTGACTTTAAGGTATTGTTCTCAAAATAAATATCAAAATCTCATAGATTCGATATTATATGAGATAATTATGTAAGGTAAAACCTTTACCATGAAAATACAATAGTAAATACAGAGTAATGTAAATGCTAAAGGGTTAAAGAATATATATGTAAACTAGCTACTTGATAGATAGTAAGAAGGACCAACACAACTGAGTTTAGAACAGAAGGAATCCCAGAGCTGGTTGAGTAAGGAAGACTTAAATAGAATAAGAGAGAGGCTTCTGGTAGCTAATCTAGATCAAACACTCAATACAAACTTGGCAAAGAAATTATCATGATTTTACATCCATTTTTCCATGCTGGGTGGGTTGTTATAGGCTGTGTTAGGACTTAATCAGAGCTACTGTCCTCATATATAGATTGGGGGACCAAGCCAGAAAAAGGTAGAGAGAACTATTCAGTCACATCAAATCTGGCCTCTCTAATGCTGGTACCACAAAACAATACAATCAGTACACTATGTAAAGTAGTAGGCATTAGAAAAAGCATCTAGCCATAGAAACCATGTCCAAATTGGAACATTTCATTTTGTTACTGTTAAGTCAAGGAGAGAAGAACGGGGCCCAAAATATATTTCATGACCTCCAAGACTAGTGGAAGGGAGGAAAGAAGGTATCTTCAAACTGGAGACCAAACTCGAATGCTTGTAACAGAACAAACTTTGATAAAGGCACCCAAGGATCAGGTGGTGTTATTAAACTGGATGACAGATTAAGTCTACTAACCATGTAGACCACAGCAGGATTTGAACTAAGAACACAAAAAACTACAACAAATACCACAATACATCTTGTCTGACAATCATTTTCAAAATTAATTGACACACGCAGGTAGTGTGTTACATTAGAAATATGGCAACAGTAACTGAAAAATACTACCCTAGCAGAATACTTCAGTGACAAGGTATAGCTCTAATCTCCATTAGGACCTATGTTGGACACGGATTTTAAGTCTCGGTAAAGTGGTACCATTACAAAATCAAAAAGGTACTACTAGAGAACAACCAAATAAAAACCTTATATGTGTATGGTTAGAGAATATATGGTTGTCAATACAGAAACAAACTTTGTCATAATAACTTTGTGTGGTTAAGAAGTTTGATTTGCAACAACATGGTTTCAATTTGGTCCCACTGCATGGCAACTTGAGCAAGTATCTTCTACTGTAGCCTTGGGTTGACCAATGCTTTTTAAGTATAATTTGGTAGGTGGAAATTGTGCAGAAGCTATATATATATATATATATATATATTCATTTATTAATGCTAAAGGGTACTACAAGTTCTTGTCTGATAATCCTATGATAAACAAGTGAAATTCCAGAGTAACAAAACTCACTATTTAACCTTAATAAATGAATATTAATACACTACTTTTGATAATATTGAGTACTCTTTTCTCTCAACCATCAACCACACTCACACATTATATATATATATATATATCGAACTAGACAAATAGAGTTTGTGCTAGTACACCAAAATTTCCCACTTGCTCAATGATTTCACGGGACCTGCATTTCCGAAGTGCAGGTTGGCGATTCAGAACACACACATTTAGTCATACAATGGTAAGATCGGGGTTATGTATTATAAATCAGCCCAGACCAAACGAAATTCGTTGGTTTCTTCCCTATATATATATGTGTGTGTGTGTGTATATAAGTGTGTGTTTGTGTTTGCATGTGTCTGTATTTCTGTCTACACTGCTTAACAACCAGTGATGTTTATTTATGTCCTATATCACAGCTGTTCAACAAATATAGATCGATAAAATAAGTACCAGACTAATACAAATTCCAGTCTAATAACTAAAACCATTAAAAGAATAAAAGAATATGGCCTGGGAAGACAAAAGACCTAATATTATGGTCATCAATATGTGGCTTATTAAATATTTGTTTAATAAGCAACTTTACTACATACCAGGAGACAACATTATTGCCAAAACAGAATTTGAGAAAATTGACAAGTATTCAGAGCTTTAGTTAGAGTTCTCGAAATCATGGAGAAGGAAAATTATTGTGTTACCAATAATAGTCAGAGTAGGAAGTTTAATTCTTTTTTTACGAAAAATCAATTGTAGCTCAGACAACTTTAAATAAAAACAGATATTAGCATCATATATAAAGTCCTACTGTTTGACACCACTAATATTCCAAGTAAAGTATTTGCTGTTAGAAATGTTTTGACTTTAGGAAAAGAATTACTATTTTCATTTCCCAATAATCAACACTTACACCAAGCATAACTTCATAAATAATAATAATGGTTTCATTTATTGGCCACAAGGACCGACATATAGGGGACAATACAATAGATGGGGAATGTGGGGGTTAACAATAATAATAATTATTATTATTTCTACTTTTGGCACAAGGCCAGCAATTATCCCAGTGCATTACTGGTACTTTATTTTATCGACCTCATAAGGATGAAAGGCAACGTTAACCTCGGCGGGATTTGAACTCAGACCATAAAGGGCCGTAACTCTTTGCTGCAAAGCATGGCGTCCAATCCTCTACCGATACTGCCAATCCACCCAATTGTCATAGAAGCACTAGATATCTCAAACAGTTTTCAAGGGTGGTTAAAGAACATTAGTCCAGCCCCATTTTTTGGAACACTTCAAAAGGCATGCTTGCTGGGAACAGCAAGAACCCTCCGACCTGAATATCTGAGACTGCAGGTAGCAGCTTGATGTTCATTTGAACAAACTTTCCAGTTAAATAACATAAATGACTGAGACTCCAAGAATAATAATAATCATTATCATCATTGTTTAACATCCATTTTCCAGGCTAGCATGGGTTAGACAGGTTGTCCCAAGTTGAGTCAGGTGGCCGTGTCTTACTCATATAGAACTGTTTCTTGCTAGATCTCTATGGCTGGATGCCCTTCCTAACACCAACCACATTTACAGTGCGTGCTGGGTGCTTTTTGTCGTGTCACCTACATGACCACTTTACAGTATGGGCTGGATAATGATAATAATAATTGTTTCTATTTTAGGCACAAGGCCAGCAATTTGAAGGGGAGGGGAAAGTCGATTAAATCGCCCCCAGCATTTACTAGTGCTTTTTTTCATCGACACCGTAAGGATGAAAGGCAAAACTAACCTCAGCGGGATTTGAACTCAGAACGTATAGAGCCATAACTCCATGTCGTGAAGTATGGTGTCCAATAATAATAATCGTTTCTAACCTAGGCACAAGATCAGTAGTTTACAGGAGAAGGGGTTAGTTAATAAAACTGACCCCAGTGCTTCATTCCTAATTTATTTTATCAAATCCAGAAGAGTGAAATACAAAATTGACCTTAGTAAGAATGCAAAGAGCCACAAAAAACATTGGAAGGCATTTGTTTAACACTACCATGACCACCACCACCAACAACAACAACAACAACAACCAGAATAATAATAATTACTAATTTTGGCACAATTCCCAACACTTGTAGGCGAAGGCAGTAGCTGATTAAATTGAACCCAATAAAGGATTATGGTGGATATATTAAAATAAGTACACATATATACACACATATATATATGTATATACACACACATGCATATATATATATATACACACACGCACATATATAATATACACACATGCATATATATATATATATATATATACACACACACATATATAATATACACACATGCATATATATATATATATATATACACACACACACATATATAATATATGCACATGCATATATATATATATATATATATATATATATATATATATATATATATATATATATATATATATATATATATATATATACATACACATATATACACACACACTTTCGATATTCAATATATATGTAAGAGATAGCTTAATGAAATTCATATATGCATATGAATCCATTATAAATATAATTTCATATATATATATATATAGAGAGAGAGAGAGAGGGGGAGAGAGAAAGAGAGAGGGAGAGAAAGAGAGAGGGAGAGAAAGAGAGAGAGAGAGAGAGAGAGAGAAAGAGAGAGAATGAGAGAGATTAGAAAAACTGATAAGTTTTTATTGACAATAAACTATAAAGGAGTTTTGCCATAACATTATTCAAACTAATGAATCAATAGTTTCCTGATTGAGCTACACCAACATCTCAAAATATTGTTTGACCCATACTACTAGTTCCAGTATGTCTGAATGACAAAAGCAACTTCTACCCTTATTTTCAGTAGGGTGCCCAATAGGAAGGGTGTCCAGATTAGAAATAATTGCTCCAAAAAGAGCCATCGCACTGATGACAGTCTGGGAAAATGAGTGCAAAAAAGGAAAATCCTCATTATCATCATTACCATTGGTGCTTTCTGTGATGGTATGAGTTAAACAAAACGTTTTGACATAAAATTCTATGTCTGGATGCTTTTCTGCATGCTGACTTTCATGTTTCAGATTTTCACATGCTTAATTGTCAAGCTACAGGAATTTTGTTTATGGAGGGCATAAACTAACAAACACACAGGCACATATACACATACATATGTATTCAAAGTTTTGCGTAAAGTTTTCATCTACTAATTTCACCTACAAGACATTGGTCAACCTAAGGCTATATTAAAAGACACTTGTCCAAGGTGTCATGCAGTAGAAGAGAAGTTGAAATCACTTTTTAACCATACAACCATGCTTGTAAAAACAATTTCTTGTCAAAATTGGCAATAGCTTCATATTTAGGGTACTAACTAGTTTTCATTATGCCGTGTGTGCGTGCATGTGTAATTGTTTGTAGAAGCTTTAATAAATAATTAATATTCTAAGAAAAAGTGATCAGTAATCTTCCTTTCTTTTGAATACTTCAAGATAAAAATGTTTCATGACTGACTTTCTTATTTCTAAAGAATATACACTTGCTTATAAAGAAAGAGTGCACCCAGTACACTTTGTAAAGTGGATGACAATTGAATGGGACTATGTATGAGTAAAGAGGATTTTTAGTCATGTCCAAGACTTCTAGTGTAAAATATTTGGTGTTAAGAAGAGCATCCAGCCATAGAAGCCACGTCAAAGCTTGGAACATACAGATGTGATCATACAACCAGTCTAGGAATGCAGTACTTCTGAATAAGAACAGAATTGAACTATAAGGACACCCCAAACAGTGCCAGCATGTAAAGCAGGTGAAAAATGAGAAAGATGAGAATGGTAATGATAATAATGATCATGAAAGACTATGTTCATGAAATATATATATAATTTTTATAAACATCTTATTTTGTTGATCACATTTACAAAAGATTAAGTTAAACTGATCATTTCCACACTGATCATTTCCAGTCATGCTCACATTAAAGTATATATGGGTCTATAACTCTTGATGGAGTCATGGGGACACCATCTTGAGCACCTTAAACCTAGCAGAGCCCATCATCTCCCCAGGTCAGAACACAGCCAATTTCTTCCAGAGAAGAAAAGAGAGAATGGGAGAGAGGAAATGAGAAAGAGATATTACAAGGATCTGCTGAAAAGTTCATCGGCTTACTATGAAGGATTTATGCTAGAGCTGGATTTGTATTCATAGCATAGAGAACCAGAACAAATGCTAAAAGGTATTTTGTCCAACACTAATGACTATTCCAATGTAGGAATAGTAATGGCTGAGAAAGATCTGATTTGGCGAGTGAGAAAGAGATGAAAGGATGTTTGTATGTCAGCCAATGATAAGGTAGGTGAGGATATGAACTAATGCAGATAATTCAGAATGTCAAATAATCTAGCACAGTTATGCGAGAGGAGTGTGAGAGCTAGGAAGAGTTGTTTACATTAACCCTTTTGTTACTGTATTTCTATTGAAATACAGTAAAAATAATCAAGAATTTGGAAGGATTTAGTGATATAAACTAATGTTCTCCTTATTAAGATGGTGTTTAGAGCATAACTTAAAGTTAATTGCATAAAATTATGATGGAAGGTTTTTATATAACCCTTGCAAGCAGGGAAAAGCGGACGTAAAATGATGATGATGATGATTAAAACTTTAAAATTAATAGTTTTGTATAGTAGAAACAGGAGCAGTTTGTGGGTTGGTGTTAAAGGGGTGAAAGACACCAAGGACAAAAAACTTCAGAGGGAAATGAATTGAGATAGATGACCTCAGTGTGGATAGCTAAATAGCTATTTAAAGAGCAGTAGAGAGGGGTTAACTTGGATGACTAGAAAAGTGAGACTTTGATCCAAAGTAAGTGGAAGGTATTGAAGTTCAGGTATGTTGTAGGTAGAGTGGATTGTTTAGATGCCACCTGTCAGAAATTAATGATATTGAGTGTAGCTTGGAGAGCAAAGATGGGTAAATGATAGGGTATGACAGATTTGTATCTCAAAGAAAAATATGATATGTAGCTTGTGAATTAGTAAGAGGTGATGGGAAGGATCCAAGCTGGACTGAGGTTTACAGATGTTGGTTTAGAGGTCAGATAATTGTCTGTGTATTAAGATATTTTTGAAGTGTCAACAGTGACCTGGATGCATACTCCTAATTAGACCATTACAATACTACTGGACTTAAAATAATTATTATCTTCAAGATCAGTATTTCTAAATATACCTGTTTAATGTGGTATCTCGTAATTATAAAATCAAATCAAATCAACTTTAACGTCATCATTTTTATGTTTATTTTCCTATACTATCATAGATTTAATTAAAAACATATTTATGAACATTCTCATCATAAAGACCATGGTGATTTCTTAAAATATTACTCCCTAAAATATGGATGCATGGTTCTGTAACTCGTGTGGGAGTTGTAGGGGCACCATATTGACAGTGCTTCTAGGGCAATTTAAAACTTGGCACAGTCTATCCCTCACCAGGTCTGAATACAGCAAATGTCCTCCACGGAAGGATAGAGAGTGAGATAATGGAAATGTGAAAGAGATATAGAGGAAGAATCAACCCCAGTACTAGACTGGTATTTATTTTATTGACCTCAAGTGGTTGAAAAGCAAAGTTGACCTCAGTGAGATTAGAGGGCAAAGAGCGGTAATGAATACAGCAAAGCATTCTAACGAATCTGCCAATGTTACACCTCCCTAAAATATATCTATTGTTTAAAAAATATTGTTTAAAAAATATATGTAAATAATTTATTGTAAAGAAAACATTTATAGAAAGCATAATAATTTCTTTTGAGTTTTATCAAAAGAAAAAAATAATAACCTTAGTTGTAGAGAAATCAAATTTGTTAGTGTTTATTTATTTATTTTTTCTTATTCTAGATAATAAATAACATATGTAAACTGTTTTGATTGAAAGCAGAGAGTAAGAAAATGAACACATTAACAAGATAATATCTAATATCACATGAACAGCTAAACGGCCTATAACATGAGTGGCGAACCTATGGCACGTGTGCCCAAACTGACACGTGAAAACATTCTATTGGAATGCAGGAGATATAATTTTTTGTTAGTAATATTATTAGATGCAAAAATAAAACAATTTTTCAGCTGTTTCCTTAGGATATATGTGTGGGCTCTGTGATACACTGCTTCAAAAAAATGTTTGTTAGTAACAATTGGTCATCTTGTCAAAACAGCAATATGTGTTTGCTTTGAGTTTACTTGTATTGCCTTTGATTGACACTATGTCATCAAAGATTTTAAGCAAGCTCTATAAGAATGTTTTTAAACCTTTTAATACCAGCCTGCTCCAAAATGCCTCTGGTTCTATGAAATACAATACCTCATTTTAAAGGGTTTCAAATAAAAATATTTCAACATAATTTTATATAAGAACCATATATGAGGTTACTATCTTAGTAATGAAATAATGGTTTTTGTAAATCCCCCCAAATTTCTCATTAATTACCATAGATACTTGTATATAAGCCGAGAAATATGTGACCCAAAAAATTGATGATAAAATGGGGAGGGGTCGGCTTATATTTGAAGTCAATATTTTGCCAATTTTCACCAACTTCAAAAATCTACATAAATGAGGTGCTAAAATATTTTCACTTTGGAGGTGAATATTTCACCAGTTTCACATTGGAGGTGAATTTTAACTACTTTCAGTTTTGATGTGAAATTGGTATTTTCTATTATTTTTAATGTTTTGAATGAATATAGTCTTCAAAACAGTAGGAAATTGGTAAAAATTATTACATAATGGAGTTGTGAAACTCTCATGAATGGAGAATATATTTGATATTTAAAATGTTTTAAGTATAATTTGTTGATTACCTGCCTCAGCTTATAAATGGGGTTTAGAATTTTGCCTATTTATCAGATATAAAATAAGAGGTCGACTTATATTCAAGTATGTACAGTAATTTGTATATTTCATTAGAAATATGCCCGCAAAAAGTTTAAGCATTTCGTTCTCATTCTCCATAAAATAATTTTTAAAATACAAATATATTGAATATGATAACATGCTTTTCAAAATTCCCATGGGCACAAGTGGAAATTTTTTGTAGAAGGTTATTGCCAATGAGGGCACATACTCTCAAAAAGGTTCACCACACTTGGCCTATAATGTACCTAAAAAGGAGAAATAGTCACACCAAAAATTATTACAGTTGAATGGTCATTTACTATACATGAAAACTCAATCTTTTTGACTAAAGATCAAACAATGCTGGGGTGTATGGAACCAGAACTTAGCCAGTAAGACTGGTTAAGTTCTAGTTTAGTAAAATGAATTGATTTATGCTTTACAAATTCTTTCTTAAATATAAAAATTTAATTAAAATACAAATTCCTTTTCTAATAGATCCATGGAGTGTTGAAATGACTGCAAAACAAACAATAAAAATGTATAGAATTCAATCATCTGAAACAAACTGAGTGGATTATTCATTATATAACTAAAACTGATTCCTTTTGACTAGATCAGAAATTTTCAAACTGTGTGTCACAACACATTACTGTGTTGCCAATAATCTTTAGGTGTGTTATGAAATTAAGTCAAACCTGATCAATTTTTCATGAATATTTGGCTGTGAAATATATTTCAGATCTGACAACTCTGCAAACAATCAGACACATGACTGGTGATATGTGATATGATATTTAATTTTTTAACTAACCCTTTCATGATCATATTTCTCATTAAATACACTCTATTTCAATTAATTAATGGAGAATTCCAGGAGATTTACTAAAATTACTAATTACTTCATTATCAAGATGGCATTTGTCATATAATTTAACAAAAGATTCTTATATCTGATAATCATCATCATCATTTTACGTCCGTTTTTCCCTGCTTGCAAGGGTGGGACGGGAACTGATTCTGGCTTGATTTCTACAACTGGATGCCCTTCCTAACACCAACCTCATTTACAGTGAGTGCTGGGTGCTTTTTTCCTGTCGCGCCTACATGTCCACTTTACAGTGTGGGCTGGATGCTTTTTTGCTGTGGCACCTCCACGACCACTTTGCAGTGGAATGATAGGGACCCCAGTCCTATCATCTCATTTCTACAGCTGAGTAAACTGGAGCAATGTGAAATAAAGTGTCTTGCTCAAGGACATCACCCGGTCTGAGAATTGAACTCACAACCTTTCAATTCTCAGACCAGGTGATGTGTTGTTTCCTTGAGCAATGTTGAAAGATTTTAATTTAAATAGAAACCCATTAAAATGGGTGTCTTTGTTTCATAGAATCAAAGGTGATTTGGGGCAGGTTGGAATCCAAAGGGTTAATTTTGTTAAGTTCATATCACTAAAAAGATATTTATGTATTACAAAAAAGTGATATTTTTATAATGTGTTGCTATATAGAATCCCAGCATGTTGAGTTTCCAACATAGGTTGATTCTTGATTAAACTAGTTACTTGATTTCATTTCAACCAGAAAAAAAAAAAAAAAATGTATTTACTTACTTTTATAAAGTTGAGCTGGATTTCCTCCATAAATTATTTTGGAACATATAACATCTATTTGAGTATCCACTATAACTGTAATTCCTTCCTGCCAACAAAAAAAAAACAATTTATTTTAGTTTAAATGGAAGTAGCAACAGTTATTAAAATATAAAACAATCAATAATTGGAAATGCATTAGGTATTAAATCTTTTTTTATGTGTATTATCAAAACAAAATGAATACTATGAAGTGTTCTTTGATGAGGGGAAGAAGAAAAATAATGTTAATGCAAACAAGAAAAAGATCATTTAATTCCCTACAAATTCTGATTTAATAAATATGATTAAAGAATGAATAGAGGGAGAAACTAGGTTTAAGAGGAATCAGAAGTGGAGTGCAAGAGAGAAGACTGCACTGGTACAGACATGTGGTGTGTATGGATGATGATTGCTAGGTGAAGAAGTGCTAGGAAATCCCAGAGGAGGGAAGCAGCAATAGAGGTATACCAAGGAAGACCTGGGTAGAGGCAGTGAGAGCTGATCTCAAATCGCTGAGACTTACAGAGGAGATGACAAAGGGACACAGTGAGTGGAGAGATGCTGTGCTGAAAAGGACCTGTCCAACGCTTGCAAGCATGGAAAAATGAATGAAAAAACAGTGATGATGATGATGATGATGTCAACAACATACAAATTCTGTTTTATCATTGAAGTGTCAACAACACACAAATGTTTTAAGGCCCTACTAAAGCAGGGGATCCCATGATAGGCTACTCCATTTTACCATATCTTCGACATACAGCCCTTTCTGAGGATTGATTCACACCAGTTCACTAATTATCCTTATTTCTGAACCCCATCATCATCATCACCATTCAACATCTATTTTCCATGCTTGCATGGGTTAGATGGGTTGTCATATACTGAGGTTAGACTAGTATGGTGACAATGTCTTGCTTGCATGCTCCATTTTGAGCTTGGTTTCTATGGATGAATTCCCCTCCTAATGCCAACCACTTTACAGCATCTACTTAGAGCATTTCATTGTGACTCCAGCACAGTATTCACTAGATGCTTTTTCAGTGCAGCATCAGCACTACCACCTTACAGGGTATAGTAGATACTTATAATGGCATTAGTACTATCCCTTTACAGAGTAGGCTGTGTACATTTTATTGAAACACCAGCACTAACTCATTACAACATGACATACAAAAAATTTACACTAGATCAAGTCCAACATACCTACTCACTAAGTCAATTAATTTGGAGTGGTAGATAAGTCACACCCACTTTTGTGTGTATAATATTTTGGCTTTGGTCCTTAATCTGTACAGAAATTGCATAGCTGTTCCTGAACATCTTTTTGAATTCCATGTGTCTAACACACGTGGGCATGCCTACAAAGTCAGAAAACAGCACAGCTCCCATGACTTCCAGAAACATTTTTTCACGCTCAGAGTTGCTGAAGCATGGAATAAACTACCTGCATCAGTCATTAGCTGCCGAGACACTGCATCCTTTAAAACCTGAAATTCGCCAACACTACACCTGATATCCACCCCTCTATACACATGCACACATGTATATCATGACTCGTACACAATTCACTTTCCTGACATTTGTACATTATTCTATGTACTATACATGCACCTTTGATGAGTTGTAGTGTACCTGAGCACTGTACACAATAATTTCATTATTATTATTATTTTAAATACTGTCTGGAACTTTGCTTAAGGTTGTGTTTAAATAAAAAGAAAACAATTAGCTAAAATAATTACAACCATTGCCAGAACAATCTAGCAAAGTCCTGGAACCATAAATACCATAGCTACTTATTTCTGAGAGAGCCGTGGGGGCAGAGTCTTCAGACATACCATCCAGAGGATCCTATCAGAAGCAACTGTCTCCAATTGATCTGGCTTGATCCCCAAGCAAGACAAGATGAGCTCATGGATGTTATCTAACCATTTTGCTCATGGTCAACCTCTGAGTCTCCTATTGGTTAGCTTTGTTTATAAAATCTGTTCAGCGATTCATTCCTTAGACATTCTAACCACATATCCCTTGTATCACAACTTAGATCTCTTGATTCAGAGAAGTAACAGCTCTACCTAGAGAAACCTCCTCAAAATCTGAGCTATGCACCCTATTGAGTAACATTACTCCAAAGCCCCAATGAATTAACTCGTGCTTTATACCACCACTCCTCGGTGGATTGGCAGTATCGGTAGAGCGTCAGACACCATGCATTGCAGCATAGAGTTGTGGCCCTTTACGTTCTGGGTTCAAATCCCACCGAGGTTAACTTTGCCTTTCATCATTACAGGGTCAATAAAATAAAGCACCAGTAATGCACTGGGATATTTGCTGGCCTTGTGCCAAAAGTAAAAACAATTATATGTAATATCTAATAGGTATTAGAATTACAGCTAGCTGATAGAAAAGTATGTACATATGTGTCATACATATTGAAGTCATTTTTTGTTTTCACACAAGAAAGACATCAGTCATCAACAGATTCATATAGAGTGAATATTGACATGACCCAACTCACCTAACATTCTCAATCATGTATGTGTATGTGGTGTCTATGTGTATATGTGGTGTATGTGCATGTGTGTGTGTGCACATATGTATGTATCTGTTTGCATGTGTGTCTATGTGTGCATACATGTGTTAGTGAACGCAAAGAATTTTAAGTCCACTTTAAAGTCCACGGCAAAGCTCAGAAGATAAGTCATATGGCTTTCAGTGTCCACTTTTTTAGTGGAAACAATACAATTTAACTATATGTATATACATACTTTTATTTAGAATTTTCCTGTAATACTATAAATATTATAAACTTAGAAAGGGAAACATTTTATCTGCAATATTAACTCAGTATTTACTATTATCAAGACATTTAGTTCATCATTAGTTTGAAATTAATTATTTAGTAATTTGTTTTCGCAATTATTAAATGATTAGATGAGTCTTGTTAATAATACCTGTCACCAAGCCAAAACAACAAGTACTTCTACATTGTTATTTGTCATGCTAGAAATAACAGCCAAATCTCTCTCAAATATTCTACCATTTTAAAAATGGAAGGACAGTGATAACATGGTCATAGACATACTGACTGAAATTAAGTTAGCATGGTCATAAGTATGCTCCTTCAGAGCTCAAATGGGTATAAATAACAACAACCAAGGTGCGGATGCTTTCAAAGTACCAAAGTATATACAGGTCTGATCACTTAAATCTGGCAACTTTGGGACCAGGCCATTGCCAAACAATGAAAATTATCAGAAAGCATAAATTCATCCCTGGACTATATTAGCACATGACTGGGTCCCTAGACTTTCAAGTATTTCAGACCCCCTCTACTACAAAAAGAAAATTAACAGTTCCCTCATCTCTATGAGACCCCCAAGCTTCAGCATAATCAACCTTTTGAACAATACAGCTTTAAGTGGAGCCCCTTTGTAAACATAGTCTTGCTAACTCATTTCACATACATAGTGATATCTTATCAAAGCTGTAACAAAGCTTAGAACAGAAAATAATACAACTAATAATTGTTTCTACTTTTGGCACAAGGCCAGCAATCATCCCAGTGAATTATTGGTACTTTATTTTATTGACCCCGTAAGGATGAAAAGCAAAATTAACCTCGGTGGGATTTGAACTCAGACCATAAAGGGCTGTAACTCTTTGTTGCAAAGCCTGGTGTCCGACCCTCTACCAATACTGCCCTAATAATGCTACCAAACAAGGCTTTATTGTTTCATATAAGTGTTCCTACATTTGGCACAAGGCTAACAATTTGAAGGGAAGAAGAACGTGGATCAAATCGATTCAGGTTTTTTACTGGTGCTTTATTTTATCGATCTCGTAAGGATAAAAGGCAAAGCTAATCTCAGTAGGATTTGAACTCAGAATGTAAAGAGATGTAACTATAAGTCACAAAGCATGTTGTCCAACATTCTACTGCTACTGCCAATCCACTACCTATTTATTGTTTCATATAAGGAAAAGTGTAAAACCCAAAATAATTGTTTCTACTTTTGGCACAAGGCCAGCAATTACCCAGTACATTACTGCTACTTTATTTTATCGACCCCGTAAGGATGAAAGGCAAAGTTAACCTCGACGGGATTTGAACTCAGACCATAAAGGGACGTAACTATGCTGGAAAGCATGGCGTCCGACTCTCTACCGATACTGCCAATCCAAAGATATATGGCAATAAATTCAAAATCTGCTTGACCATGGGATTTGCTGGACTGTGGAGTGTCCGATTTAAGAGCTTCAAACTATAAAGGGTGAATGTTTTATAGTTGGAGATATACTAATTTAAGGCAGCAAATTGACAGTCATTAGAATGTCGACATTTGTTTCAGCTCTCTGCTCTCTGAGTTCAAATCCCACTGAAGTCAACTTTGCCTTTCATCCATTTGAGGTCAATAAAAAAGTACCAGTCTAGTACAGGGGTCAGTTCTTCCTCTAATATCTCTTTCTCACTTCCATTCTCTCACTTTCGCTACCCTTCTCTGGAAAAAAATCTGCTGTATTCAGACTTTGGGTTCTGCCAGGTTTTAAAAATGCCCTAGAAATGCCGTACATCAATACGATGCCCCTACAACTCCATCAGGGGTTACAGGATCATGCCTGCATATACAAATTTCTATTCAAGATAAAGAACATATCATTTTAAAATATCTTTCTAATAGTAAACTAATGGAAGCAATTCTAGAAAACAGTTATAAAAAAAAGTTATAACAAAGAAAAGCTAATTACTTGAATCATAATTGAAAAAAAAAATTATTTAAACTCACAATAAGTAAAAATTATAAATTCATTTGTTTTTAATGGTTGAGTCAGGGATGAAAGGGTAGCAATGACATTATTTTCAGTGCCTTCAAGACTCATGAAAGGAAGTTATCCTCAAACCGGAGACTCAAGACAAATACTTTCAACAGTCAGGTCTACCATGAAAGGTACCTATGTGCCAAGTCGTGGTGTTAAACCAGGCAATAGATTATGTCTACCAACAAAAGCTTAGAAATGTTGTTTTGTTCTTGGTAAAAGGTAGATACACAACTGATGTTCTTGAAACTCAGTCACAGCAGTAAGTCTAAGATAAATGTAATGTAGATATAACTACAGTTCTTAAATTACAAGTCTCCTTGTGAAAATAAGTGTAAATACATAATTATTTTCTCTAGGTAGCATTGGGGACATGATAAATTACACACAATCAAACCTGTAAGGTGGTTATGCTTGTGTCATAATAAAAAGCACCCTGTACACCCTGTAGGGTGGTAATGTCGGTGCCATGAAAAAAGCTCCCAGTTCACGATGTAAAGTGGTTGGCATTAGGAAGGGCATCCAACTGTAGAAAACCAAGCCAAAAATGGAGTGCATGTACAAGACATGGTCACCTGTCCTATCTAGCTTCATAACATGACAGCCCATCTTACCCATTATGTTAAATAATGATAATCATGATGATAACAACACAAAAACATTGCCATTATGCATTTCAGAAATTTCCATTCATTTACCCCTATGATTCTGCCTACAAAGGGAATTTTATAGCAGTTGTTATTTGTGTCAAATACAATATAGGGCCAATCTCTAAAATGCATAAAGGAAATCTCTTATGTTTTTTTCTGTTCACAAATGGAATGACAGAAAGTATATTTGCACTTATTATTTTCACAATCAGGTTTATAATATGTATCTACACATATAGTTTATATCTACATTAAAATATCTTAAATCTAATAATGGTAGTGTTGTTCAGAAATAGCCATTAAAGAAGTAAGTAAACGGAAAATATATATTCAACTTTTCTAGTTATCTACTAAAGATCTTTCAATAAAAACAAAATGAGTCATAGGTGACTAATAAATTTCTTAAACTGCTAAACTCAAAATTTTCAAAAAGTGGGAAGCTACTAACTATAGCCTATAAATTATTCTCTATGTGAAAAGCAAATCAAAAAAATGATTAATAGCGACATTCATTCCGTGTAATTTTTTAAGCTTTCAGAAAATTATTTATACGATCATATATATATATATATCATTATCATCGTTTAATGTCCATTTTCCATGCTAGCATTAGCAGAAGTTATATATTTTTCTATTCTTTTCTTATTTTTTACTGGTTTCAATCATCAGAGCTAGCCTACCAACCTCATCACTTATTTTATCTGGTACTTATTTTATCAATCCCTAATTATCAAATTGTTAAGTTACATTTTGGTATAAAGGAACAAAACTTGATACGCTGGGAAACATAAACACAAATATGGATGCAGCCACACACACATATATGCGACGTAATTCCAAATGTTTCTTTCTGTCAACTAAATTCCACCCATGAAGTATTAATCAACCCAAGGCTAGAGTAAAAGACAAGTAAGTAATTGTTAGCAACTCTCAAAGAAAAGGGAAGATAATTTCAAGAAATGGTTAAGAGGAAAATCTGATCGTTGTTAGAAAGTAAGATGACAGCTACTAATATGTTTTGGTTTCATTACACTTCATCAGCCCAGTTTACCTAAGACTCATTTGATCAGCTGACAAAAAGAGTAACAAAGATTTTAGGCTAACATAACCTGCTTAACCATGTTGATACCAACCTGCTTGAAACTGCCTTTAGACATACATTTCCTGTTTTAGAGTGTTCATAGCTAAAGTAAAACTTTTCAACATAGATTTATGTGTTGCCATTTTGTTGAGATGTGTTCCAAACAGCAGCTTAATAATTCTTTCTAACATCAGTAGGAGAAAGGGAAAGTCAATTATATCGACCCCAGCACTTAACTGCTATTTTATTTTATCAACCTCGGAAGGATAAACAATAAAGTCAACCTCAATGGGATTTGAACTCAGAAAGTAAAGTGTCATAACTAAATGCCGCAAAGCTTTTTATCCGACACCGTAACTTTCCTGCTAATCCTCCGCCTCACCTTGATAATGAAATAGTGAGTTTCTTTTTACTAAATTCTTGCAAATGTTTAAGCATTTAAAAAAATAATTAATACATTAGAAATATGATCATGAAAGGGTTAAGTACGAGATATGAGCTAAGGGAAATAATCTGTGAGCTGAAACGAGCCAGTCGTGATGACTTGTTATTTAAAAAATATCTGGTATTTCAGTGTTTCTTGTATACTTGTCCTGAAATGCAACAGAGTGACTGAACAATTTATTGTCAGCATCTGTCTGCTCTGATAACAATCTCTAATTTCAGCACAAACACTGACAGCCATTAAGGGCTACCTACTCAATGCTTTTCAAGTATATAATAATAGTTCTGAAAGATGCCACACATGTTAAAATAGATTTTTATCATAATTACAGTACTTAGTTAAATTATATATTATTACATTTTTTTCACATAAAAATATTATTTTAAAAATTAAAAGGAAATATAAGTATTTATGATGGTTCTATACATGTATGTGATTTCTATATATTTTTTAAGCACAAAAACAGTTTTTTAAGTGTATCATAAGCATCAACTTCATCTCTTTTACATCAATTTTTCCATGTTGGCATGGGTTGGACAAGCTTTTGATATTTGTTTCAACTCTCTGCGCTCTGAGTTCAAATTCTGATGAGGTCATCTTTGCTTTTTGTCCCTTTGAGGTCAATAAAATACAGCACCAATCTAACTTAGTTTTGTAGTTACAGATATATTTAAGAAGTTGCCTCTACTGTATTATAATAGGTGCGATGATGGTTGTGTGGTTAAGAAGTTTGTTTTGCAATGACATGGTCTCAGATTCTATCTAACTTTGTGATACTATGGACAAGTATCTCCTATTATAGCCTAGAGCCAACTAATACTTTGTGACTGAATTTGGTAGATAAAGCCCACCATATGTATGTGTGTATATGTGTGCCTGTGTGTTTATTTCTGTTTCTTTACATTTGGCATTGCCCATGCAGGCAGTGGTATTTGTTTATGTCCAACATAAACAGAAGTTTCACCAGTTAGACATACAAAAGTCCATACCTTAATTGAAAAACAAGAGAAATTTGGTATCAGGAAGAACATCTGGCCATAGAATTCTACCTCAAAATGTTTTTTCCAGCCCATGCCAGTATAGGAAAACAGATGTAAAAATGATGATGATCATCATCATAGCAAATGTTGAAATAATGGTTAGTTGTAATAAATGTAAATTAGTAATCAAATAATAGTACACACAGCTACACACACAGATTTAATAACGGTTGAGTTGCTTTATATTTCATTTAAATGTAACTGTAAACATTTTTTTAAAAAAGAACAACAGATTATTTGTAGAAGATAATCTGGAAGATTAGAGCTTATAGTGAAAATAAATTTTATTTCTTTGAAGTAAAATAATATCTAAAGCGTTAGATAATCTATAAGACACTGCTATATAAATAAGAATCAACTGAAAGCTTAGGAAAGATACAAGCAACCACAGTTTGGAAGCTATTCCACAAATAAAATGAGAAAAAGTTGGAAACATTTCAAAAAGATACAAGTAGTTATTTAAGGTTTAACAAGAAGTGAGTGTAGTGTAAAGAGAGCCAAGGAGTTTGAAAGAAAAAAAAAAAGTATTTCACATTAGAAAACTTTAGCAATCAGCTACCTAGCACAAAACAACAACAAAAATAATAATAAACCTCTCCTCAAAGAATGTTAGAAAATATCATCAGCTAAATTTGCCACCATATCAGGTTGCAGATAACTACTAAAACTCACAAAAGAAAAATAAATTAGAAAGGATTTATTACAATAACTAGGTGAAGGCTATTAGACAACACATCTAAATTAATCTATTTTAAGTTGAATGAATTCATTAAGTGCAGTTGTATTAATGGACTAATAATTGGATTATCTTATATAAGAATTTATATTCAAAATACCTCACACAGTTCTCTTACAAACAGACACCAGTCTGATACTAAGCTCGCAATAATTCCAAAAATGCTAT
>OZ024740.1:220133994-220146494 GCA_964016885.1 Eledone cirrhosa
AAGGCAAAGTTGACCTCGGCGGGATTTGAACTCAGTATGTAAGAAACAATAATTGTTTCTACTTTTGGCACAAGGCCAGCAATGACCCAGTACATTACTGGCATTTTATTTTATCGACCCCGTCAGGATGAAAGGCAAAACAATAATGACAGGCAAAGCAAAGGAGCTTTTTCGACGCTCTCTTGGCTTGCTAGAAATAGCAGCCAAATCAACACCACCACCCCAAATCACACTACCATTTTAAGTAAGGAAAGAACAAATTATATAATGTAGTACTACTACATACTTCTAAAAACTGGCAGGGTGGTCACAGCTGGAATAACTTTGATTGCAAGGTTTGTAAACAACGATAATGACATAATAATAACAAAAGCTCGTGCAAGGATTGCTGGGAATGAAAACAGACGAAGAATAAAAAAAAGCTATATGTTGTCGATGTGAGAATTAAAACTCTAACGGAAAAAAAATAAGTCAGGGTCAAATATAATTTTGCCTGCAGCAACTTAGAGACAAACAGGAAAGAGGGGAAAGTGCGCGTATGTGAGACAGAGAGGGTTCTTTGTATATTTTCATTCTTTCTTTCTCATATATATATTGCTCTATCTCAAATCCTAAATGTTACGGTGGCGGTTACTGCATCTATAGCCAAACGAAAAAAACTTGCTGAAATGCCGTAATTTATCGGTGAATTAACATGTTTCCAAGCTGTGACATTCGAGACATTCTAATGAGCAGAGCCACTAACAACGAAGTTTTTTGTATTATTGAAGTATCGGGTGGTGTTCATGAGAGTACTTGGCTGTTTCAACGCCTCAGCATCGCTATCAACAGTAATGCCGTGAGTGAGTGTTTTGGGTTGCCTCAAATATTTTTTTAAAGGGAAACACCAGCATTCCCTGTTGTAGTTCCTAATTAGCAGTTGTAAAGAGACTATGTACACAAAACCCACGACCACATTAACAGTGTACAAGTCTTTTCTTTCTGCCTTTCTGACTCATTTGTTTTGTTATTGTCGATTTGCTTTGTTGATTATATGTGATAGGATATGATTGAAAATCTTATGACTAATTACGTTCAGTTAATAAAAGAAACTTTAATATACTCTGAAACTGGCTTATAAAATAAATATTTAAGAAGAACAGGTTACAACAAAATAACAAATAAACAAATACTATAATAACATGAATAGATTAACTGTTATGATCGAGCGAAGTTTTAATTACCTGACCCAGAGACGAAATCTACTTATGTTTTATCGTGTAATAATGAATCAAGCCGAATTTTAAAACTGTGTTGTTATGATATAACAATAGTGGTTTCTAATTTAAGTACACGGCCAGCAATTTGGGGAGGAGTGGAAAGTCAATTAAATCGATACTAGTGTGTTACTGGTACTTTATTTTACCAACCCCGCGAGGATGAAAGGCAAAGCTAAACTCAGTAGGATTTAATATAATAATTGTTTCTACTTTTGGCACAAGGCCAGCAATTATCCTAGTGTATTACTGGTACTTTTATTTTATCGACCCCGTAAGGATGAAAGGCAAAGTCAACCTCGGCGGGATTTGAACTCAGATTGTAAAGGGACGTAACTATGCTGGAAAGCATAGCGTCCGACCCTCTACCGATACTGCCAATCCACCGATAATAATAATAATGGTTTTTGATTTAGGCACAAGGCCAGCAATTTTGGAGGAAGTGAAAAGTCGATTAATTCGACTCCAGTGCGTACGTTACTGGTACTTTATTTTATCAATCCCGTAAGGATGAAAAGCAAAGCTAACCTCGGCGGGATTTGATATAATAATAATGATTTTTACTAGAGGCACAAGGCCATCAATTTAGGGAAAGAGGAAAGTCGATTAAATTGATCCCCACTGCATTACTGGTGCTATATTTTATCGACCCCCGTAAGGGTGAAAGGCAAAGCTAACCTCGGCGGGTTTGATATAATAATAATAAAGCAACTGCTTTTCTGAAATAAAAGTCTAAACGTTTAGAATACACAATAACAGAAAGAAAATTAAGCGTTTAAACTAGTTTGATAGAAACAATATGAATTAATACTACAAAAAAAAAGGTAACTTACTACTCACTTCAGATAGAATTATAAAAGGCTTTTTTTTTTAAACGAACACTGAGAAAAGGTATCCCGTATTGCTTGAAAAAAGTTTGTACATCTAATCAAGCACACCTGAGAACTTTTTACAGGTGGGTGATAAAAGTATAAAACAAATTGAAAGATATAAATAAAAATAAAATGAGAGTAAATATTTACGAAACCGAAATCTAGGGAAATGCACGAAATAATTGTGCCTGATAGAGTTGATAAATGCTTAAGAAATATTTAAACATTAAAACGTGTATATAAGTGAGAATATATTTACTAAGTGGCCTTTTTATCGGGGGGGGGGGGTCTCATGTATCGTTTATTAATCAGGTGCGATGAGGTTCGTCTGGGTGACATTTCTGCAAATAACTCGTGGAAATGGGAGAATATTGATAGCTTACATACCTAGAAGTTGCCAGAGTAGGTTTAGGAGTAGAGGATTACACTACTTTTCGGGACCTCTTTTCCTTTTGGGGGAGGGGTGAGCTGAGAGTACTTTATTTTATAGGTAATAGGTTTATTGCATATTAAATTTATCAACTAAGGAAATTTGAACCAACCAACAGCGGATGTTCACACACACACACACACATATATATATATATATATATATATATATATATATATATATATATATATATATATATATAGGAGGTAAGTTTTATTGTAGTACAATAAAGCAATGCAGATATCGGATAAGAAGCACTCTACAGTTTGTAGGACTGGAGTATACATAATATAAGATCAAAAGATGGTTAAAGGAGTTCCATGTATTTGAAATGCGCATAATAAAATACATGGAACTCCTTTAACCATCTTTTGATCTTATATTATATATATATATATATATATATATATATAAATGGAAAAAATGAAACGAAATTTCATTTCTCACTCTTAGTACGGCTGTTACTTAAATATAAGTATGTATACGTACATACATATATGTATACAGACGTACAGTAGTATGTCTATATATATACATACATGCACACATATATATATGTACGTATGGATGGATTGGCAGTATCGGTAGAGGGTCGGACGCCACGCTTTGAAGCATAGAGTTACCCCCCCCCCCCTGTATGATCTGAGTTCAAATCCCGCCGAGGTTAACTTTGCCTTTCATCCTTCCGGGGTCGATAAAATAAAGCACCAGTAATGCACTTGGTAATTGCTGGCCTTGTGCCTAAAGTAGAAACAATTTATTATAATGCTCCGTTTGTTTGTAAACAAACATCCCGAATTAAGCCGTACAGTGTTTAGCAACCATCGTGGCCCTTTTGTTCAACACTGACAAAGGGACGATGTACTAGTTTCAAGCTTATTAGATATCGTCAGCACCGTGTACTTTCCTGCCAGATGATTGAACGTCTGAAAGTATATACTTTCCTTATGCATATTAACGGCTGAGCATTCTAATTTGCATATCGAGTGTGTTAATTGGCCGGGCGCACCGAAAACGATAAATGGAAAAAATGAAACGAAATTTCATTTCTCACTCTTAGTACGGCCGTTACTTAAATATAAGTATGTATACGTACATACATATATGTATACAGACGTACGTACATATATGTATACAACGATGGTTGCTAAACATTGTACGGCTTAATTCGGGATGTTTGTTTACAAACAAACCGAGCATTATAATAAATGTTCGGTAAATCCATACGTACATATATATGTGTGCATGTATGTATATATATATATACGTACTACTGTACGTCTGTATACATATATGTATGTACGTATACATATATGTATGTATACATATATGTATGTACGTATACATACTTATATATATATATACAAATGATGAATTAAAGCATTAAATATGTTTAGAATTTTGTGTTTCTCAATAAGTAAGCTCAATAGACTTTATAATAAGCAAACCAAAAGATATATGTTTATATAAACATATATCTTTTAATCTGGTTATATATATGTGTGTGTTTGATAGGTTTGAATTATATATATATGTCGATCGACCTTTAATTTAATTTTTAATAAGTGCTCGGATTTATTCCTTGGAATCTTTGAGCTTCTACAGGTGTTATGGCGCATGTTTCTGATCTCAGACATGACATCTATGATTTTGTTAGTGTGTATATATATATATTGTTATACTTTGGGAGGGTCATGTTGCCAATAAGAAACACACGCACCAGTTGCTTTCACTTCAATTTATTATAATAAATTTATAAATTTAGGAATTTATAAATCTATAAATTTCTGGTTGGTTGGTTGTTTATATATTGTCAAAGTTCTTTCGTCACACATTCTGTGACCTCATCAGTGACTGTGATTCTTTTCTTTGTTTTTGTGCCTCTCCTTTGTTCTGTCCTACGCCATTTTGTTTCTGTGTGTGTGTTGTGTGCTCAGTCTGCGCATGCGCCATATCCGGGTGTCTGTGTGTGTTTATATTTGTTTATTTACATGTTACCGGTTGGTTGTTTGTTCTGTGTGTGTTTTCATTTTGTCCTTAATTGTAAGTTGTGATGTTGCTGTTCCACTCATATTTTCTATTTAATTTTGGTTGTAATTCTTTTATGTTTATTGCCTCAGAAACGAAATATATATATATTCATTTTGGGCTATTTTCAAAACAAAAACCTTTTTAAAATTCTGCTCCATTTTTTTTTTTTTTGTATGTAATTGATCTTGCAACCGTGGTTATAGATCACAGGTGACAGTATATATGATTTTGTGGTATTCATGCTTTTCTGGACAATTAACAAGATGCCTGAATGGAAATTAACTATAGCTACAGCTCACCCCACCTCCGAATTTATTTCCTTGTAATAACTCTTAATAAGGTATATTACTGTCAGAAAGTTTTGCAGAGACATTTTCGAGGCTATAGATTACTATGTTGGTAAAATTTAAAATAGAAGTTTTCTTCATTTTTTCGTTGTGTTTTATCACAATTCATAATTGTTGAAATGACATTGCGTTTCTGTGAAAAATGTACGAGATTATCTTGATTGATATTATTCATTATGCAGCGGTATTGTTTCATAATCACTTTAAAATGTGTACACATTCATTAAAATTGTCGATACCTGATTTTGTAATTATATTCCCACTAATCTTTTGCTTTGCCTACACAATTAAAATAGAAAGGAAAGGTTTAATAGATGTTAAAATTCACATTTGCTTTCTCTAAAATTTTAATTTCATGCCTATGTAAACAATAACCTTTATATTCCCACCATTTAATTTGAAAAAAAAAAAAAGATGTTTAATCGTTTCTGTATCAGCCAGAGTGAATCGGGCTGTAATTTAAATCTGATGAGATATTTTCATTTTCTTCTTTTGAATTCTATTGTCAAGGATTCCCATCTCTGGAACCTGAAATCAATTCTTCCTTCATTGAAGAAGACAGACAGAATACCTCCCCCAATGAAGCGGAAATGGCTTAAGTGAAGGAATCAAAAAAGGAATGTTCACATCATGGCTCCCAGGGGCCAGAATAAGTCCTTTTGAGGCTCAAAGAGTTAAAAGATTATAGTGCTACTGTCCCCAGAATAAAATTGTGCCCCTCTTCCTTTGATGTCTCTAGTCAATACCATTCTTTACACTTGTGTCTATTTTCACATCACTTACTCAATGATCTTTATGTATAACTAGCAGAAAAAACACCCTTCGGGTGGTTTTCTGCTAGCATGTGTAGTGTGCATATTGATATTATACGCAAGTATATATGCATGTAGATATGATACATCAAATAAAATCGTAATTGACAATATACACAGAAATTGAACGAAGACTGCGTTACATTGTCTTACGTAATCAGTAACGTAATCCATGATACATTAAAAAAAGGACGATATCTATATATCTAAAACAGAGAACATCTGTCTAGCTGTCTGTCTGTCTGACTCCCTAAAACTCGAAAACCACCCAACCGATTGTTTTCAAACTTTACACATGTAACACTTATTGGTCCTGTGAGATTTTTGAGCAAAAATTATTTCGAATTTTCAATGACCTAGAGACCGCATTAGGCGATTTAGTGATCTCTCTCTATAATTCTTAGTCTTTCTTTTTAGATAGATACATAGATATAACGTTGCGCCCTTATAATATCTGTCTGTATGTCTGGCTGTCTGCATTACAACATTATGGCGCTATATGTGTGTGTGTGTGTGTGTATATATATGTGTGTGTGTGTGTGTATATATATGTATATATAGTGTGTGTGTGTGTGTGTATATATATATATATAGTGTGTGTAACGTTTTTCGAAATATTTACTTCTGCGTTCACAGATTGATTTTTTTAGTTTCAGAAGATCCCGTTAAGGGTGAAAGCAGCGATTCTTTGCTTAAACTTTAATCTGTTATATATATATATATATATATATATATATATATAGAGAGAGAGAGAGAGAGAGAGAGAGAGAGAGAGAGAGAGAGAGAATAGAAAACGAAAAATCAGTGATGCATCTGAACTCAATTTATTGTGTTACAATTGTTTCGCCGGCGAACAGTTCGAGACACGATCATTGTGTGGATCTGTCTCTCTGCAAGTCCAGAATCAGACAGATCCACACAATGATCGCGTCTTGAGCTGTCTGCCGGCGAAACAATTGTAACACACAATAAATTGAGTTCAGATGCATCACTGATTTTCCGTTTTCTATTCTATCATACTCTGCTCTGTAAGAGCATAGAGTGCTCAACCGGCATACCTCCTATGGAAGCATCTTAGCTACCATCAGACACACACACACACATATATATATATATATAAGTTAATTTTATAATTTTCTTATTTTACGTCTCTCATATTATTGTTCTGCAACCCCATGCATTGAACCACAAAGTTACTAAGACAAAACCTATATATTTGCTAGCATAAGTATGCATCTGTGTGTATATATATGTTACTAGATATACTAATTCTTTATATATATATATATATAATTATATATTCGTGTACAGATATGTTTGCATACACAATAACAAAATATAAACAAAAGTATTTATTTCGCGATAAAGTATTGATTTTCTTCGCACGGAAAAAAACCCTGGTAATCTACGACAAATTTTTTTTATAAGCACATAATGTAGACACCATCCCGAGGCCAAGGTATTCCGTACTTCTTTGTAGTTTCAGAAAGGGGGGGATAAACATGCCAATCTATGTTTAGAATCTCGAGCAATGCCAGGCCATTCTGCTAGTCTATATATATCTAAAACAGAGAATGTCTGTCTGACTCCCTAAAACTCGAGAACCACCCAACCGATTTTTTTCAAACTTTACACATGTAAATACTTATGGTCGTGTGGATGTTTTGAGCAAAAAATATTTCAAATTTTCAATGCCCTAGGGGCCGCATTAGATAGCTATAACGTCGCGCCATTATAATATCTGTCTGTATGTCTGGCTGTCTGCATTACGACATTATGATACTATCTGTGTATGTATATATAGTGTGTAACGTTTTTCGAAATATTTCCTTCTACATTCACAGATTGATTTTTTTTTAGCTTCAGAAGATCCCATTAAGGGTGAAAGCAGCGATTCTTCGCTTAAACTTTAATCTGTTATTTTAATATATATATATATAATTATATTTTCGTGTACAGATATTTTTGCATACACAATAACAAAATATAAACAAACGTATTTATTTCACGAGGCTCGATAAGGATAAATATATATCAATTATATAAGAACCCTAGAGCAAATATTGTTCTCATTTCTGATGAGGCAGAAGGAGATATACACGATTGGCTGAAAAAGGACGAGACTGTGTTAGTAGTACGACCAACGGCCGCTATCACACCAACAGCAGCACAAACAACAACAAAAAAGAGAGGGAACGCAATTACATGCTTTTGAAAAATCTTAATAGAAAATTATTTGCCTATTCACCCAAGGCAATTCCCTTTTTATTAAGACTTCTGCATCAATTGATAAACATACTACGAAATTGTTTCAGAAACGAGGGATAAACATGCCAATCTATGTTTAGAATCCCGAGCAACGCCGGGCCATTCTGCTAGTTATATATAAACTGCATTAGGAGAAAATTAGTGACGGAAATATATGAATGTTTATTTAAGCGATCGCTAACCGGAAGTGTTGACATTTGAACATTTTAAAGAAGTCAATCTTAAAATAAGCCACAAAATTATTTATATTTAATAAAGAATAAAGAAATTTAGTAGATAACTTATGTAATATTCATTCATTCGGTGGATTGGCAGTATCGGTAGAGGGTCTGACGCCATGCTTTGCAGCAAAGAGTTATGGCCCTTTATGGTCTGAGTTCAAATCCTGCCAAGGTTAACTTTGCCTTTCATTCTTACGGGGTTGATAAAATAAAGCACCCGTAATACACTGGGATAATTGCTGGCCTTGTACCAAAAGTAGAAACAATTATTTATTCAAAGTAATCCAACTTATTTTACAAACGGGATAAAAAAATATATTTTTGACGCAGTCCTGCACTCCTTACTTTATTATAGTTTAGATTCTGAATGTCAAGTACACAACTGGACTGTACCTTCTATTTTTCAAACTCTCTATTAAATATACCAGCGTTTCTTAAAGTAGTGGGCTCCTTGGAACCCGTTAGCTTCTAAATATTTCTGGGGTTCAATGAAATAAAGTTTTTAATAAAATTCAATAAATATTAGCTGTTGTTGTTCTTTTGTTTTGTTGTTAATTTTGTGGGTGTTTCATATATATATATATATATATATATTGTTATACTTTGGGAGGGTCATGTTGCCAATAAGAAACACACGCACCAGTGTGTTGGCAACATGACCCTCCCAAAGTATAACAATATCGGTTTCAACACACGTTTTCAGATAAAGAATCTTGCTAAACAAATTCAGAAACGAAATATATATATATTCTTTCTCTATAAAACATTGTTTTTCTTCATTTTAATGTCCCATTAAAGTTAGGGTGTCAGAGATTGTTTATAAAATATAGTTACAGGTCCCACGTTGATTGGACAATTATATAAGCTTGCTGCACCAAAACAAGTTTGAAAACTACTGCAATACAGTAATCCCACCCATTAATACATTAATTGTTTCTATTTTAGGCACAAGGCCAGCAATTACCCAGTACATTACTGGTATTTTATTTTATCGACCCCGTAAGGATGAAAGGCAAAGTTAACCTCAACGGGATTTGAACTCAAACCGTAAAGGGACGTAACTATGCTAGAAAGCATGGCGTCCAACCCTCTACCGATACTGCCAATTCACCGCCCTTTAATACATTAATACCACTACATTTACTTTTAATCCATGTTAAGGACAATGACCTTTCACCTCAGACTGGACTTTACAAAAATATAATATACACACTGAGAAGGATTCCATTAAAAAAATGTTTTACCTACTGAATGTGAATGCACTTAATGTAAATACTACCAGTAAACTAAAAGGAATTTTTAGGGCAAGTACACATTTTTTGGCATAAAGTGGATGAGATAAGACACCAGTCTATCTCAGGTAACTTTCTTATATTATATAATCTGATATTTCTGCTTAGATGAATTGGTGCATGTAGAATTGAATGTACTGCCAAAATTATTCAAATACATTAGATTCCAACTCAAAATTTGTTATACAAAGTGGCCGAAAAGTAGTAGACCATTTCAAAATATAATAACCCTTGTATTTATTGTAAATTAGTTGTAAAACAAAAACTATATTTTAAAATGGTCTAGCAACTCTTGTGCCACCCTATAGTGGTTGAAAACTAAAGATGCAGTATGACTGGATGGTTAAGAAATTCTCTTTATAATCGTGTGTTTCAACTCACTGCATAGCATCTTGGACAAGTGTCTTAACTCTAAACATCCTGTAATGATTTAGCAGGGAATTTTTGCAAAAATTAGCAGTAAACCAAAGTAAAGACTTCAATCTTTAACCCATTAGCATTTAAACCAGCCGTATCCAGTCAGAATTCTCTCACCTCTTTCTGTTCAAACCTGCTGTAACCGGCCACTCATACTGATGTTAAGGTATTGTTCTCAAAATAAATAATATCAAAATCTCGTAGATTCGATATTATGTGAGATAAAGCCTTTACCGTGAAAATACAATAGTAAATATGGAATAATGTAAATGCTAAATGGTTAATGTAATGCAGTCATAGTGTTGTTTTGTACTTTTCAAGAAGATCTTGCTAATGTAGTTTCGTGTGGAATAGGATGATAAAAATTAATATAACCTTAAGTCACCGCCAAGTTTTTAGGGTGAAATTCAGTAGACAGAAACTGTTTGGAATGCCATTGAATGAACTGAAACTGTAATTCAAAGGGCCAACCATGTAACACAATATCACACAGAATCTCTCTGAGGGTTATGTAAAGGATACATGTGTTTGTAGATTACTCAGCTACTTACATGTTAATTTAAAAAATTAGCCATCCCATCCATCAAACAACTAGTAAACTCATCAAAACCAACGGAGGTCTGTTTACTTTATTTAGTTTGAAATTATAAGCACTCGACTACTAGAATTTGGCACCCATTGTTTGTTTTTTGCATGGTCCCGTAACTTCTGATGGAGTCGTAAGGGGCACCATATTGACATACAGAATCTCTAGAGCATTTTTAAAACTTGGCTGAGCCCATCTCTTCTCCAAGTTTGAACACAGCAGATTTCTTCCAGAGAAGGATAGAGAGAATGAGGGAATGAAAGTGAGAAAGAGATATAGGGGAAGAACTGATCCCAGTACTTGACTGGTACATTTTTACTGATCTCAGAAGGATGAAAAGCAAAGTTGACCTGGGCAGGATTTGAACTCAAACAGCAGAGAACAAAAATGAATGCTGCAAAGCATTCTATCCAATGTTCTAATGACTCTGCCAATTCACTACCTTTTACATCCATATTCACTACCTTTTACACCCATATTACATGCCTGCAAAGATAGTATGACTTTTGTTGAAACAATTACATCTATGGGCGTATAATATCCCTATATATTATAAGATATAACTAAATGGTTTAGCATCAGGAAGGTCATATGGCTATAAAGCACTACCAAAAAAGAACCTGTTCCAAGCCATGCTGGCATGGAAAAGGTGGGTGTAAAATTGATGATGATGATGGTGGTGGTGTACTCTTTTAACTATTGACCATTTAACTGTGATGCAGGAGTAAATCCAGTTTGTTAAACAGACAAACCGGAGAAGAGATAGTATTGCCAGGAACAAATAAAACAGCCATAATAAGGTTTGATTCATATGAACCTCACAACCACTGTGCTTCAATAAAACAATATTTCTACATCAACGTGATCCACATTGCTAACAAGTTAGCCAATACATATGTGCATATAAGAGAGAGAGAGAGAGAGAGAGAGAGAAAAACAAAATTTATCTCAGGTACCAGATCTATCTGAGAAAATTACCTATCAAATTAGGTAGAATTACTGGTACGGATGACCTAGTAGGGCCCCTTGGTAATATATGTAAAAATATTATATCAGATATTACAGAACTCATTAAATGTAGAAGGATCTTTTCATTGATATATGTATTACACAACTATACCAACCACTTATAATGCATGCATGGTTCTGTAACTCCTGGGGAAGTCGTAGGAGTGCCATATTGACTTACAGCATTTCTAGGGCATTTTTAAACCTTTGCGGAACCCAATCCTTTCCAGGTCTGATTACAGCAGATTTCTTCTAGAGAAGAATATAGAGGAAGAATCAACTCCATTATTAGACTGGAGCGGGGTGGATTGGCAATATCAGTAGAGGATTGGACGCCATGCTCTCCAACATAGAGTTACGTCCCTTTACGGACTGAGTTCAAATCCCGCCGAGGTTAACTTTGCTTTTCCTCCTTATGGGGTCGATAAAATAAAGTACCAGTAATGTACTGGGTAATTGCTGGCCTTGTGCCAAAAGTAGAAACAATTATTAGACTGGTACTTTTTTCATTGACCTCGAAAGGGTGAAAGGCAAAGTTGATCTCAGCAGGATTTGAACTCAGAGAGCAAAAATGCAAAACCAATACTGCAAAGCATTCTATACATCGTAACAACTCTGCCAATTCACCACCTTACGACTTATAATAGAGAGTTGTATTTCATATAATTCAGTCTAATTTTTAAAATAGTGACAGCCTTCCTTGCCATCTTGATAAATACAACTGCTAACAGCCTCAAATTGACAGAGGAGAGAATTAAGTATGTTTTCCAGACAACACCATGATGTGAATTTCTGTTCCAAGAATCTTTTTCTAGTAGTCTAAAACATTTCACTTCTGTTATATATATGTGTGTATATATATGCATATGCATATATATATATAATATACATGTGTGTATATATATATATATATATATAATATATGTGTGTGTGTATATATATATATATATATATATATAT